>OX377621.1:74859726-75348361 GCA_947397865.1 Polietes domitor | reverse complement strand
GGGGATTAAGGGGTTGTATAAACATTATTACATTTACTTTAGCATTTATAAATATATATATATATACTTTTTTTTCAATTTAATAAATATCTAAGTGGCCGTGCAAAACATTTCAGTGATTATAATTAATGTACATTTATCACCGCCCACCATCATTATAATAAAAATAATTATAAGGATGGTATTTTACTATGTGCCAAAAACACTCCTACACATGATATCCACACAGATATTTGACATTTTTGTGACAATTAAAATAATTGCGTCCTATATGTTGGCAGTTTTTGAACGATATCCCACAAAATGCGAATTTATTCAAATGATTTCGCAGAATTCAACAAAAATACTACAAATTGGAATCACGTCGCTCATATTCCAAAACTATTTAAATACGAATACTATTTTGTGGTAATCGTGTGAAGGCAAACATTACAAACTCTTCTCTTCCGGGAAATTTTATTCCATTAAACTGTGTATCGCACTCCACGCGTTGTCGCATAGTGCGTTAGAACGGAATTCACCCGGACAGACACTTTTATTTGTTTATAATTTTAATAAATTTATTAATAAATCTTAATTAAATTTCTTATTAGTTAAATTAAAGAATATTTAATTGATTCTCTTTTATGTGGCAAATTCAGCCTTTGCTAACTAAGTATGGATTTACAGCAAAGTGTTTTCTTATCTGAGTTAGACATTATATTATTTTTGGTCTTACCCCAAATGGAATGACTTTATTCGTGATTTGTTTTATGCAGCCGAATACCTTGTAGGAAACGTCTCCTTTTTGTGAAGCTGCCTTAATTTCCACTTCACCGTTTTACGACATGGAGATTGCATCCGTTTAGTTTAAGTAATTTTGTAATTTAATGCGCGCAATTTTATTGAAATAATTCCTTAATATTACCAGTCCACAGTGACGTACAGAAGCCCTCAACTTGACACAACTACAGGTGGCGTATAAAGTAACAGAATATTTGCCACAATAAGCTTTAAAAATGTGCCTCGATTTTCCATTTTCTTTAGCAAAATGTTTGTAATGAAATGCCTGCGTAGTTATGTGCGTACATTGGGGTGACCCAAAAAAGCAACGCCTACAAAGCTGTTGAAAGTACATCCAAAACCACCACTAAAATCATGATTTTCCAGTTTAATTTTTTCATTTGATAACATGTTTCGTTTCATGACTTTCGTGAAATGGCACAAAAAGACCCATTCACTGAAGATTTAGAGAGTTAAAATGTTCTACAAACTTTGCGAATTTTTATTTGTGTTCGTTTCTGCACTTTTCTACGAATTATACCAAGAATTCCAAATATAGCAAGAATTTTGTATCGAAATGTTGCTCAACATTACTAAGGATGGAGCAATAGCTCTCTCGGAGAATTTACCAGATAGCACAGTGGTAACATACGGCCAAATCTGTATAACTTTTTTATTTACCATCATAAAATTCTGAAATTTAGTATTTTGATATGTTACATTATTTCTATTTAAAAATAAAAACATTTTTTAATAATGACGAAATTTCCCTTATTTAGAAAAATACATCCATCTTGAATATTTTAATTGGAACGTTCTACAATATTTTCGATCATAATTGTGATTATTTCACTTCTCTTGTTGTTTAGGTGTAGGTTCCACGTTCGAAAATGTTCTCCGTTTGTAATAATATGGGTTACCTAAAATGGCACTGATGAAAATATTGCAAAAAAACTGCAACTTCAGAAATTCTTAATTTGGCATCAATAGAGGTTGACACAGAAATCATGTCCTACTACTTTAAGTTTTAAATGAATAACTTTTGTTAGAATGTATGCAAACTAGAATTTTGAAGTTGAAACCAATCTAAAACCTATAATAGAATATATATATATATATATGAAATGGTGTTATTTCAATAGTTATATTTTTTGGACGTTTGCGTTCTGTTTATCTTAGCAATGACTGAAAATAACAAAAATTAAGAACAATTAAAATACATATTATTTCTCATGTTTGAATTTTTAACGTACTTTGAAAATGTAAGTATTGTTAATCTATAAAAAATGTAAGTATAAAATATAGCAGCTATTGTTTCCAAAAAATGTCCATGTCAATTTCTATTTGTATAGGGGTATACTAACTTTGTCATTCCGTTTGTAATACCTTGAAATATCGACCTGCGACTAGGAGTTGCATCCCGGAATTTCCCGTGGGAAAATCCCCGGGAATTCGCATATTTTTTATTTCCCGTATCCCGGAAAATTCGTACGGGAATACCGCGGGAATTTAATAGAAACTTTTACATATTTCTTCGCATATTTTTTCCATCATTTCCACAATAAAAATGTTGTAAAGAGTGATTTTTTTGAGGTTAGGATTTTCATGCATTAGTATTTGACAGATCACGTGGGATTTCAGACATGGTGTCAAAGAGAAAGATGCTCAGTATGCTTTGACATTTCATCATGAATCGTCTTACAAACGAACAACGCTTGCAAATTATTGAATTTTATTATCAAAATGCGTGCTCTGTTAAGAAAGTTCATTGCGCGCTTCCATTTTATGGTCAGTTTAATCGACCCACTGAAGCGGCTATTCGGGCTATTGTGACTAAATTTCGCACCAAATTTACATTGTTGGACATTAAACCACCAACACGCTTACGTAGAGTGCGAACTGAAGAAAATATCGCAGCTGTATCGGCCAGTGTTAATGATGACCACCAATTTTCGATTCGTCGCCGTTCGCACCAATTGGGTCTCTGTTACTCAAAAACGTGGAAATGCCAAAATTGGACTAAGCGGATGGACCACCTAAGACGCAGCCGCGGTCAACATTTAAATGAAATTATCTTCAAAAAGTAAATGTCATGGACCAATCTAACGTTTCAAATAAAGAACCGATGAGATTTTGCAAATTTTATGCGTTTTTTTAAAAAAAAAGTTATCAAGCTCTTAAAAAATCACCCTTTACAATAATTTAGCTCATATCGATTTTAATTAGGTATGTCAAATATTCCAGTTGGATGTCAAAGTGGTGGGGATTGCCTGTCAAACTCTATATGAAAAAAAAAATTGAATTCGGAAAAAATTAAACTTTGTATCCGAATGCCCAAGATATTTTAAACAATGCTATAGAAAACCGCAAGTAACAATATTGTACTGCAAAGGTCAACATAGCTGACTAAAAAAAGAATTTATAGTTTTCGAAGCGACAGGATAAAGAACAGGCAGGAACATTTTATTTAATGCCCTAATTACTATTAAGCGTCCACATTTTCCAATAAAATAAGAAATATATGATGAGGCCATAAATACATTGTCTGCTCTTAATTAAAATATACACTTGCATATTTTGATTGCACACATTTAATTAATTATGAAACTTGAAAAGATGTTTGAATTGAATTCTGTAACAAGTTCGTTGTGAAATAAATATTTATTTTACTGAACTGGGAAACTCTCCTGACTCAAGACTTTTTTGCATCTCTATTTTATAGAATGCAAATTTATTTACAAATGATAATGTGATATTTATTATTTGGATGCACACTACCACTATCATAATTTCCACCCTGTGAAAGTTTTCGTCCGCTTCGCAGCGACTTCAACAAATTACCCGACCTCTTTAAGTAAATGATTTTCACAAATGAATGAGTAGCACAATTTATTTGCCGAATATACGTTCAAATAATTGCACCAAGTAATAAAGCACACACGCCACCTCTATAAAATGTGAATGTTTCTTTGGAAAAAATAAGCTTAACTCAAGGTAAACGATATGTTGACGATTTCCCGTGCTGTCCCGGGATACCGGGAAATTAAAAAAATAATTCCCGTTTCCCGGGAAATAAAAAGGACGGGAAAATGCAAACCCTAACTGCGACCCTATAAAGTATATATATTCTTGATCGTCATAAAATTCTAAGACGATCTAGCCATTTCCGTCCGTCCGTCTGTTGAAAGCACGCTAGCATCTAAGCAAAAGGAGGTAGAACATTCAAATTTTCCATAAATGCGTCTTATAGTCGTAGTTCGGTTGGGATTGAAATGGGGCGAAATCGGCCCAAATGGAAAAATTTTTCCCTTACAAGGACTAACAAGTAAGAAGGCGTTAAGTTCGGCCGGGCCGAATCTTATATACCCTCCACCACGGAGTGCATTCCACAGTATTACCAGCAGATTAAAGGATGTCGACTTTACATAGAAGTACAGTACCATATTACGAAAATTGTGATATTTTTATGCACATTTACTATAATTGTTTACTATTTCAAACTATAATGTATACTTATGCGCACTGTTTAAAATCGACTACTATATATAAATAAAATGATGAAATTGTGAAAGTGAACATGACTAAATATTAGGCGATTGTCAGTCGCCATTAGAAAGAAGCATTTTCAGATACAGACAAAGTGATAAGAAAAGTATAAATTTTAAAGATATCCCCATTTACCCCATTCTCCGCCCAAATGTACTAATTTCGAAAAAAAACCCTTTTTCAAGTCTTCATAGTCAGAATGTATACACCGAATTTCATGATTTCAACTTCAGCGGTTTGGTAGGTCCCATTTTTATCCCTCTTTTTAATTATATCCCTTAAAAGTACAAATTTCGAAAAATCCCTCTATTTTACGTGTCTATGCAATTAGAGGGATGTACACACCGAATTTCATGATTCTAGCTGTTGTCGTATCATTGGTACCATATCTTATCTCTTTTTGTCCCATTTCGCCCACTAAAACTTTTATTTTCTTTGTGGTGCTTCCAAGCTACAAGAGGAATGTCCGCAACAAATTTTAACTGTATGAAAATAAGAAATTTAATTAATAAGCCAAGACTACCAATATTTTTATACTATATATAATGGATATAATACTTCAATTCATAAAGTAAATATAAGGAAGCAATCATAAATACCCTAAATATTGGGGGATAGAGAGTGTATTTTCAGCTACAGTCGTTTGGTTGGTTGTATTTCCATCCTATTTTAATTTCAAAAGTATAAATTTTGAAAATACCTTATCTCTCACGTACGCAGTATAAGACAACTTCATGAGTCTACCATTTTTTGTCGTAAAAGCAACAAACGAATTTGAGAAAAAATATTTTACGTGGCTATGCAGTCAGAGGAATGTACACACCGAATTCCATGATTCTATCAGCGGTCATTTTGTTGGTACCATTTTTATCCCCTTTTTCCAATTTTGCCCCCTCAAGAGTACGACTATCTAAAATCTCTTCATTTTACGTATCTACACAATTAGAGGGATGTACATCCCTGAATTTCATCATTTTCATCATTCGTTTAGTTGGTACTATTTTTATCCCCTGTAGCCATTGTATCCCTTGAAAGTACGAATTTGGAAAAAACGTGTTATTTTTCGTGTCTACACAGTCAGAGGAATGTATACTCCGAATTTCATGATTCTAGCTGCTGTCATTTGGTAGGTACTATTTTTATCCCCTTTTACCATTTGAACCCCAAAAAGTACGTATTTTGGAAAGTAATTTTATTTTACGTGTCTACGCAATCAGAGGAATGTATATATCGAATTTCACTATTCTAGGTGCAGCCTTTAGATTGGTACTATTTTTATCCCTTTTGCCCCATTTAACCCCTTTAAAGTACGAATTTAGAAAAAATACTTTTATATTATTTATCTACTCTATTAGAGGAATGTACACGCCAAATTTCGTGTTTCTATCTGTTGTCGTTTGAAAGGTACCATTTTTATCCCTTTTTGTCCCATTTCGCCCCCTACAAATAAAAATCACTTTATGGTGCCCTTTTATGCTATAAAGGGAATGCGCATTGCGAATATCAAGTAAATACAAGCTAATATGTTCAAAAAACATGCTGAAATACACTAAATATTAGGGGTATTTTCAGTCCTTGTGAGGGAAAAATTTTTCCCTCTGGCCCGATTTCGTCCACTTTCAATCCCAACCGATCTACAACCATTAGACACATTTAGGAAAAATTTGAACCTCCTAGCTCATTTCGTTCGGCCGCTATCGTGCTTTCAACAGACAGACAGACAGACAGACAGACAGACGGACAGACGGACAGACGGACAGACGGACAGACGGACAGACGGACAGACGGACATGGCTATATCGTCTTAGAATTTTACCACGACCCAGAATATATATACTTTATGGGGTCTCCGATGAATATTTCAAGGTGTTACAAACGGAATGACAAAGTGAATATACCCCCATCCTGGAGGTGGAGGGTATAAAAATACCCATAATAATTCCTAATATTTTAGCGTATTTTAGCATGTTTTTTGAATATGTCTGTTTATATTTGCTTGATATTTGGTATGCGCATTCCCCTTATAGCAAAAACGTTCCGCATAAAGTGATTCATATTTGCAGGGGGTTAAATGGGGCAAAAAAGGGATAAAAATGGAACATATTAAACGACAACATCTAGAAACACGAAATTCGGTGTGTACATTCATCTAACTGAGTAGAGACATAATATATATATATATATATATATATATATATATATATATATATATATATATATATATATATATATATATTCCAAATTCGTACTTTTAAGGTACTTTGGGGTTAAATAAAAATAGTACTAATCAAATGACCGCAGCTAGAGTCATGAAATTCGGAGTATACATTCCTCTGACTGTGTAGACACGGAAAATAAAAGGATTTTCCGAAATTCGTACTTTTTGGGGTCAAAATAAAAAAAGCGAGAGTCATGAAATTCGGAATATACATTGCTTTGACTACGTAGACACGGAAAACAAAATTCGTACTTTCAAGGGATACAATGGGTACAGAGGTATAAAAATGGTACCAACCAAATGGCTACACCTAGAATAATGAAATTCGGTGTATACATTCCACATTACATACATACATACATTCTGATAGCATAGACACGTAAAATAAACGGATTTTTCGAAATTCGTACTTTTTGAGGTTAGAATGAAAAAGGGGGTACAAATAGTAACAACCAAATGACCACAGCTAGAGTCATGAAATTCGGAGTATACATTCCTCTGACTGCGTAGACACGGAAAATAAAAAGTTTTTTTTTTCGAAATTCGTACATTTTCTTTTACGGCAAAAATTGGTTAAATCATGAAGTTGAATGAAGTTGGATTTTCAAAATTTGTACTTTTGTAATTAATATAGAATGAAAATATAACCAACTGTAGCACCCACTATCTACCAAAATGTATGGTATTTAAGCGTTTTGAAAATATAAATATAAGAATATTTATTTTTTGAATTGACGTATTGACAGCCTTGCCTTATAAGCGTGCTTTGAAATAATTAAAATATTACATTTATTTATAAAATTAGTTTTTCAATATTTGTATTTGTTTTGGTTTGGCTATATTAAAAAAATTATATTTTTCTGTAATATTGCTGCACTTCTACGAAAATCGACATCATCTGTGGAATGCAATCCATGGTGGAGGGTATATAAAGTTCGGCCCGGCCGAACTTAACCCCTTTTTTACTTGTTTAAATTATTCTATGTGTAACATATTATGTTATTGTATATTTTATTTTATCAAATCGTGATGATTTGAAGATTTTAATAATATACACTTAATTTTCATCATATCGATGCTACTATTCATAGTTATTGTCTGATTTTGGAAACGGTGGGATAGAAGTTTATACATTCACTGAAATGTAGCTGCCACGAAATCCCATAAAAATTAGAACAAATGGAAACAATTATATTGTTTAAGCTTTTAATATTTTTAAGCTAACACTGTGAACGTGGAATAGGGTAAGTTAGTTTTACGCCAAATATTTGTAACACCAGGAAATAAACGATCTACACCCAATGTCTGTCTGTCCGTCCATCCGTCTGCTGTTCATCGAAAACTTGTTCGCAAAATACATGTCGCAATTATTATACTATTGTCAGGAAATTTGTCACAAGTAATTTTTTGTGCTATGGACGATCGGTATTTAATTTGAAGAAAATCGGTTCAGATTTGAATATAACTCACATACATATATACCTCAAATTTTCGCTATTACTGCTCTAAAATGCACACTTTACATTGGATCTTGATCAAATTTTGAAGATATTGTTATAATTCAACTAGAAACACCTACTATAAAAGTCAATTGTGCTCGCAGTTTATTCTATTATCGCGCTAAAACATACAATTAAATATTCAGTTGCATTTTTTTTCTGTGCATAATGAAAATTTATACGGTGGTTTCTGAATGAAGCTCTGTGTTGTTTTTAATTGTTTCGTATACTTTATGTATTTCCGTACAATGGGGGGCCACGCCAATGTACATTCACTTCCCTCAATGGCAGGCATGCCAATACATCATATTAATGGAACATTCATCGTTCGAGCAAACAGCAAACGGCAAACAAACACTGTTTGTTTAATGTATTTTTAGCAATAATAAATAATTGATTTACCACCACCAACAAGAACAACAACAAAAACAACGAGAGCACAGCAACAATAATAAATACCAATTGTGCCTATGTGTATTAGAGTGGTCCTTATTTATCAACTTGGAAAAAGTTGATAAAGCAAATTACTTGTTTCAATTAAAAAACAAGTAAGGAAAGCCTAAAGTCGGGCGGGCCGACTCTATGATACACTCCACTTTCAATCCGATTACAATTTAATTCGGTGAAAAAGTGAAAACGGGAAGGATTTTTGTATCCTGTAAATGTATGAGTTTGACAAAAAAATATTTAAATCGGAAAGGACATTTGTATGGGGGTATATTGAAATCTGGAAAGAAATAAGTGAAATATAATATGTATAGTTTGGCCAAAATCGGTTAAACATTTAAGAGCAACATTTGTATTTGCGCTATATCTAAATCTGAACCGATCTTAGCCACTTTCACTTGGATTATAAGCTGTTGTGCCAAATTTAAAGAAAATTCGAGTACAATAAGTGGTTTCTAAAGCGGCAAAAGTCAAATCAGGAGCCACATTTCTAGAGCGGAAAATGTCAAAATCTAAATCTGAACCGATCTTACCCAATTTTTGCATAGGTGTTTTTAGTTGGATTATAAGATGTCGTGCCAAATTTAAAGAAAATCGGGTACAATATGTGGTTTCTAGAGCGGAAAATGTCAAATCGGGAGCGACATTTGTATGGGGGATATATCTAAATCTGAACCGATCTTACCAACTTTCTGCATAGGTGTTTATAATTGGATTATAAGATGTTTTGCCAAATTTAAAGAAAAACGGGTACAATATGTGGTTTTTAGAGCGGAAAATGTCCAATCGGGAGCGACTTTTGTATGGGGGCTATATCTAAATCTGAACCGATCTTACCAACTTTCTGCATAGGTGTTTATAATTGGATTATAAGATGTTTTGCCAAATTTAAGGAAAATCGGGTACAATATGTCGTTTCTACAGCGGAAAATGTCAAATCGGGAGCGTCATTTGTACGGGGGCTATATCAAAATCTGAACCGATCTTAACCACTTTCTGCATAGGTGTTTATAATTGGATTATAAGATGTTTTGTCAAATTTAAAGAAAATCGGGTACAATATGTGGTTTCTAGAACGGAAAATGTCAAATCGGGAGCGACATTTGCATAGGGGCTATATCTAGATCTGAACCGATCTTACCCAATTTGTACATAGGAGTTTCTAGTTGGATTATAAGATGTTGTGCCAAATTTAATGAATATCGGGTTCAATATGTGGTTTTTAGAGCGGAAAATGTCAAATCGGGAGCGACTTTTGTATGGGGGCTATATCTAAATCTGAACCGATCTTACCAACATTCTGCATAGGTGTTTATAATTGGATTATAAGATGTTTTGCCAAATTTAAAGAAAATCGGGTACAATATGTCGTTTCTACAGCGGAAAATGTCAAATCGGGACCGACATTTGTATGGGGGCTATATCTAAATCTGAACCGATCTTACCCAATTTTTGCATAGCTGTTTCTAGTTGGATTATAAGATGTTGTGCCAAATTTAATGAATATCGGGTTCAATATGTGGTTTTTAGAGCGGAAAATGTCAAATCGGGAGCTACTTTTGTATGGGGGATATATCTAAATCTGAACCGATATGCCTCAAATTAAATAGCGTTCGTCCTTGATCGACAAAACTTACTTGTGCCAATTTTTGTTAAGATCGGACTATAATTGCGACCTGTAATTTGATTACAACAATAGATGGACAGACAGACAGACAGACGGACATTGCTAAATCGATTCAAAAAGTGATTCTAAGTCGATCGGTATAATTAACAATGGGTCTATCTCGCTTCCTTTTGGGTGTTACAAACAAATGCACAAAGACATAATACTCTCGTGGAGTGTATACAAACTATCTCTGCCGCAATTTATTTCAATTCAGTTGACCGCAATTCTGAACACAACGAAATTGAAATTATTTGTTTGTACAAAATTATTTTTTTTTTTTTGTTTTATTTATACAGTTAAATAATACATATATGCCAGTTAGAATGGTAGTGGTCTAAGTCAAAAATCCACAAAATTGAGATATCGCAATTTTTCTCTTTACTTCGATCCCTAATTTAAGATCTTTTATTTTGGACATTTATAAAATATGTACCCTTACAATGATATTTCACATTTTATGCACACCAAAATTGTCTTTAGTGTCAGTTTGAATGTTGTCTAAATCACACTAATATTGATGTATGGCGATGCAAACAAAATTTTTTTATTTATATTGTCCATTTTAGGTGATTCATAATTTAAATGTCATTTAAAAGGAAATTATTTGAAAAGGGGGATATTGTCCTGGCTCAAGACCATTCTGCATCTATAGGGCTTTAAGCCGGGATAACAAGCTGCGATAATAAAAAATTATTTTTTTGCTCAAAATAAAAAAAATCACATTGTCGCCAACTACAATATAAATATATGTGTCAAAACAAATTTTCAAAAAAATATTTTGTGTTGACTTTTTTGGACTTAGCCTCAATAACCATCATTTTGACTTACACTGGATAATTATCCAGGCTAAGTCAAACATTTCTAACACAAAATTATTTTTTCAAAATTTGTTTTCACACACACATTGATATTGCTTTTGGCGACAATTTTAAAAAATAATTTTTTATTTTGAGTGAAATTTTAACATTTTATCTAGATTTCTGTTATAGCAGCTTAGTTATGCAGTCTTAAAGAAAAACAGCCTTTATATTTAATAGAATGCAAATTTATTTACAAATGGCATGGTGACTTGGCTGCAGACTACCACTGTCATAATTCCCACCCTGTCAAAGGTTTTTTCAATTGGCTTATTTGAAAAGTAAAAAATAATTTCAATCTAAAGTTTCTAGACGAACATTTATATATATTTATACACTCCACGAGAGTATTATGTCTTTGTGCATTTGTTTGTAACACCCAAAAGGAAACGAGTTAGATCCATCGTTTATTATACAGATCGGCTTAGAATCACTTTCTGAGTCGATTTAGCAATGTCCGTCTGTCTGTCCGTCTGTCTGTCCATCTATTGTTGTAATCAAATTACAGGTCGCAATTATAGTCCGATCCTTACAAAAATTGGCACAAGTAAGTTTTGTGGCCCAAGGACGAACGCTATTTAATTTGAAGCAAATCGGTTCAGATTTAGATATAGCCCCCAGACAAATGTCGCTCCGATTTGACCTTTTCTGCTCTAGAAATGACATGTTTCACTCGATTTGCTTCACATTTGGCACAGTACCATATAATTGAAGTGGAAACAGCAATGGTGAAAATCGGTCACATCGGTTCAAATTTAGATATAGCCCCCATACAAATGTCGCTCCCGATTTGACTTTTTCCGCTCTAGAAACCACATATTTCACTCGATTTGCTTCAATTTTGGCACAGTATCCTATAATTGAACTGGAAATAGCTATGGTGAAAATAGTTTAGATTTAGATGTAGCCCCGATACAGATGTTTAACCGATTTTGGCCAAACTTTACATATTATATTTCGCCTATAAACATATGTGCTGATTGCGGGTGAAACCGTTCCATGTTTCAATATACCCCCATAAAGATGTCCTTTCCGATTTAAATTTTTTTGTCAAACACATACATTTACATGATACACAAATCATCCCCGGTTTCACTTTTTTACAGAATTGAATTGTAATTGGATAGAAAGTGGAGTGTATAATATAGTCGGCTCCGTTCGACTTTAGCCTTTCCTTACTTGTTTTATTTTAATATTTTGAAATAAAATATTTTTGTTTTCTTTTAGTTTTCGTAAAAATATTACTTTTGCGAAAAAAATTAAATTTTTTTGCTCAATTTTGAGAAGAAAGAAAGTGGTCTATGTCAGTATCATCTGAAAGTAGTGGTTCCAATAAAGGTACCAACGTTGTCGATTTTTTTTATAAAAATTCGATATAGTAGTAGGATATTCTAAGAAAAAAATGTTTTGCTTCGGAGGAAAAATATTTTTCAATTTACTCAAACATAAACCATTGCATATCTCAGAACAGATAAAGTGTGACTTAGACCACTATCATTCTAATATTTTGTGAAACTAAATTTTTGAGTATTACTTTCTTATCCAATTTTCTTAAAAAATATTCACCTTCTATATTTTACTTAGTAAAAAGACCCACTCTAATGCACATATGTGTGTTTTAGCGTTTGTGTGTGTGGATCTGTAAGTGAACATTTCTTCTGTTTGCCCGCAACATAAAAGACGAGCCATTGAAAACTGTTGATGACAGACAAACCCGCGCGAGCGCGTAAACAAAGAAGCACGCATCGCTAATAGATGCGAAACAAGCGCCCGCCTTACTTACACCAGGAAAATGAATGAGTTTGAAAGGCTGTGTGCGAGTGTGTGTTTTTGTAAAAGTTTGTATGAGTTTTGCGACTGGAAAACTTGGGCAGGGGTGGGTTATTAAAATGCTTTTAAGACATTATTTTGTTCTTGTTGTTGACGTTGCTGCTGTTTCTCAAAAGGTAAATGTATTTTTATTTAGATACAAACAAATGCCAGCACATACTCGTACATTCGTTTACCTGTGTATTGACGAGGGCGTCATGAAAAGTTTTTGGAATTCTAAGAAAAGCGATATTTGAAAATACAAATGTTTAAAGGGTGTTTTTAGATGTAAATAAAATAATGAGATTACATACTTGTACTTGAGGCTTCCGTGAAAATAAGTGGCAACGATTTGTTCACAACCAAGGAAACTAATTTGGGGTCGGCACAACTCGAAACCCATTGAGGCTAGATGGCGAGGAAAATGTCACCTCTCCTAGGTTTGTCTGAAATTTCGTGGAGCTATATCAAATGGAACAGAAGTTACAGAAGTATTTTCTCAATAAATCGATTTCCTACTACTGTGCCTGCGCCCTCACCATACGATTCACCACATTTTGAATGGCAAATTTCCTAGAAATTCCTTATTAGGTGTTGCTGCCTATTCACCGATGGCAACATATTTCCAAATTTTGTAGAGCTATATAAAATGGAACAGAAGTTTCCCAATAAATCAACTTCCAACTACTGCTCCTGCGCTCTGCACCCTCCCTATAGGATTCACCACAGATTGAACGTCAAACTTCCTACAAATTCCAGCCTTCTGAGGTGCTGCCGCCTTTTAGCCAATGGAAAGAAACTTCCTCTGCACACCCTCGCACAAGCAAAGTTCGCGTCTAAACTCATTTATTGTTTGTTTGCTTTAAATTGCTGCCGCTGCTGACGATGATGCCGCTGTGCTAATAAATTATGCAAAAAAGTCTGGAAAAGCTGAAAGTTTTCCTCTTCAAGGCGAATAACAGAAAACATTAAACGTTTCTTTTTCGAAGGCGCCTTTTCCATTCGCATTTTTCTCTGAATATAGCAGGTAAGCCGGTACGAAAATATCACATGCTGCCGGCATAGAGGCGAACAATTCTGTGGCGGCTTGTGGTGCTGAATTTTATTAACAGAATAAATAGAGAAAAAAACATTATTTTGATATTTCCGTTTATTAGAGATGAATTTCCGTGAAAAACTCGAAGGCCATGTTAACAATTACACAGTGGAATAACAACTAAACAAGTGGAAATGGGAAAATATTTGGCTACATTGTAGTGATTTTCTAAGATGGCTGCAAATGAAATTCTTAAAATAGTGTTCCTTAAAGTATTGATTGTTTTAGTCACTTTATAATGAAAAGGATCCAACAAAAACATTGGAAAAACAAGATATTGATGTCTAGTTTAGTGTTTTCGAGTGTGACAAATTACAGGGACTCCCTAACTTAAATTAATTTATGATTTGCTCGCCATTTGTGCATCTCTTAAATTTAGTCAAAAATTCCAGGTTTTGTTAAGAAATCTAAATATTGTATCACTATATTTATTTGTAAATACTATTGATCGTCATTATAATATAGGGTCCGCAAAATAACTTTTTTGAAAATGCTATAAAAAAACTACTGAATATTTTCTCATTTTTTTTATTTGAAAGTACAATCCTTCCGGTTAATAATAATTTCATTCAAATGGCTGCTGAGGGCAGCCCACAAATAATAGTCCAACGGTTGAATAGTTGAAAAAAATAACGTTAGATGGCGGACCCTATATAAGCTATGTACGTTTGTCTGCCGGAAAGCATACCAGCATTTCAATGAAACAATATATCGTTACCAAAATATAAAAAAGACTCAACTAACATTTTTTACAAATCGATATTTTTGTTTATTATGACCGAAGCTGTTGTGTTTTGTTAAAAGAACCAAAAATCTCAATTTGCAAAAAAATGTTAGTTGAGTCTTTTTTATATTTTGGTAACGATATGTAGAAGCTTCATATTTTAGAATTTATTTCTTCATATATATACTTTTATGTATTTATTATTTTTATACCCTCCACCTCCAGGATGGGGGTATACTAACTTTGTCATTCTGTTTGTAACACTTTGAAATATCGACTTGAGACCCTATCTAGCCTTAGTCCGTCCGTCCGTCTGTTGAAAGCACACTACCATCTAAACGAAAAGAGCTAGGATGTCCAAATTTTCCATAAATGCGTCTTACAGTCGTAGATCGTTTTGGATTGAAACTGGGCAAAATCGGCCCATAGGGAAAAAATGTTCCCTCACAAGAACTAAAAATACCCATAATAAACTCTAACATTTTAGAGTATTTAAGCATTTTTATACACTCCACGAGAGTATTATGTCTTTGTGCATTTGTTTGTAACACCCAAAAGGAAGAGAGATAGACCCATTGTTAATTATACCGATCGTCTTAGAATCACTTTTTGAATCGATTTAGCAATATCCGTCCGTCCGTCTGTCTATCTATTCTTGTAATCACGATACAGGTCGCAATTGTAGACATAACTAAATGAAACTTTGAACAATGAAGTTTTTCGGGACAAGGACGAACGCTATTTAATTTGAAGAAAATCGGCCCAGATTTAGATGTAGCCCCCATACGAATTTCACTCCCGATTTGACTTTTTTCACTTTAGATACCACATATTACAACAGATTTCCTTTAAAATTGGCAAAAAACATTAAATTTCAACTAGAAACACCTGTGGTAAAAATGTGTTAGATCGGTTCAGATTTATATATAGCTCCCATACAAATTTCGCTCCCGATTTGACATTTTCCGCTCTAAAAACCACATATTGTATCGGATTGTCTTCAGATTTGGCAAAACATCTTATATTTAAAGTAGGAACATCTATGGTGAAAATAGGTCAAATCGGTTCAGATTTAGATATAGGCCCCATACAAATGTCGCTCCCGATTTGACATTTTCCGCTCTAGAAACCACATATTATACTTGATTTTCTTTAAATTTGGCACAACATCTTATAATCCAACTAGAAACACCTATGCTGAAATTGGGTAAGATCGGTTCAGATTTAGATATAGCCCCCATACAAATGACGCTCCCGATTTGTCATTTTCCGCTTTAGAAACCACATATTGTACTCGATTTTCTTTAAATTTGGCATAACATCTTATATTTAAACTAGGAACGTCTATGGTGAAAATAGGTCAAATCGGTTCAGATTTAGATATAGCCCCCATACAAATGTCGCTCCCGATTTGACATTTTCCGCTCTAGAAACCACATATTGTACCCGATATTCTTTAAATTTGGCACAACATCTTATAATCTAACTAAACAAAACTATGGTGAAAGTGGGTAAGATCGGTTCAGATTTTAATATAGCCCAAATACAAATGTTGCTCCCAAAAGTTTAACCGATTTTGGCCAAACTATACATTTTGTATTTCACCTATTTCGTTCCAGGTTTCAATATATCCCCATACAAATGTCCTTTCCGATTTAACATTTTTTGTCAAACACATACATTTACAGGATACAAAAAACCTTCCCGATTTCACTTTTTCACGGAAATGAATTGTATTCGGATAGAAAGTGGAGTGTATCATAGAGTCGGCCCCGCCCGACTTTAGCCTTTCCTTACTTGTTTTTTCAATGTATATGCTTGATATTCTGTATCATATTAAACGACAATAGCTAGAAACACGAAATTCTGTGTGTACATTCCTCTAATTGAGTAAATACATAATATAAAAGTATTTTTTTCCAAATTCGCACTTTTCAGGGGTTAAATGGGAATAGAGGGATAAAAATGGTACCAACCAAATGCTTGCACCTAGAATAATGAAATTCGGTGTATAAAGTCTTCTGATTACGTAGACACGAGTTTTTTACTTTTACGGCAAAAACTGGTGGACTTAGGTTATTTTGCACTATGTACGTGAGATAATGGATTTTCAAAAATTGTACTTTTGGAATTAAAATATGATGCAAATACAACCAACTTTAGCACCAAATATCTACCAATATTTATGGTATTTATGCTTTTTGAAGATTTCTTTCTTATATTTACTTTTTGAATTGATTTGAAGTATTTTTTCGATATATAGGGTATAAACGTATTGCCTTATAAGCTTTGTTAGATATAATAAAAAAAAATATTATATTTATTTAAAATATATATATGTCTATATTAAAAAAAATATATTTTCCTGTAATATTACTGCACTTCTACGAAAATCGACAGCCTCAGTGGAATGCATTCCATGGTGGTGGGTATATAAAGTTCGGCCCGGACTATAAATTATATTAAAAAAATAAATTATACTAAATAAATAAATTATAAATAAATTTATATTGCAATTTCGGTTCTAAGGATTTAGCCGGATCAATGAGACCATAGCCAGTTACTGCAGCTACGGATCAGACACCCATAGAATGAATGAAACTTCCTTTATAAATTAATTCTATCTATTGATAGAAGTTTTTTATATTTTTTTTAGTTTTTTTCGTTTGCATTTTTTTGGTCTGTAATCAATATTTGATTTGAACTTTTGACATGGTCGAAATTATGATCGTGGTAGTCTGCAGCCAAGTAATAAATGTCACCATGCCATTTGTAAATAAATTTGCGTTCTATTAAATATAGAAGCAAAATGGTCTTGAGCCAGGACAATATCCCAGTTCAAAAGTTTTTTATGTTTACATAATTTGTATTTGTTTGGAAGGACCATAACTTCTAAAATTTTTCATACATTTGCTCAAATACTTATGCTTCGTTTTCTTCATTAAGATGTCTGTTATTAGTAGACAGCGGAATAAATGCAATTGCATATTTTGATTGGATGGTTGTATCGAAATGGTAATGACACACACAAATGTTTCTCATCACAAATTTATTCGAAATATTTGAACATATTTTCCACATTTTGCATATTTTATGCAAAGTACATATTTGCATAAATAGAGCATTTAATTAAATATACGCAAACATTTTAACATTTTAAACCTGTATATCGCAGTATATTTTATATAATAAACTGCACTGATGTATAGGATGGACCATTTAAAATTTTAAATTAGTATCGGCTATAAAAAAGTACTGATTATTAATTTTTCAAATTTCAAGGTTTATTGAAAATGTTGAACTTTGTCATTTAATAATGGAACACAATATCATTCATATGACTAGCACGACTGGCTCGGCAGTACTCATCCGATCCACACCAAATAGTGACTGGTTGTGGATGCATTGGCTTCTCAATAGTAATACGTGGGTTCTCTGAACCCCATATGCGGTAATTTTGCTTATTGACAAGCCACCGAGATGAAAATGAGCTTCATGAAGGCTGGACAAAAGGCCGACCTCTTCTCGAAAAATTTCGATGTAAATTTCTTACAGTTTGCGTTAAAGATTGACTACTTTGGAAGTAAGTTTTTAATATTTCCCAAAAAATATGGGAATATTTATATTGGATACAATTGATTTATGACATTATGGTCAGTTTAAAAGAGGTTTTATCCTTTATTGAAAGTAATGTTAAAATTTGTTTTTACTAGAATTACAATTAATTTTTGCAATCGGTAGACTAAATCTTGGGTCTGTATACTTTTCAAAGAGATTTGAGTAATACGTAGGGTGTGTATTGCTGGGCGTGTTACTTGTTACAGAAAATCGTCACTTTAACACCCTGTATTTAGACACAAAGTTAAAAATATTGTTGTCTATCCAAAAATTTATTCAAATACATTAAATTTTGCGATTTTAAAATCATATTATAAATACAAATTTTTTGCCATTGCATATATTTTGCATACAAAATGCACATTTGTGACATTAAAATTTGCCTAAACACCAAATTTGAACTTAATCGACCAATAATTGAGTTTTGCATAAATTTCCGTTGTCTAGTTATTAGTTTTCAAGTAACTGTATAAATGGATTTCGACAAATTGTGAGTTGGGTATTTTTTATATTCAGGTAACGAAAATTGTAATTTTAGTAAATAATTTAAAAAATATATCGGAAAGTAAAAATCCATTAGAAAATAATATACACAGACAAGGTCTGGGTGTGTTACGAAGTTAATTTGAAGTATAGAAGCTGTATGAAGTCATGAACCTATGTGATGTATTTTCACTCTACCTGTCCTTAGGTATTATATAATGTTGTTACCAAAATCATCAACACTTATATGAAGTTGCAATCCGATAGGTATTAAGAAAATGCAAATTTATATAATTGTCCCCAATGAGGAAAAGGTGGTAATAAAATTATTCCCTCCGAGACCTACAAATCTATTTTTTGGGTGCATTGAGGCTTGCTGATTCATAAAATTAATAGAACTGTTATTATGTGTGATTTTTTATTTTTACTATAATTCCAATTTTCATAGAAGGTATCTTATATTCGTACTCTCATTTTCGAAATAGTTGGACCTATATTTCCGGCTACAAATGTTGTAAATTACACTTTTAATATGAATATTAAAAAATATATATACTTTTGTTGACAGAAAAAAACATAAAAATAGACATAAATCGGAAAAAAATTGTTGCTTTATTTGTTAACAACTAACAGGTAAACAAAAAGAAAACAATGTAAACTATATATCTATAAAGTAAAAGATATACAGATACATGTAGAAGTTATGTCATTCTTTGTAGACGTAAAAGATTAAAAAATCATGATTTTTTAATTTTTATAACGTATAAGCTAGTCTGATCAGACCTATATTTCCAATATGAGAGTAAATCTTTTAAAGGTACCTTCGGCGAAAATTGGAATTTTAGTAAAAAAGTAAAAACAAGTAAGGAAAGGCTAAAGTCGGGCGGGGCCGACTATATAATACCCTACACCACTCCCTGCATATATAAAGGGTGATTTTTTAAGAGCTTGATAACTTTTTTTGCAAAATCTCATCGGTTCTTTATTTGAAACGTTAGATTGGTCCATGACATTTACTTTTTGAAGATAATTTCATTTAAATGTTGACCGCGGCTGCGTCTTAGGTGGTCCATTCGGAAAGTCCAATTTTGGGCAACTTTTTCGAGCATTTCGGCCGGAATAGCCCGAATTTCTTCGGAAATGTTGTCTTCCAAAGCTGGAATAGTTGCTGGCTTATTTCTGTAGACTTTAGACTTGACGTAGCCCCACAAAAAATAGTCTAAAGGCGTCAAATCGCATGATCTTGGTGGCCAACTTACCGGTCCATTTCTTGAGATGAATTGTTCTCCGAAGTTTTCCCTCAAAATGGCCATAGAATCGCGAGCTGTGTGGCATGTAGCGCCATCTTGTTGAAACCACATGTCAACCAAGTTCAGTTCTTCCATTTTTGGCAACAAAAAGTTTGTTAGCATCGAACGATAGCGATCGCCATTCACCGTAACGTTGCGTCCAACAGCATCTTTGAAAAAATACGGTCCAATGATTCCACCAGCGTACAAACCACACCAAACAGTGCATTTTTCGGGATGCATGGGCAGTTCTTGAACGGCTTCTGGTTGCTCTTCACTCCAAATGCGGCAATTTTGTTTATTTACGTAGCCATTCAACCAGAAATGAGCCTCATCGCTGAACAAAATTTGTCGATAAAAAAGCGGATTTTCTGCCAACTTTTCTAGGGCCCATTCACTGAAAATTCGACGTTGTGGCAGATCGTTTGGCTTCAGTTCTTGCACGAGCTGTATTTTATACGGTTTTACACCAAGATCTTTGCGTAAAATCTTCCATGTGGTCGAATAACACAAACCCAATTGCTGCGAACGGCGACGAATCGACATTTCACGGTCTTCAGCAACACTCTCAGAAACAGACGCAATATTCTCTTCTGTACGCACTGTACGCATTCGTGTGGTTGGTTTAATGTCCAATAAAGTAAACTGAGTGCGAAACTTGGTCACAGTCGCATTAATTGTTTGCTCACTTGGTCGATTATGTAGACCATAAATCGGACGTAAAGCGCGAAACACATTTCGAACCGAACACTGATTTTGGTAATAAAATTCAATGATTTGCAAGCGTTGCTCGTTAGTAAGTCTATTCATGATGAAATGTCAAAGCATACTGAGCATCTTTCTCTTTGACACCATGTCTGAAATCCCACGTGATCTGTCAAATACTAATGCATGAAAATCCTAACCTCAAAAAAATCACTCTTTACATCGCTTTGATTACTAAACCCAGGTATTTTATGGGAGCAATTTTATGTAGTTCATATAAATTATACAGTTACTTTAAATTCATCTTTAGTCATATTTAATGAATATGGTTAATAATATGGTAATTGATCCAATTATCCGACAGACAAATACAAATTATACAGTAGTAATAGGATGAATCGCAACGACATTTGAAAAGGGGGCATATAACAACATTTTGCGCCTGGTCCAAAACATGGGCCTATATATTTCTCATTCACGGTAGGTATTCCTAGTTGAAAAATATCACGATCTGTAAAATTTGATGAAGATCCGATGTAAGATGTAGTTTCTAGAGCTGTAATATATTGGGTTATACCAAAGTATGGACATATGGGCATCTCTCAAACAAGTAAGGAAGGGCTAAAGACGGACGGACTTTCTATCTCATTACAATTCAATTCGGTAAAAAAGTGAAATCGGGAAGGATTTTTGCATCCTGTAAATGTATGTGTTTGGCAAAAAATGTTAAATCGGAAAGGACATTTGTATGGGGGTATATTGAACCCTGGAACGATGTGACCCGCTCTCACCATGTATGTTTATTGGTGAAATATAATATGTAAAGTTTGACCAAAATAGGTTAAACATTCGTGAGCAACATTTGTATGAAGGCTATATCTGAATCTGAACCGATCTTACCCACTTTCACCATAGGTTTTTAATTTATAAGATGTTGTGCCAATTTTAAAGAAAAACGGGTACAATATGTGGATTTTAGAGCGGAAAAAGTAAAATCGGGAGCGACATTTGTATGTGGGCTATATCGAAATCTGAACCGACCATACCCACTTTCTGCATAGGTATTTATAGTTGCATTATGAGATGTTTTGCCAAATTTAAAGAATATCGTGCTCAACATGTGGTTTCTAGAGCCGAAAATGTCAAATCGGGAGCGACATTTGTATGGGGGCTATATCTAAATCTGAACCGATCTTACCCACTTTCTGCATAGCTGTTTCTAGTTGGATTATAAGATGTTGTACCAAATTTAAAGAAAATCGGGTAGAATATGTGGTTTCTAGAGCGGAAAATGTCAAATCGGGAGTGACATTTGTATGGGGGCTATATCTAAATCTGAACCGATCTTACCCTATTTCTGCATAGGTGTTTCTAGTTGAATTATAAGATGTTGTACCAAATTTAAAGAAAATCGGGTACAATATATGGTTTCTAGAGCGGAAAATGTCAAATCGGGAGCGACATTTGTATGGGGGCTATATCTAAATCTGAACCGATCTTACCCACTTTCACCATAGGTGTTTTAAGTTGGATTATAAGATGTTGTGCTAATTTTAAAGAAAAACGGGTACAATATGTGGATTTTAGAGCGGAAAAAGTCAAATCGGGGACGACATTTGTATGGGGGCTATATCTAAATCTGAACCGATCTAACCCGCTTTCGCCACAGGTATTTCTAGTTTGATTATAAAGTGTTAAGCCATATTTGAAGGCGGTGTTAAGCCGCTTTATAAGGCGGAAAAAGTCAAATCGGGAGCGACATTTGTATGGGGGCTATATCTAAATTGGAACCGATTTCCTCCAAATTCAATACCGATGGTCCTTGGCCAGAAAAAATAACTGCTGCCAAGTTTCATGACAATCGGACAACAATTGCGACCTGTAGAGTGCGAACAAGCTTAGATGGACAGCAGACGGACGGACGGACAGACGGACTAAGCTGATCGGTATACTTAAAGGTGGGTCTAACTCGATTATTTTTTGGTGTTACAAACATTTGGCTCGAAACTAACTTATAAAACCCTAGTCCACGAAGTGGTGTAGGGTATAAAAATATCCAAAGAATTTTAAAATCCCTTTTATACCCTCACTCTACAGAGTAGAAGGGGACAGACTTTTAAGCTGTTTGAGCCATATCACGGATATTCGGAATCGGCTATATTTTGGTATTTGATGAAATTTTTATAATCTCTTTAAGGGTACAAAATATATTGCCACGTCCTTTCTTGTACCTCCCACACAAATCACCCTAAACTACGTAAGGTTAAAGCTGTTATAAGTTCTATGGATGATCGGAATACTATATTATATATGTTGAATTCGTGTGGAATATGGGCGACATTACCACACCTCTTCTGGTACCTCCCACATAATTGTCTATATCCTAGGTAAAATTAAATCCTTCAAAACGCGTCACTGTTTGGTGCGGATTTTGGTCCAGAGGCATAATTGGGCAATTTTTTCTTCGAAAATGAGCAAGGAGTGGCCGTTACAGTCAATAGCGATCGTTATCGGGCCATGTTGAACGAATTTTTGTTCACAAAAATTGAAGAGGAGGATACTGGCAACATTTGCTTTCAACAGGACGGCGCTACGTGCCACACAGCCGAATCTACACTCGATGTTTTGCGCCCTGTTTTTGAAGATCGCATTATCAGCCGCAGAGCTGATGTCGTTTGGCCACCTCGGAGCTGCGATTTAACACCGTTGGACTATTATTTGTGGGGTGCCCTCAAAGATAAGTGTTACGCCGACAAGCCAGAAACAATTGACGCTTTAACGGACAAAATTCGTGAAGCCATTGGTGAAATACAGCTGCACACAATCGATAATGTGCTTAAAAATTGAACCGATCGTGTAGGCTACTGCATGGCCAACCGGGGCAGCCATTTAAATGAAATTATTTTCCATTATTAACCGGAAGGATTGTAATTTCAAATAAAAAAGAAATTTGAGAAAATATTCAGTAGTTTTTTTATAGCATTTTCAAAAAAAGTTATTTGGCGGACCCTTTATAAGTCGGTTTAGCCGACTGACGTTTTCTTACTTGTTATACCCTCCACAGCATTTGTTTGTAACACCCAAAGGGTAACGAGATAAACCTATCGTTTAGTATACATATCGACTTAGAATCACTTTCTTAGCAATGCCCTTCTGTCTGTCCATCCATCTATTCTTGTAATCAAAGTATTGATCACAATTATTGCCCGATTCTAACAAAAGTTGGCATTGCGGGCCAATGACGAATGACTCTAATTTGAAACCACAAATTTTAGTTTTTTTCCCCGAATCCAATTACAGTGGAGTAGAAAGTGGAAGGCCTTTCCTTACTTCTGGATTTTAGAAAACCACAATACACAGGAAAATGCGATACATAGCCTTGGTAAAAATTTTTGTTGCATAGTGTAGTTATATAATACATAAAAATTAACTTTTGTGGTACAAATCTTCGATATATATACTAAAGCGGGTCTACGCTTCCCTTAAGCTTATATAAAATCCAGTTGATATCAGAGTGAACACCAAAAAATAAAAAGGTTTCGCATGGGAGTGTTCATATAAATCCCATTGTTTGCTACCAACGTCATTATTAGTTCAACCCAAGCATTAATTAAATCTAATATATCCATCACCTTACATGCGTATTGATTGAGATATATTCTCGATGTGTGCTTTTCTCCACCTCCATCCACCTCAAATCTTCTGACTTTCTTCATGAATTCATCGATTATATCGAATGTGCCAGCAGAGGAAACAATAATGTTGGAGGCAACAGCGAACATTGCAACTTTAGTACATATTGCTAATTAAATTTTAATTTGAATATCGGTGAGTGGGTAGTGCAACCCACTCCACCCATTCACCCAACCATCGAAACTGTTGGCTCAATTAATTAATTAATTGAGATGGCGCGCGCACCATTCGCTGTAAAAAGTGTTGTGCCAGCAAATTCCAAACGATCGAATAAGCAATATGTCTGTGTAATTAGAGGAGAACAGCGGCAAAGACACGGATGACACGGACATTTTGTTAATGAATGGATTATTATTGAAATTAATGTGTTTCGGAGCACCCGTGAGGAATTAGCTGCTGCTACGTTGTTGTGACTGATATGGTCGTGGACATCTGCCGTCTTAATTTGTATTTATTATTGCCTAACACACACATACACACACTCGTTGGGCTAATATGCATTATCATGGAATTCTTTTTGGGGAGTTGTCTGTTTACTTAAGTTCACTCTTCACTCGCCATCACTTACGAAGGTCATGACATTTCTTGTGGCACTTTTATGTCGTCTGCATCATAAAGAAGTATCATCGCCCGTCTGTGTGTCAACAAGAAAACATTTTCCACGAAAATATCATGAAAGCGACAAGTGAAATGATTGCAACTACTTATGCTGACGAAGTCGTAAAATACATAAATAAGTTATTTTAGTTTTTTTTGCAGAACTACCCTTCCCCAAGGTTAAGCGATTTAAGTATAACGCAATTGTTGGACAAAATATAAATGCACAACAAGTAAAAACGGCGTCAAGTTCGGTCGGGCCAAATTTTATATACCCTCCACCATGGATTGCATTCCACAGAGGCAGTCGATTTTCGTAGAAGTGCAGTAACATTATAGGAAAATGTCAATTTATATATATATATATATATATATATATATATATATATATATATATATATATATATATAAATTGACATATATATATTTTTATATATATTTTATAAATGTCAAAAATTTCTCCCTTTGGGCCGATTTCGCCTAAAAATGGTACCAATGATACGACAACAGCAAAAAACATGAAATTCGGTGTGTCCTTCCTATAATTACGTAGATACGGAAAATAGTGAGATTTTTGGAATTTTATTGGTACCATTTTTATCCCCTTTTTCCATTTTATCCCCTTACAAGTATGACTTCCTAAAATCTCTTTATTTTACGTGTCTACGCAATTCGAGAGATGTACACACCGAATTTCATCATTCTAGCTGTAGCCGTTTAGTTGGTACCATTTTTGTCCCTCTGTTCCCATTGTATCCTTAAAAGTACTAGTTTGGAAAACCTGTTTTATTTTTCGTGTCTATGCAGTCAGAGGAATGTATACACCGAACTCCATGATTCTAGCTTAGGCCATTTGATTGGTACTATTTGTATCCCCTTTTTCCATTTTACCCCCTTACAAGTATGACTTTCTAAAATCTCTTTATTTTACGTGTCTACGCAATTAGAGAGATGTACACACCTTTCATTCAAGCTGTAGCCGTTTAGTTGGTATCATTTTTATCCCTCTGTTCCCATTGTACCCCTGTTCCAATTATATGAAGTACGAATTTGGAAAATCAGTTTATTTTGCGTGTCTATGCAGTCAGAGGAATGTATACACCGAACTTCATGATTCTAGCTGCGGTCATTAGATTGGTACCATTTTTATCCCTCTGTGCCCATTGTACGTACGAATTTGGAAAAACCTTTTTATTTTTCGTGTCTACGCAGTCAGAAAAATGTATTGTCCGAAGTACATAACTTTAGCTGCAGCCATTTGGTTGGTACATTTTTTATACCCTTTTTTCCATTTTAAACCCCTAAAAGTACGAATTTCGAAGATTCCCTTAATCTGTCTACGCATTAAAGGAATGTATACACCGAATTTCATTATTTTAGGTGCAGCCGTTTGGTTGGTACAATTTTTATCATTTTTATCCCTTTTTACGCCTATTAATCCCCTACAAATAAAAATTACTTTATGGTGCGCATTAAAAATGTAATTTGAATTGTCTATTGTTATGCAGTGCGATATATAATTTTGTTCTCACTGTTTAGAGGCGGATATCGCCACCATTTATGAGGAGATACCTACTCCGAATAATGTCAAAGGAACTCATCTCTATAAACGGTGGAATGGTCTTTGCGGGGGTCTATATTTTAAATTCCCTCCTCACGAACTTATCATTTCCATATTTTTCTCTAGTTAATTATTATTTTCTATTTAAGATCTGTTCATGTTGTATGACACGTACAATTGCCCGTTCCATCGTATCTGGTGAATAACCTCATATAAATTGCGGATGTAGCGATTCCATTCAACATCTGTTCAATTTCACTTTCCATGCTGATGCACTCGCTGTGAGCCTTCCAATTCAAAAAAAGCACACACGGGCACCCACATATTTAGCTCTAGTTATTGCTTTTAATTCGCATAAAGCGTTTAAATTAAGAGTCATTTTAATGTAATTAAAGATTCGGTTGTTTTGTTTTTCCCTTTTTGATCTTGAAATGTTTATTGAAATTCACCAAAAAAAAAATAGATTGTAGACGGGTTGGGGGTTCCAATTTATTTGCACTTGCTTCGCTAATCACACGATAAAAATCCGTTTGTTTATGAGAACAATAATTGCACTTAATTTAATTAGCTTACCTCACCTCAATTGAAAATAATAATATTATTGTTCACATTAATAGGCTTTGCCAATAACAAAAAACACAATGCAATTAAGTTTAGTGGTAACAACGAAAACATTCTATTTGCGATAAACGGAAAAGGAGGAATGGACATTACGATATTCGTGGAGAAGGTCAAACGAAATATTAAATATCCCCAGTTTTGTTTTAAAATTTTTGTGTGCCTTGGGTCGACTTTCCTTTTTGAGAATTAGCTAAGTTTTCAATTATTTCAAATGTAAAAGCAGATTGTCATCTGAATTGCAAAAACTGAAAAAAATGACAACGATGTTCTTCGGATCAGCATTGAAGATCATTTCATGTTCATTGTTGGGAGTTACATATTAGAAGTAAAATTTGGAGGAAAATGTTTTTCCACAGATGTAATAATTTTTTCAAACCAAGTATAAAAAGTAAACAAATCTTGAAACATTCTAAGTGCAGCCGTTTGGTTGGTACCATTTTTATTCCACTATTCCCATTTTAACCCTTAAAAGTAGGGATTTGTATCTACTCAATTAGAGAAATATACAAACCGAATTCCGTGTTTCTAGCTGTTGTCGTTTGATAGGTACAACTCCCTTTTTGCCCCATTTCACCCCTACAAATAAAAATCACTTGAATGTGCACGTTTTTGCTATAAGGGCAATGCGCATGCCAAATATCAAATAAATATAAGCAGATATATTGAAACAAGTAAGGAAAGGCTAAAGTCGGGCGGGGTCGACTATGTAATACCCTACACCACTCCCTGCGTATATACCTCGCTTTGATTACTAAACCCAGATATTTCATGGGAACAATTTTATGTAGTTCATATAAATTATACAGTTACTATAAATTCATCTTTAGCAAATTTACTGAGTATGGTAAATAATAAAGTAATTGATCCAATTTTCCAGCATATATTCAGAGTAAAGTAAATATAACATGATCCGGAAAAATTGGTCAAGATCCAATGATAAATACAGATAATACAGCGGTAATAGGATGAATCGGACGGACATTTGAAGGAGGCCTATAACAACACTTGAGGCCTGTGCCAAACCATGCGCCTATATATAAATGTATGTGTTTGACAAAAAATGTTTAATCGGAAAGGACATTTGTATGGGGGTATATTGAATCCCGGAACGATGTGACCCGCTTTCACCATGTATGTTTATTGGTGAAATATAATATGTAAAGTTTGGCCTAAATCGGTTAAATATTCGGGTGCAACATTTGTATTGGGGCTATATCTAAATCTGAACCGATCTTACCCACTTTCACCGTAGATGTTTCTAGTTCGATTATAAAATGTTCTGCCAATTTTAAAGAAAATCGGGAACAATATGTGGTTTCCAGAGCGGAAAAAGTCAAATCGGGAGCGAAATTTTTCTTGATTAAAATTCACGATGACAATGAAATTGAGAAAAAAACCGCTAGAAATTAAAATCCTACCCGAACCATATCAAATCATATTATAAACTTGCAATATGACCCAGTATAAAGGATAGATTTATACTATTTTAGTGCAATTTTTGATGCATTTTTTATAAAAACCGCAATAACTTCCACATTTGTAGTTCGATTTATGTCGTTAGGGGCTCGTTGGAGAGGTCTTGATAACCAATTGCAATTTTTAGAATTTTCTAACCCATAAATCGAACATAAATCGTACTACAAATGTTGAAGTTATTGCGGTTTTTATAAAAAATGCTTTATTGGTGAAATATAATATGTAAGGTTTGGCCAAAATCAGTTGAACATTTGGGAGAAACATTTGTATATATATAACAAGTAAGGAAAGGCTAAAGTCGGGAGGGCCGACTATATGATACACTCCACTTTCTATCCGAACACAATTCAATTGGGTAAAAAAGTGAAAACGGGAAGGCTTTTTGTATGTTTCCTAATCATTGGCTAATATGACCTTGCCCAATTTGTCAAATCGAGAGGAATATTTGTATCGGGGCTATATCCAAACATGGAATGAAGTGACTAACTTTCACAATAAGTTTTACCAGCTCAAGTAACGTGTTATGCTCATTTTGAAGAAATTCGGTGAAAATACGTGGTTTCTGGGGTGGAAAAAGTCAATCCGGGAGCGAAATTTGTATGGGAGCTATTAGTAAAGCTGAACCGATCTAACACATTTTCACCACAGGTGTTTCCAGTTGAAATAAAAGGCGTTTTGCCAATTTTGAAGAAAATCTGTTAAAATTTGTGGTTTTAGAGCGGAAAAATTTGGAAGCGAAATTTGTGTGGAATCTATATATAAATCTGAACCGATCTGACCCATTTTCGCCATGGGTGTTTCTAATGGAAACATAAGATATTTTGCCAAATTTGATGAAGATCTGTTGAAATATGTGGATTCTGGAGCGAAAAAATTCAAATCGGGAGCGAAATTTGAATGGGAGCTATATGTAAATCTTACCCACTTTCACAACAGGCGTTTCTCGCTAGATTATAAGGTGTTAATCCAAATTTGAGGAAAATCGGGTACAATATGTGGTTTTTAAAGCGGAAAAAGTCAAATCGGGAGCGACATTTGTATGGGGGCTATATCTAAATCTGAACCGATCTTACCTACTTTCAGCATAGGTGTTTCTAGTTAGATTATAAGGTGTTAAGCGACAATTGTATGGAAGCTCTAAATCTGAATCGATATCGTTCGTTCTTGATCCACAAAACTTACTTGTGCCAATTTTTTAAGATCGGGCTATAATTGCGACCTGTAGTTTGATTACAACAATAGATGGACAGACAGACATTGCTAAATCGAGATCGGATCGGATAATAATTGCGACTTGTACTATAATTACAATAATATATGGACAGACAGACAAAGCTAAATCGATCGGTATACTAAACAATGGGTCTAAGACTTAATACCCTAGAGGTGGGTATACAAGTACAAGAATTATTAGCTCAGATAGTTTGACCGTGGGACGAAATATTTTGCAAACCCTCATTAAACAATCCACATCTCATTCCTAGATTGTGCAAACATACTGTTTTGTGCCCCTGCCTACTATACATTTGTATCACAATCAGAAAAAAACTCAGGTATATTATCTTGCAGCCTTTGTTTATAGAAAAGCAACTCTTGAGCACAACAAATAAATGCCACACTTGAAATGTACAAACCCAAATAGAATTCATTCCAACTAGAGAAGGATCTTTGAAGCAATTTGTTCGAGATTCCATTCTAATCCGCTTATAAAGAATACTTATAGTAGACAAAACACACACTATGTTCTCTTACGAAAATATGAACTAATTGAATGTGATGCAGTGGAATCGATTGATTTTATCGATATAGGCAGCAGATATTATATTTATTAGAAATAAATAAATTAAATTAATTGGAAATAAGCCCTTCTCCATCCACCCAACGTTGTGGTCCAGCTCTTAAATGTTTAAAGTGGAAACCTTGTTTTTCGTGCTGCGTCCCTTTTTTTGGTGTGTCATCTCACTTTCAATGTCAAGGAGACCGGACCACCACACCCAACACTCAGTCAGTGACTCACCGTTGGCCACATTCGATGTACGCCGCAGAGACTTTGTGGCACGGCTGCCGGTTGCATTATCGAAATTGGCATTGTGCCCAAGTCCAACTATGGCCGATGACGATAACAATGCCCCACAAAATGAATTTGTTTGTGTTCCCCTAATACGTGGCCGTTGTCGTTGATGTTGTTGCTCTGCTGCTGTCCCAGTAACAGCATCCGTGAGATGCATCTGTAGGTTCATGTTTAGGAAGGATTATTGTGCCAGACAAATTGTTCGCCGGTCTGTGTCTGAGCCCCCCTTTCGGTTTATGGCAAGGCGATGTTCGAAGCGATGCATTCATTGTTACATTATGTGAACTTGTAGTCCTATCGATTTTTTCTGTCCTTTCGTTTTCTATGTCCCTCACAAATACACGTGTTCTTCGATGTATGAAAGTATTACTGATGCATCACCAGCTATACTTATTTCCAACGTACATACACATACATACGTATTTATAATCGAATGTACAGTGCACGAAATATATAAAGGATCGTTCCTTGGTTCCTCAAAAACCGCAATTGTAAAATTTTTTTGAGAAAAATCCTAAACAATGTGTCAATCATAGAAAATATGTTGTTTTTGTGTTGAACTTTTTTTTCGATATTCCAGAAGGAGGTTCCCTCAATTTTCTCTTTTGCTCAGATTGTGTCAAATCATTTTTTTGTGACACTCAAAAATACATATTTATAAATATAAAATATTCCTGTAGTGCTGCGGGAGCTTATGCCAAAAACTGAAATTTGTTTTGTTTTTAAATATATAGGCCCAAATGTTACAACATACCCATGTGCAGCCAGAAGTCATATGGATGTAATCTTTTCCAAATTACAATCTGAGATAAAATTCAGAGAGATTTACCCACAAATTATTCAGTCAATAAAATAATAATAAAATCAAAAAATATTTTGTAAAAATAATTTTATATTGTACTTCCCAGTTAGATTTCATTTAAAGTGGACTATTGTCCTAGCTCAAAAAATTTTTACATTTTTTTTATAAAAAGTAGATTTATTTATAATGGCACGCTAACAGTTATTAATTGGCTGCACACTACATCTATGGTCATTGCCCGTGACGACCTTCATCAGGAGGCTTCGCAGCTTTTTTTCAACCAAAGTTAATGATTCTTCTAAATGAATCAGAACCACAAGTCACTTTCAAAACCATTGTACCAACTAACAAAGAAAACTCATTCATTAAAATGTGAAAACTTATTTCCATTTTTTTTCAAAATAATTATTGAACAGATTTAATTTTACCATTACAGTCGGGCTTCTCAGAAGCTATTACTAAAACGACTGAAAAGATAAGAATACTTTTTTAAACATTTCAAATTTGTAATCTTTTAACCCCAGTGCACTTCCCTAAACTTTATTTTGTCTCAAAATTTGTGAAGGTTCATTTAACTTCAAATTTCTAATTATAGTGAAATCCCCTCCCAGAAACAAATTAAATGTTTTTATTTTTAAAAGAAATACAAAATTATAAAACAAATTTGTTACATTTTCTATTAGCATTTAAAAATGTGATATTCGATTTGATATAATATTGCCCCCAATAACAAGTCTCACATTATGCAAATTTTGAAACCAATTTTGCTTAAAAAAATCCAATTTGCAAAATCCACTGTGGATCTAACTTAAAATGCTGATAGATTCGAAGGACTGGTTAAAAGATTTTTGTTAGTGTGCATCAGCAAATTAAACAAGTAAGGAAAGGCTTAAATCGGGCGGAGACTACTGTATTATATTATCAATCCCATTACAAGGCTTTCAAATGTAAGTGAAAATATAAGACAACACTGTGTCAAATTTGATCACAAATATGTCGGAGGCGACATAGATCAATATGATCAATTTCACCACAGATAACAACTGAAATATAATAAATAGTACTCAGAAAATCTAACAAAAATCGGTTGTAAGCGGAATTTAGCATTAGTATGGTGCCTATATAACACGCGAATAATGGTGAATCTGATATGATGAATATTTTCCTTGTCTCCAAAATTGTTATGAAAAGTCGCCAATTATTCCCACAAACAAGTAAGGAAAGGCTAAAGTCGGGCGACTCGGATCGACTCTATGATACACTTCATTTTCTATCCGAATACAATACAATTCGGCGAAAAGTGAAAACGGGAAGGTTTTTTGTATCCTGTAATTGTATGTGTTTGACAAAAAATGTTAAATGGGAATGGACATGAGGATATATTGAAACCTGCAGCGAAATAGGTGAAATCTAAAATGTATAGTTTGGCCAAAATCGATTAAACATTTGTATTTGGGCTATATTTAAATCTGAACCGATCTTACCCACTTTCACCATAGTTTTGTTTAGTTGGACTATAAGATGTTGTGCCACTTTAAAGAAAATCGGGTACAATATGTGGTTTCTAGAGCGGAAAATGTCAAATCGGTAGCGGCATTTGTATGGGGGCTATATCTAAATCTGAACTGATCTTACCCAATTTCTGCGTAGGTTTTTCTAGTTGGATTATAAGATGTTGTGCCAAATTTAAAGAAAATCGAGTACAATATGTAGTTTCTAGAGCGGAAAATGTCAAATTGGGAGCGTTATTTGTGTGTCGGCTATATCTAAATCTGAACCCTCAAATTAAATATCGTTCGTCCTTGATCCACAAAACTTAGTTGTGCCAATTTTTGTTCAGATCGGACTATAATTTGCGACCTGTATTTTGATTACAGGTTTGGGTGTTACAAACAAAAGCACAAATACATAATACTCTCGTGCAGTGTATAAAAAGTTGGTTTGTTTCAAAGAATTCGAACAAAACAAAAATAAATTACGAATGATTTGTTGATTTGTCAACAACAATGTAATATTTTGATTATCTTTGTCCCCAGAATAGTCAGGATTATAAAAAAAGTTGGGTATGATCCCTTCAGATTTAAATACAGGACTTTTAAAAATGTCGCTCTCGATTTTAATTTTTTCGCTTCAGAAACTATATATTTTAACTGATGTTCTTTAAATTCGGCAAGACACATATTATTTCAAATAGGAACACCTATAGTGAAAATGGGCCACATCGTCTCAGGTTTGAATATAACCCTCAAACAAATGTCCTTCCCGATTGACCTTTTTTCTCTCAGACACATTCCCTTACAGATTTTGATCTACAATGAGAGAACACGTTATACAGGGTTTTCCAACAAGAGGTGTTATTTTGGTATTCAAAGAAAAATGCCATTTTTTGAGATAAATGATCGGATGCTTATTTCATAATAAAGAGGATGGTATGCCGTTAATAATGAAAAACAACATCAGCCAAATGGCCACCACGACCACGCTTACAGGACCTTGAAATGAAATTTTCCGTAACCAAATCACAAAGTAGCCGCCCTATGTCCTCGATAGCCTCACGAATTCTATCTTTGAGGTCTTGAATCGATGCTGGGCTCTTAGCGTAGACCTTATCTTTCACGTGGCCCCAAAGGAAGAAGTCGCAAGGTGTTAAATCACAAGATCTCGGTGGCCAATTGTGATCACCTCTTCGAGAGATAACACGGTCCGGAAGCTTTCCGGTAAAAGAGCAATGGGCACGTAGCGCCGTTGAAAGTAAACGTTGTCCAGATCAATACCATCCAACTCCGACCATAAGAAATCATTAATCATCTCTCGATAGCGCAATCCATTCACCGTAACTGTTGATCCAAACTCATTTTCGAAAAAGTAAGGTCCAATGACCCCGCCGGACCATAAACAGCTCCAATCAGTCACACGATGAGGATGGAGAAGCTTCTCAACAATAACTCTTGGGGTTTCCGAGCCCCAGATGCGACAATTTTGCTTGTTGACGTAGCCACCGAGGTGGAAATGGGCCTCAAGATAATTTTTCGATGGAATTCCAGATCATTTTCATTCATGAATTTTAATAATGTCAATGCGTTGTTGAAGCGCTTATCGTTCCATTTTTAGTTTCTACTTGTCAAATGTCAAAAAATAAAAGCTTCAAAAGTGACAGCTACCGAAATACCGGGTGATTCAAAATAATACCTCTTGTTGGAAAACCCTGCATTTCATACTTTGTGAAAGTAGATCACTTCGGGTAATCTTTGGTTAAAATAAATGCTAATGGTTTGAAATTGTCCTTTAAATAAAGAAAATAAATAAGATTTTTCCACACTCCAACTAGTTCCCCCCACAAAATAAAAGTCTTCATGTTTTCTATGGAGTACGTCCATGTTAAATCGTCAAAAGGATTTTCATTACCTTCCCCGAATTATAATAGCAGGCATAAAATTATGTCTCTAAATTACCTGGTTCAAATCGTAAAGCCTTAAGCGAAAGTTATTATAAATTTGTCATATACAGTACTTCAGATTTTTATTTATTAGCATTAAATTATAATCACCATTAATGTTTCGCATGAAAAAAATGATAATAAATCTTAAAATTTTTCTTATTTTTTAACCATGCCAGTTTAATATTCCAATTCAAATCAATTTCTTGAAATTGGTCTAAAGTCAGTATGTATGCTACATATTTTGAACACCTATATGTAAGGACTAACATATATTTTAAACAGAATTTAAAAAAATAAATTTTTCTGAGAATAAGAAAATAAGATCGCGGCCTTAGACCTTTCACAATATTATTTTAAAGGCATTTTCCATATCTTCAAAATGCCAGCTTAAGGTGTATCAAACACATTAAGAAATTTGCATTTGAGCTTGAAAACATTTAGATACTTTTCAAGGCCACATAACTCGTGAGATTTAAAGTTTCAAAAATATTTTTTGTTTTAACATGGAATTGTATTTGAATTTCTTCTTTACGTGCAATTATAACTGCTGTGGACGACTTCCTCAATATTCAAAAACAATTTATTGTGATTTTTCACCACAATTTAATGAGTTATAATTAATTGTACAGCTGACACAGCGTATATCCATTTTCACATTCAAATCGCGTTTATATATCATAATGTAATTTGCGTATAATAATTTAAAAACATTTAAGCATTTTAAGCAACTTAATTTGCGATGCTGAAAATTGGTATTTAATTTATTTCGTCCACTGTAGTACGTGTGTCTACCTCGAATATGCTTGCCTGGTACGGTTGACTGCATTTCTTGCACACAGCACACTTTCAGTGCAACATTTTCATTGTTGGCTACACAAGATCAGGGACTCTGACACTCTCAATCAGTGTCGGAAAATAAATTGCAAAAATATCACATTTCTCAATGCAATTGGCATAATGGCCTTACGCCGAGGCGACACATTCGTTTGCTCAATGGCAATTCAAGGCAGTGGAGGCACAAGGTGTGGCAACAAATCATAATAGGATTGCACTAAACAAGTAACAACGTGTGCAATAGAGGTGTTCTTATTTGTATGGCGAAATTTCAAAGTGTTCTGAATTAATTTCGCCGGGCAGATTTTTGTTCCTTTATATTAAAAAATGATATAACTTAAATATTGAACGAATCCGATAACTTTTAGTGGACCCGGAAACGACTTCAATATGCCTCTATGCGAATAAATAAAACAATATGGGAAATTTTGAAAATTTTTTTCGAAAAATGTTTTTATAATTTTGGTAAACATAAAAAAATCAAAATGAAGTAGGGAATAGTTTTCTGGATATATACACCTTGATATTATGGATGTATTATTAGATCCGATTTTTTATACGATGGATATTTGTGTCTATATGCCTCAACAACCTGGAGCAGCAGTTGTTTTTCCTCTTCATCATTTGTTAATATTCTATTAAAATCTTGAATGAATTTAACTCCTCTCTCTGCTGTATCATTTACAACAAATAAATCCTTACAGAATGTCCAGCCTTCCTCAAATTCAAACGACGTTTCCCAAGTTGAAGGATCAAACTCTAGAAATTCCAGGGATAAATTAAATCGACTGAAGAAACACTTTGTTTTCTCTGATACAAAATCACTTATGGAGTATCTTTCGAAGTCTTTTAAGTTGAAATAGGATCGCCCACTTTTTAATTTCACCGTTGGTTCTTTTAATTTAAGTTTTTCAACCATGTTATGTTTTTCTTCAAAAGATATATTTGAATCGAAAAAGGCTAGAGCTATTGTTTCCTCAGAAATATACCATAAATGGTGGCTAAATTTTTTAAGTATTACTGCTGAGATTTCTGGGCTGGTTTCAGAATACTTTATAGCACCTTGAATGAAGGTCAAATCTTGAAGCGCTGCGTCTATGGCATTCGTACATCTGAACCAGGCTTTAATATAAAGTTTTACTAGAAAAATACATATATCACGTAATCCATTTGATTCATTTTTCGTAAGTGAGAATTGGTCACGGAGTAGAAATATTTTTAAAGAATATATTGCTTTTGACATCCAGCGTGCATGACTAGTTGGACCTGGCGTTCGAAAATTATACCGTTCTGCGCCAAGAAAGATTAAGACCAACTGTAACAGTTCTGTATAGTCTTCTCGATTTTGAGATTTAGTCAGTTGATCAAAACAAAACTTTACACAATTTTCACGTTCAGATGGACTTATTTGTAGACAAGCAGTTGTATCTTCATTGCCACTTCTGAATAATTCTTTCTTAAAACCTGGCCATGATTTTGCAAATCTTTCAAATATTGAAACTTCTGGAGCAGAGGTTGAATATAATTTGGTTTCGAAAACGCTGCGCAATATAATCTCATACACATGGTGGCGGCAAGGTAGGTTGATTACACTACGTCCATTTTTTTCCAAGAGAACAGCAGCGCCTGTGCTGATACCAGTATTTGTAGACGTTGTATCGTATGAGAAGCCGCTTACTTGATCAACAATAGTCCATTTAACTAGAACTTCATAAACTGCGTCTGCAATATTTTTGCCAGTTGAAGATTCCACTTTCGGTGCACCAAGAAACTTTGATGTGCCGTTGTAGCTAACCAAAATTTCAATCCGCTCAACTTTTGTGGATCCAATCAAATCTTTCATAAACTTTCCGTCGAAATGAGCTACCAGTGAACCAATTTTACTAAACTATAAATAGTAATGAGATTCTGCTAAAAATCCTTTTTTTGAAACATTTTTAAAAATCAACTTACATTGTCTTTAAATCCAGTCGTAATTTCATTAGATTCTTTTATACGATTTTCTTGGCGTAAACGATGAATAGTTGAACGATGATGTCCTAATGATGTCCTAATGCCTCTGCTGCTGCTATAAGGATGTGAACTGCCATTCCATCAGACACTTTGGCATTGTCTAGCGCTGCTACTAACCGAGCTGTAATAAAACTTTTGCGACCCCGTTTTTGGCCTAACACAGAGTTTGAGCTTAGGTTTTCCTTGTCAATAGATGTGTCGTTAACCGGTAAGTTGACAACACTATCTTCATCAGGCCACTCCATAAGTTGAGAAACGTCTATAGAAAACTGGACGGTCAAATCTAAAATGTATTAATATACAAAACATACCTGCTTGACTCGATTTTTCTTCTTCGTACATCCTTTTTCGCGCAGCTTTTTTATCTTTTCGTTCCTGTGCTTATCTTTCTCGGTCCCATAAAGCCATATCCACGCCAGCCATGCAACCAGGGCGTCCTTGCATTTCTTGAAACTGCCTATCTTCCACAATAACAATTTGGACTAGTGCATCGGCGGCGGCAATATCAAATAACTCATCCAGATGTTCAACAAATGTTTCAACGGCTTGTTTTGGGCATTTGATCTTTTCCCAGAGATTGTTTTTGGAAAATTTTCCACTTTTCATATAATTTTACTAATTTTTCAATACACTTATGCCCTTCTCGAATCGGTATACGTGCTTGATGCCAAAATATTTGAACTGCATCGATTGCCAATTTTGCACTTTGCTTTGCTGAAAGATTTACAAAACGCATATTGTAGAATAGGACTTGCAAGACCTGACGATTTGACGGAAGCTTTGCGCCAGTAATTTGGTAAGAAACATTCCCTATTAAGTCGATTTTCTGTAAATTTTCAATGGATTTACGTGTTGTAACGATTGAAGTGCTTGGTGCTTCTTCAGTAGTAGATTTCGATGATATTTTGGACATATAAATTGTTATACATGTATACTGAAAACACCACTTGAATTACAAATTAATTAATTTCACTGTTTAGAACTCAATACACTCCGATCAACACTCACATTACAAATGAAAAAATCAACTGAACTACGGATTTTTCAACAATGACATTTGCCGTTTTCCTGATAATGTTAGGAAATGTCCCGTTATCACCAGCAGGGGCTGATCTATTTTTTTGAGGGGGAGGGGGTCGCAGGATTGAAAAAAAAATCAAAAATAAAAAAACTAACCAAATAATCAAAGCAAACTGGGCTGTTTTTTGCGGGGGGGGGGAGGGTTATGAACCCCCTGACCCCCTCTGGATCCGCGCCTGATCATCAGCGTCTCTCGTTGAGAAATAGATAATTTCCAGGAAAAGTCTACGCAAACAGTAGTGTTCTAAACAATACATTCTTTTTCGAATCGCATATACTTTTAAAGCTTCAATAATAACTACTATAGTAGGTAGAGTGATAAAGTGGATTGCGGTTTAGGTTAGCCAAAAAAATAGCCACCTATATTTTTTAACTTAAAAAAGGTCTATTTTATGGAGTGGACTTTTTGCATAACAGAAAACATTTATTTTGGCTTATAATTGATATTTCACATACCTCATTTGGGGTAACGTGCCACATTTTATATTTGAAAAATTCCAATATTTGATGTCGTTTCCGGGTCCACTAAAACATATCGGATTTACTCCAGATTTGTTTTATTCACCATTTTAATGTAAAAGGAACAAGAATCTGCCCGGCGTTTTATAAAAATCCGATATTTCAAAATAAGAACACCCCTAGTGTGCAATTGGTTTGGCAGATCCCGAGATGTGAGGACATTTGATGTATGAGTGATGTCAGCTTAAGTGCATCATCCAAATATATATAAGAAAAAATGGGCTATATCGCCTAGTGACCTGATTATTATCAAATATTAAATTAAACAAGTAAAAACGGCGTTAAGTTCGGCCGGGCCGAACTTTATATACCCTCCACCATGGATTGCATTCCACAGAGGCTGTCGATTTACGTAGAAGTGCAGTAGTATTACAGGAAAATATAAATTGTTTAATATAGCCAAACCAAAACAAATGCAAATGTTGAAAAAATAAATTTATACATAAATATAATATTTTTATTATTTCAAACCACGTTTACACTTTATAAATCGAAATAATACTTCAAGTCAATTCAAAAAAATATTCTTATATGTATACTTTCAATAAGCTTAAATACCACAAATATTGGTAGATAGTGGGTGCTACAGTTGGTTGTATTTCCATTCTATTTTAATTCCAAAAGTACAACTTTTGAAAATCCATTATCTCATGTACATAGTGCAAAATAATCTAAAAATCATGATTCAACCAATTTTGACGTAAAAGTAAAAAGTACGAATTTGGAAAAATCTTTTTATTTTGCGTGTCTATGCAGTCAGAGGAATGTATACACCGTATTCCATGATTCTAGCTGCGGCCATTTGGTTGGTACCATTTTCATCCCCCTTTCCCTATTTTACCCCTTAAGAGTACGAATTTCTAAAAATCTCTTTATTTCACTTGTCTACGCAATTATAGGGATGTACACTAGGGCGTACCTCAAAAAAAAAGTTCGCCGTACACCTTCGAATATGAAGTATTATTGAAAGGTAGTTTCAAAAAAAAAAATTTTTATTTTTTTATGCCGAACGTAGGGGTCGCGCTTTTACATTTTTCTATATAACTTGTATTTATAAACGGATTTTAAAGTGTGATACATCGATGTTTTTGTCTCGACGAGGCCGATTTTTTTGTCTTTGAAGTCATTGAGCTCAAGCACCCCCTTCTGGTACTTACCCATCATTTCTCAGTTGCTACTACCCTAATGTACCACTCTAATAATCGAAAATTAAAGCTCGCATAAAATCATGAATCATGTTTGAGCTCAATGACTTCAAAGACAAAAAAATCGGACAAAAACATCGATGTATCACACTTTAAAATCCGTTTATAAATGCAGAAGTTATATAGAAAAATGTAAAAGCGCGACCCCTACGTTCGGCATAAAAAAATAAAAAAAATTTTTTTGAAACTACCTTTCAATAATACTTCATATTCGAAGGTGTACGGCGAACTTTTTTTTTTACTTGTAACCTGGTACGCTCTAATGTACACACCGAATTTCATCATTCTTGCCGTAGCCGTTTAGTTGGTACTATTTTTACCCCTCTGTACTCATTGTATCTCTTGAAAGTAAAAATTTGGAAAAACTTTTTATTTTTCGTGTCTACGCAGTCAGAGTAATGTATACTCTGAATTTCATGACTCTAGCTGCGGTCATTTAATTGGTTCTATTTTTATCCCTTTTTCCATTTTTACTCCAAAAAGTACTATTTTCGAAAAATCCGTTTATTTTACGTGTCTACACAATCATAGGAATGTATACACCGAATTTCATAATTCGAGGTGCAGCCGTTTGGTTGGTACCATTTTTATCCCTTTATTTCCATTTTAACCCTTAAAAGTACGATTTTCGAAAATATATTTATACACTCCACGAGAGTATTATGTCTTTGTGCATTTGTTTGTAACACCCAAAAGGAAGGGAGATAGACCCATTGACCGATCGGCTTTGAACCTCTTTCTGAGTCGATTTAGCAATGTCCGTCTGTCTGTACGTGTGTCCGTCAGTCCATCTGTTGTTGTAATCACGATACTGGTCGCAATTGTAGCCATAACCAAACGAAACTTTGCACAACGAAGTTTTTCGGGAGAAGGACGATCGCTGTTTATTTTGAAGAAATTCGGTTCAGATTTAGATATAGCTCCCATACGAATTTCACTCCCGATTTGACCCTTTTCACTCTAGATACCACATATTTCAACAGATTTTCTTCAAGATTGGCAAAACATCTTATAGTTCAATTAGAAACACCTGTGGTAAACATGTGTTAGATCGGTTCAGATTTATATATAGCTCCCATACAAATTTAGCTCCCAATTTGAATTTTCCGCTCCAGAATCCACATATTTTAACAGATTTTCTTCAAAATTGGCAAAGCATCTTATATTTAAACTAGGAACACCTATGGTGAAAATGGGTCACATCGGTTCAGAATTACATATAGCTCTGATACAAATTTCGTTCCCCCAGAAACAGCGTATTTTCAGAGAATTTCTTAAAATTGAGCATAACACGTTGTACTTCAACTGGATGAACTTATTGTGAAAGTTAGTCACTTCATTCCATGTTTGGATATAGCCTCGATACAAATAAAGAGTGATTTTTTTGAGGTTAGGATTTTCATGCATTAGTATTTGACAGATCACGTGGGATTTCAGACATGGTGTCAAAGAGAAAGATGCTCAGTATGCTTTGACATTTCATCGTGAATAGGCTTACTAACGAGCAACGCTTGCAAATCATTGAATTTTATTATCAAAATGCGTGCTCTGTTAAGAAAGTTCAGAAAGAAAGAAATTGTGTTCAGCGACGAAGCTCATTTTTGGCTCAATGGGTACGTAAATAGGCAGAATTGTCGATTTTGGAGTGAATATCAGCCAGAAGCATTGCAAGAGCTACCAATGCATCCAGAAAAAGTCACAGTTTGGTGCGGTTTATGGGCTGGTGGCATCATTGGACCGTACTTCTTCAAAGATGATGCGAATCGTAACGTAACTGTGAATGGTGAGCGCTACCGTGAGATGATATCCAACTTTTTTTTGCCCAAAATGGAAGAACTGAACTTGGTTGACATGTGGTTTCAACAAGATGGCGCTACATGCCACACAGCTCGCGATTCTATGGCCATTTTGAGGGAAAACTTCGGAGAACAATTCATCTCAAGAAATGGACCGGTAAGTTGGCCACCAAGATCATGCGATTTGACGCCTTTAGACTATTTTTTGTGGGGCTACGTCAAGTCTAAAGTCTACAGAAATAAGCCAGCAACTATTCCAGCTTTGGAAGACAACATTTCCGAAGAAATTCGGGCTATTCCGGCCGAAATGCTCGAAAAAGTTGCCCAAAATTGGACTTTCCGAATGGACCACCTAAGACGCAGCCGCGGTCATCATTTAAATGAAATTATCTTCAAAAAGTAAATGTCATGGACCAATCTAACGTTTCAAATAAAGAACCGATGAGATTTTGCAAATTTTATGCGTTTTTTTTTTAAAAAAAGTTATCAAGCTCTTAAAAAATCACCCGTTATTATTCTCGATTTGACAAGTTGGACCAGGTCATGTTAGCCTGTGATTATGAAACATATAAAAAATTTTCCCGTTTTCACTTTTTTACGGAATTGAATTGTATTCGGATAGAAAGTGGAGTGTATCATATAGTCGGCTCCGCCCGACTTTAGGCTTTCCTTACTTGTTTTGTATTACGTATCTAGTTAATTAGAGGAATGTACACACCGAATTTCGTGTTTCTAGCTGTTGTCGTTTAATATGTACCATTTTTATCCCTTTTTGCCCCCATTCCACCCCCTACGAATAAAAATGCTTGCACCATGCACGTTTTTGTTATAGGGGAATGCGCATATCCAATATCAAGTAAGTACAAGCAGTCATATTAAAAAATATGCTTAAATGCTCTAAAATATTATTATTATTATTTTTATTCCTTGTGAGGGAAAATTTTTTCCCTTTTGGCCAATTTCGCCCAGTTTCAATCCCAACCGATGGAAATTTTGGACGTCCTAACTCCTTTCGTTTAGATGCTAGCGTGCTTTCAACAGACGGACGAACATGGCTAGATCGTCTTAGAATTTTATGACGATATTTCAAGGTGTTACAAACGGAATGACAAAGTTAGTATACCCCCATCCTGGAGGTGGAGGGTGTAAAAATCATTTAAATCTCCTACAAAACGACCATAGATAAAAGTCTTTAATCATGCGCCACCCCGTATGAGCGCTACACTGCAACTGCCAGTGAAAGTTTTGCAAATACGAAAAGTTATTCATCAATGTCAAATGTTAATGACAGTTCGTGTGTCATTTATCTATTACCAGTAGATACCAGACCCCTGTCCATAACAGTGTAAAAGTGAACAACCGCAGAGCATGTGGACATATGCGACAATATCTACAGAAGGACATACAATCTGCATACAAATGTATTTGCAGATTCAAAGCAATGGAAGTGAGGGGTCAAAAGGCCTTCTGGAAGGCCTTGCTTCTGAATTTTATCCTCATTTTATGGTTTACAGAAGAGGGGGAACCCACTGATCTCATCTGTCAATATTTTCATATACATATACCCCATATAGATGTCCATTTGTACCTAGAACCCATTTATTTCATTTTTATTTGAGTCAAATTTAGCGCAGTAAGGGGTCATACGACCTTCTGGAAGGCCTTGCTTTAGAGTTTCATCCTAATTTTATGGTATACAGAACAGGGGGAACCCACTGTTCTCATCTGCCAATGTTTTCATATAGGCCCCATACAAATGTCCATTTGACCTAGAACCCATTTATTTCATTATTATTTGAGTCAAATTTAGCACAGTGTTGTACTAAACTTGTACTAATATTATTAGTCATTCAGATTTGTCAATAAACCCCTTCAATATGATTGAGTGTGGAATGTATCGCATCTCGTCTGTGCTCATCTTATCTTGGAGGGCCTCTCCGAAAAGTGCCGCCGCCGCTGGCTCCCTTCACATATGTTTCCATTGTTTGTTGTTGATATGCTGCTTTTGTTCTAATACATTGTGTTGGGAATAGTATCACAAACTTATTGTAAGCGTGTGTCTGCAAACATATGCTATGTCTGGAAACAACAGATGATTCAACACTACGGAGTACATGGAACGTGGTCTACCCTTTTCACTTCGCTTATCCAAACAACCAACCAGTCGCAGCCAGCATAATGGAATACGAGAATAGGCGATATGTATCATCGATGTGGATTAGAACTGTACAAACAATAATCGAAGGTGTCTTTATTTGGTGCCGCCAAACAAACAGTGGCTACAATTCCACTTCATTTCATTTGGTTCTGTTTGATTTGGATTTTGTATCGATACTCCGCAGTTGCGCGGAATTTCAAATTCATTTATTATGCTAATGCCGCTAATGGATATGGTAAACATGTTGTGGCAGAGGCAGAGGCACGGGTATGAACGTTGCAAAGAATGACGAAGAGACCACGAAAATAGCGCCACAAAAATACTGATTAAATATTGTTGGTGCGATAATAAGATTCCGTTATGGGGCGACCTTTCAAATATCTGTACTTGCGGTTTCAATGGCTTCCCGAAGGGAATTCATTGGAAAATCCAAACAACAAACAAGTAAAAAGGAGTTAAGTTCGGCCGGGCCGAATCTTAAATACCCTCCACCGTGGAGTGTATTCTACAGTATTATCGGTAGACTAGAGGCTGTCGACATTACACAGAAGTACACTACCATATTAGGAAAATTGTAATTCTTCATTATTATAGTATAAATAGTCCTCTACTAGATATACATTTTAATATAATTACTAGCAGTACCCGCTGCTTCGCACGCGAAAAAGCCAGTTATTTGTTAATTTTATCCGTCTCTTTTATTTATTTATTTATCTATTTATTTAATTTTCTTTTGGCGGATATAGATAAATCTAAAATAGTAATTTGGAAACATCCGTTACCAGAGCAATTTACACTCCAAATTTCGCGATTGTAGCTAAAATACTTTGGTTGGTACAATTTTTATCCCTTTTTGTCCCACTCACCCCTAATAAGTACAAATTTCGAAAAATCCATTTGGATTTGCGCTACTACGTTACAACCTGTATCGCTTTTTGCCCCGCGCACCCCTTGAAAGTAAAAATTTCGAAAAATCTAATTTTACTTCGCTTTTATATGGTCAGAGGAATTTACATACCAAATTTCACTATTCTATGTGTAATACTTTAGTTGGTACCATTTTTATCCCGCACGCCCCTTTAATGTACAATTTTCGAAAAATCCAATTTTACTTCGGTTTTATATGGTCAGAGGAATTTACATACCAAATTTCACGCTTCTAGGCGTAATACTTTAGTTGGTACCATTTTTATCCCTTTTTCTCCCGCTGGCCCTTTAAATTACAAATTTCGAAAAGTCCAATTTTACTTCGCTTTTATATGGTCAGAGGAATTTACATACAAAATTTCATGATTCTAGGTGTAATATTTTAGTTGGTATCATTTTTATCACTTTTTGTCCCGCAAGCCCCTTAAAAGTACAATTTTCGAAAAATCCAAGTTTACTTCGCTTTTATATGGTCAGAGCAAAGTACATACCACATTTCACGATTCTAGCTACAATTCTTTAGTTGGTACCATTTTTATCCCTTTTTGTCCCGCTCATCTCTTATAAGTACAAATTTCGAAAAATCAATTTATATAGTCTACGTTGTCAGAGGAATGTAAATACCGATTTTCACGATTCTAGCTGCAATTCTTAAATTGGTACCATTTTTATTCCTTTTTGTCTCTTTCCTCCCTTAAAAGCTGCAGTCGTTTGGTTGGTACCATTTTTATCCCAATTTTCCGACAAAAAGTACAAATTTCGAAAAAATACTCTTTATTTCGCATCTTCACAGTCAGATGGAAGTACACACCGAATTTCATGATTTCAACTTCAGCGGTGTGGTAGGTACCATTTTTATCCCTGTTTTCAAATTGTATTCCTTAAAAGTACGAATTTTAAAAAATCCATCTATTTTACGCAATTAGATGGATGTACATTCCAAATTTCACGTTTCTGGCTGTTATCGTATCATTGGTACCATTTGTATCTCTTTTTGTCCCATTTCACCCGCTAAATCTTTTTTGTACTTTTTGATGATTACACGTTACTAGAGGAAGGTACGAAACAAATTTCAAGTGTATAAGAATCGGAAATTTTCAAAATAATATCTTAAATATTCTAAATATTAGGGGTATCGTGCTTTCAACAGACAGACAAATGTTTGCAAAAAGGTGTGTTCATTCAATCGACTGCAACTCCTGAAACACTTGGCCTATTTTAATGTGCTATATCTTGATTTGAAGGTAATAATATTTTTAGTACCCATTAAACAAGACCCCCTGATATACTTTGAGTTTTTTCTGATTACTCGTTAAAAAGATATAGCCTTTTTAAAAAATCGTGAAATGGTAGTGGTCAAAACATATTAGTTGCATATGTTTTGACCATTTTGGCATTCTTTAAAAGGTTTGTAAATTTTAATCATAAAGAAAACATTGTTGTTTAAATCAATATTAATACAGCCTATAGATTTCAAATAATTAACAAAAGCCACATAGTCTGTTCAAATGTCTTTGTTATCGGCATTTTTTATCGATAAATATAAAAATCGGTGTGGACAAAACATATACAACTCGAGAAGTTTATTTAAATAAAGACATTTTTGAAATTTCTTTTGACCATCGTTGTTCGTATTGGCAATTAATAGGTATGTGTAAAGAAATTTTTAGGAATATTCAATTTTATTTTGTTATTTTTTCTATTGGAGTTTAAATAGAGTTTGTATTAAAATGACGTGCGATAAATTCGAATCTTAGCTCATATAGACACGAACTGCAAAATAATAGAAAACATATTTGTAGACATGCCATATAAGTAGGCGTGATCATTAAAATTAATTAATTACGTTTCACGATGGACGTTACACTTTTGCCTATTGTATTTCTTATGTAAATAAAACAACCACATTCCTTTGAAAATACAGGGTTTTCCAACAAGAAATGCCATTTTTTTGAGATAAATGATCGGATGTTTATTCCATAATAAAGTGGAAGGTATGCCGTTAATAATGAAAAACAACATCAGCCAAATGACCACCACGACCACGTTCACAGGACCATATCGTTTTCATGAAATTTTCCATAACCAAATCGTAAAGTGGATGCACTATGTCCTCGATAGCCTCACGAATTCTTTGAGGTCTTACATCTACGCTTGGCTGTAGGCGTAGACCTTATCTTTCACGTTGCCCCAAAGAAAGAAGTCGCAAGGTGTTAAATCACAAGATCTCGGTGGCCAATTGTGATCACCTCTTCGAGAGATAACACGGTCCGGAAACGTTTCCCATAAAAGAGCAATGGTTTCGTCGCTTGTGTGGCACGTAGCGCCATCTTGTTGAAAGTAAACTTTGTCCAGATCAATACCATCCAACTCCGACCATAAAAAATCATTATCCATCTCTCGATAGAGCAAGCCATTCAACGTAACTGTTGATCCAACCTCATTTTCGAAAAATTAAGGTCCAATGACCCCGCCGGACCATAAACCGCACCAAACAGTCACACGATGAGGATGGAGAGGCTTCTCGACAACAACTCTTGGGTTTTCCGAGCCCCAGATGCGACAATTTTGTTTGTAGACGTAGCCACCGAGGTGAAAATGGGCCTCATCAGTCAAGATGATTTTTCGATGGAATTCCGGATCATTTTCATTCATGAATTTCAATAATTTCAATGCGTTGTTGAAGCGTGTATCGTTCCAATTTTAGTAATGGCGTAGTTTCTACTTGTCAAATGTCAAAGAATTAAAGCTTCAAAAGTGACAGCTACCGAAATACCGGGTGATTCAAAATAACACCTCTTGTTGGAAAACCCTGTATTATTTAATTTTGTATTGTATACAGTGAAATAGAGTGTAGTTTCTAATAGAACCTAAATCACGGATTTTTTACCAGTTTTATGAACATTTAATAAACATAAATTGTTTGGCAAATTAATTAAAAATACAAGTAAGGAAAGGCTATAGTTGGGGCCGACTATATGATACCCTACACCACTCCTTACGTATATACCTGGTTTTGATTACTAAACCCTGGAGGTTTATTGTGGAGATTTTATGTAGTTCATATAAATCATACATCTTTAGTAAAATTTATAGAAAATGCAAAATTGACGAAGATCTTTTGCGTTATGTTACTCATACATGTGATGGGCCTATACACAAACAAAATCGGTGTGATTCTATCTCACTATCGCTTAGACGACTATTTTCATCAAGATTGGCTGTTAACAGTTGAATCTAGTGACAATATTGAATCGGTGGCAATATCTTTACGTAATGGTCCATTTTTGGTGAAAGTGTGACTAACTGAAATATAACGTGATGTAGCAAATGTCTAAAATTTTATCGGCTGCCTATTGGGTCTACATAGAAACAGGGACCCATGGTCCACTTTATCAGTAAGTGTTCCTATGTGAAATAATCCATTATCTGGAAATTTTGATCCAGATTCAATGTAATATGAATGTTTTAAGACGATAATAGAGAAACAGACGATAATAGACAATTGTATTTGAAAACTTCGATTAATGGTACAATTTTCCGGTGGGTATTCCGAGAGTAAATATGATCTGGAAAATTTGACCAAGATCCGATGACAAATGCAGATTTTACAGCGGTAATAAGATAAATCGGATGGATATTTGATGGATGGATATACCATTGGTATGTATAGGCCCCCTACAAATGGCATATTATACCATGAGATGGGCCTAGTTGAAATATATCATGATATGCAAAATTTTATTACATTCTGATGTAAAATGTAAGTTATTCAACGGTAATATTGAGAACTTGGGCACCATTTGTATGGGGGTTACACCAAAATATGGACCCATATATTTGACTATCATAGTAGGTATTCTTTGTGGAAATATTACATGATCCTGATGTAAAATGTGGGCTTTAGAGCAGTAATAGTAAAAAATTTGTAAGGGCACACCATTAATAAGTGAACCTATTTAGATCACTTTCATCGTAGGTGTTCTGAGTTGAAATATAATATGACCTGGAAAATATTATTAAGATCCTATGTAAGATGTGGGTGTTCTAGAGTGATAATAGTGTAAACTGGAGGCCCATTTGTATGGTGTTTATGTCAGAGCATAGACCTATATAGCTGGCTATCATGGTAAGCCGATGTAAAATTCGTATTTTAGAGCAGTAATAGTGTAAATTGGATGTACATTTGTATGGGGGCTATTCAAAACATGGACTTTTACGCTAGCTGTTTCTAGTTCAAATATAACATGATCGTGAATATTTTGTCATATATATATATATATATATCAATATCCAATGTTAAATGTGTATTCTAGACCAGTGATAGTGTAAATTATGGGGATATTTGTATGTAATTTTAACCAATCTTCAATTCTGTGTATACCTTTTTCGGACTTACCCATATGAGTTATAAAAGCTTTAAATTTATGCAGATTAGGGTGATTTGTGTGGGAGGCGTTTTGCAAAACCCGCCATATTGTGTACACTCAAAGTCAAACTCTAAAATATAGCTGATTCCGAATATTCCTGTCGAAGTTATTTTGGTTTTAATTTTACATGGGAATATGGACCATTTGTGTGAGAGGTCGGTAATACCTTGGAATATACTCCATGGTTGATTATTCTTAAAGTTTAGATAGGGAATTTAAATGCACAAAACCATAGAAATAAAATAATTTAATATATATTTAGGAAATAATTGATTGTAAAATTTATTATTCTGTATCTCCAACTCCAGGTTTTTTCGTGTTCTAAAATAATAGAATTATGTCTTCCCCATCTCTAAATACCATTTCGGCTCCGTTTTACTCAAATACACGTGTATGGGTATTTATAGATAGGAATTTCAATTAGGCAAGTTTATCAGAAATTATCAGGGGGTGCGTACAATGACGTTGGGCGTTGTTGATTGGAGTGCTTGTTTTTGCTTATCTAATTATTTTGTTTATTTTGGTATTTTTGTTTTTATCCCTTCTTGAACAGCCAAATATCAAAGTTCTTTAAAAGTCTTTAAATCAAATAACCCTCTTGCAAGTGATGCTTAATTTTATGCACGACTCGGTCGCTACCATTTGGTTGTCATAGATGTGAACAACAGCTTTTAATTGGTCGTGAAACAACTCTTTACGAAAAAAATAAAAATAGATAATACTTATTGTTAAAAATGATGGAAAACTGCTGTTGCTGTCGAAACCGTGCTCTAGTAACGATTCGTCTTGCTTCTTATTGAATAAGTACTAGGTAAATCTCCCCTTCCCTACTGTATCAATAACATCTATGCATTCTAAATGTATAATATACATTAGGGTAGAATCAGTTTGCAAATTTGCAGGTTTGTCGCTGATAGAATATAAGAGGGATGGTTTATTATACCCTCCAAAGGGGCAATATATATCAATGTTAATTTGATTGTAACGTGCAAGAGGAGGCGAGATAAATCCATCGTTTATTATAACAGTCGACATAGAATCACTTCACGAATCGATTCAGTTTGCCCTTCTATCCATGTATTCTTGTACTCAAATGATGAAAAAACAAAAAAAGAAATGAAAGTCAAATGAATCTGTTTAGGTTTTTTGAGGTATTTCATGTATTTTGACCCATAGTGCAGTTAGTATGTTGGTTTATTATTGATGAAGTTCATGTAATTAAAACGATTTCGTAATTAAGGTTTCAATTAAGTTTTGGAAAATTGAGTATTGTATACTACGAATAAAGTCTTCAATTAAAAATTAAAATGTAGCCTTTAGCAAAGGATATTATAGCAATACCCTAAGCCATGCAGGGAGATAGCCCACAATCGAGGAGATGCGGGGAAAAAATAAATTGTTAAATTGATAATTGTACATAATAATTAGAGGAGGATGAAAGGCCGAACCCCAAGAAAAAAGCCTAATAACTAATGATTGCTTTAATGTGATTCATCACTCAAATATTTTTTATCATTTTAAAAAGGAAAAAAAATGACTAGAAATTGTCCTTCAAAAAGGACAATTGATAAAGAGGGTCGAAAAACTGAATTCAAAAAGTTACCGCCACCACAAAACATTTATTCATTCACGTCACATCAAGTGTTACTTGGTAATTGTCTATTTTGAGTTTTGAGTGGTTTTAGTCCATGTTCGGGGTGGAGTGGTGTTGGCAGTTCGTTAACAATGGCAGCGTCAGAAACAACAACAAAGTAAATAAAGATAACAAAGTTTTTTTCTTCGTCGTCTTAAGACTTAACATAAATACTATCTTCGCCAGAAAATCAATTTAAATCGAAACTATGAAAAGGACAAGGATACAATGTCCTTGAACTTTGTTTGTTCAAATGAACAATAGAGCCCCCAGAGTGTGAAGAGAAAGTGATTATTGATGTAGAATAACTCTGCAGGCGGGCAGAATACATGTTCATATATATATGGGATATACGCTTTGACATTTTGAGGAAAATTAAATACGTACATATTGACAGACAATAGACTGGGTCGTGGTCCAAATAATGAAAAAAAAAAATAGAAAAAATAAATGGAACAAGTAAGGAATGGCTAAAGTCGTGCGGATCCGACTACGTGATACCCTCCACACACAATCCCATTACAAGGTTTTATCTATCAATGAATGCTATATCAAAGCATTGACCGATGTGATCCACTTTTACAATAGACGCTTCTAAGTGAAATTCAATGGTACAAAAATCAAATCAGACCAAATAGTGTTGGGAAGCAAATAATAGGGGCACGTTTGAACACTTCACGAGGGTATTATATCTTTGTGCATTTGATTGTAACACCCAAAAGGAAACGAGTTAGACCCATCGTTTATTATACAGATCCGCTTGGAATCACTTTCTGAGTTGAATTAGCGATGTCCATCTATTGTTGTAATCACGGATCGCAATTATAGTCCGATCTTAACAAAAATTGGCAGAAGTAAGTTTTGTGGATCAAGGACGAACGCTACTTAATTTGAGGCAAATCGGTTCAAATTTAGATATAGCCCCCATACAAATGTCGCTCCCGATATGACATTTTCCGCTCTAGAAACCACATATTGTACCCGATTTTCTTTAAATTTTGCACAACATCTTATAATCCAACTAGAAACACCTCTGCAGAAAGTGGGTAAGATCGGTTCAGATTTATATATAGCCCCCATTCAAATTTCGGTCCCGATTTGACTTTTGCCGCTCTAGAAACCACATATTTTACCCGATTTTGTTCAAACTTGACTTAACTCCTTATAATCTAACTAGAAACAGTTGTGCTGAAAGTGGGTAATATCGGTTCAGGGAGCAACAATTGTATTTGGGCTATATCTAAGCCCAATTACAAATGTTGCCCCAAATGTGTAACATTTTTTTTTGCCAAACTATAAGTACATATTATATTTCGTTCCATGTTTCAATATACCCCCATACAAATTAAAAACCAGTAAGGAAAGGCTAAAGTCGGGCGGGGCCGACTCTATGATACACTCCACTTCCAATCCGAATACAATTCAATTCGGTGAAAAAGTGAAAACGGGAAGGTTTTTGTATCCTGTAAATGTATGTGTTTGACAAAAAATTGTATATCGGAAAGGACATTTGTATGAGGATATATTGAAACCTGGAACGAAATAGGTGAAATATAAAATATATAGTTTGGCCAAAATCGGTTAAACTTATGGGAGCAACATTTGAATTTGGGCTATATTGAAATCTGAACCGATCTTACCCACTTTCACCATAGTTTTGTTTAGTTAGATTATAAGATGTTGTGCCAAATTTAAAGAAAATCGAGCACAATATGTGGCTTTTAAAGCGGCAAAGGTCAAATCGGGAGCGACATTTGTATGGGGGCTATATCTAAATCTGAACCGATCTTACCCAATTTCTGCATAGTGTTTCTAGTTGGATTATAAGATGTTGTCCCAAATTTAAAGAAAATCGAGTACAATATATGGTTTTTAGAGCGCAAAATTCAAATCGGGAGCGACATTTGTATGGGGCCTATATCTAAATCTGAACCGATCTAGCCCGCTTTAGCCACAGGTGTTTCTAGATAGATTATAAGATGTTGTGCCAAATTTAAAGAAAATCGATTAGAATATGTGGCATTTAAAGCGGAAAAAGTCAAATCGGGAGCGACATTTATATGGGGGCTATATCTAAATCTGAAGCGATCTTACCCAATTTCTGCATAGATGTTCTTAGTTTAAATATAAGATGTTTTGCCAAATCGGAAGACAATCTGATACAATATGTGGTTTCTAGAGCGGAAAAAGTCAAATCGGGAGCGAAATTTGTATGGGAGCTATATATAAATCTGAACCGATCTGTCCGTTATTCACCATGGGAGTTTCTAGTGGGAATATAAGATGTTTTACCAAATCTGAAGACAATCTGATACAATATGTGGTTTCTAGAGCGGAAAAAGTCAAATCGGGAGTGAAATTTGTATGGGAGCTATATATAAATCTAAACCGATCTGACCGATATTCACCATGGGTGTTTCTAGTGGAAATATAAGATGTTTTACCAAATCTGAAGACAATCTGATACATTATGTGGTATCTGGAGCGGAAAAAGTCAAATCGGGAGAGAAATTTGTATGGGAGCTATATATAAATCTGAACCGATCTAAAACATTTTTACCACAGGTATTTCTAGTTACAATATAAGATGTTTTGCCAATTTTAAAGAAAATCTGTTGTAATATGTGGTATATAGAGTGAAAAGAGTCAAATCGGGAGTGAAATTCGTATGGGGGCTATATCTAAATCTGAACCGATTTTCTTCAAATTAAATAGCGTTCGTCCTTATCCCGAAAAACATCGTTGTGCAAAGTTTCATTTGGTTCTGTCTACAATTGCGACCTGTATCGTGATTACAAGAATAGATGGACGGACGGACGGACGGACGGACAGACAGACAGACAGACGGACATTGCTAAATCGACTCAGAAAGTGATTCTAAGACGATCGGTATAATTAACAATGGGTCTATCTCGTTTCCTTTTGGGTGTTACAAACAAATGCACAAAGACATAATACTCTCGTGGAGTGTATAAATACCCCCATACGGTTAGAAAGTGGAGTGTATCATATAATCGGCCCCGGCCGACTTTAGCCTTTCCTTACTTGTTTATAATATACTAGCAGTTTCAAAGGAATGTGCTTGTCGATATGCACTTTTTTAGCTGAACTACTTCGTATGTATAATTTTTATAATTTTCTACCAAGTTTTGAACAAAAAACCAGTAAGGAAAGGCTAAAGTCGGGCGGGGCCGACTCTATGATACACTCCACTTTCAATCCGAATACAATTCAATTCGGTGAAAAAGTGAAAACGGGAAAGTTTTTTGTATCCTGTAAATGTATGTGTTTGACAAAAAATGTTATATCGGAAATGACATTTGTATGAGGATATATTGAAACCTGGAACGAAATAGGTGAAATATAAAATGAATAGTTTGGCCAAAATCGGTTAAACTTTTGGGAGCAACATTTGTATTTGGGCTATATATAAATCTGAACCGATCTTACCCACTTTCACCATAGTTTTGTTTAATTGGATAAGATGTTGTGCAATTTTAAAGAAAATCGGGTACAATATGTGGTTTCTATAGCGCAAAAGTCAAATCTGGAGCGACATTTGTATGGGGGCTATATCTAAATCTGAACCGATCTTACCCAATTTCTGCATAGATGTTTCTAGTTGGATTATCAGATGTTGTGCCAAATTTAACGAAAATCGGGTACAATATGTGGTTTCTAGAGCGGAAAATGTCAAATCGGGAGCGTCGTTTGTATGGGGGCTATATGTAAATCTGAACCGATCTTACCCAATTTCTGCATAGGTGTTTCTAGTTGGATTATAAGATGCTGTGCCAAATTTAAAGAAAATCGGGTACAATATGTGGTTTCTAGAGCGGAAAATGTCAAATCGGGAGCAAAATTTGTATGGGAGCTATATATAAATCTGAACCGATCTAACACATTTTTACCACAGGAGTTTCTACTTGAAATATAAGATGTTTTGCCAATTTTAAAGCAAATCTGTTGTAATATGTGGTATCTAGAGTGAAAAGAGTCAAATCGGGAGTGAAATTCGTATGGGGGCTATATCTAAATCTGAACCGATTTTCTTCAAATTAAATAGCGTTCGTTCTTATCCCGAAAAACTTCGTTGTGCAAAGTTTCATTTGGTTCTGTCTACAATTGCGACCTGTATCGTGATTACAAGAATAGATGGACGGACAGACAGACAGACAGACAGACAGACAGACAGACAGACAGACAGACAGACAGACAGACAGACAGACAGACAGACAGACAGACAGACAGACAGACAGACAGACAGACAGACAGACAGACGGACGGACATTGCTAAATCGGCTCAAAAAGTGATTCTAAGTCGATCGGTATAATTAACAATGGGTCTATCTCGTTTCCTTTTGGGTGTTACAAACAAATGCACAAAGACATAATACTCTCGTGGAGTGTATAATTATAACCATTTATATCCTCGATCTCATGTTTCTAGATTCAGCCAGCCAGTTTATATCTTTTTGCACTTCTTTCCCAAAAAGTACACATTTTGAAAAATCACATGTGTTTTTGCTACCCCTAAAAAAATGTACTTTATTTGGTAACACATTCATTCCTGGTTGTCCCGTATCCCCCTTTTAAGTACAAATTTTCAAATATCCATTTATGTTCCGCGCTTACGGAATTAAAGGATTGTACAGCATTTTTAGTACAAAGTAAAAGTACAAATTTCGAAAAATCAAACTACTGCGCTTCTATATGGTCAGAGGAATTTACACACTAAATTTCACGATTCTAGCTGTAATACTAAAGTTGGGACCATTTTTATCCCTTTTTGTCCAGCACTCAACCTTAAAGTACAAATTTCGAGAAATCCATTTTTTGCAAGTCTACGTTGTCAGAGAAATTTAAACACAAAATTTCACGACTATAGCTGAAATATTTTAGTTTGTATTATTTTTATCCCGCTCATTGTATAAGTACAAAATTAGAAAAGTTCGTTTAAATTTGCGATTCTCGTTGTCAGTGGAACTTACACACCACATTTCACGACTATAGTTCCAATACCTTAGTTGGTACTACTTTTATCCTTTGCTGCTCACCTCCTATAAGATAAAATCCATTTAGATTGCGCTTTACACACAGTTTCCAAATTTCCCGACTATAGCTGCAATTCTTAAATTTGAACCCTTTTTGTCCCGCCTACACCCTAAAAAGTACAAATTTCGAACAATCCAATTATACTGCGCTACTACATGGTCAGAGGAATTTACATACCAAATTTCACGATTCTAGCTGTAATACTTTAGTTGGTACCAATTTTATCCCTTTTTGCCCCTCTCATCCCTTAAATGTACAAATTTCGAAAAATCCATTTATGTTGCGCGCCTACATGGTCGGAGAAATCTACACGCCTAATTTCACGATTCTAACTACAATAGTATAGTTGGTACAATTTGTACCCCTTTTTGCCCCGCACACCCATAATAAGTAAAAATTTCGAAAAATTTATTTAGATTTGCGCTTCTACGTTGCCAGAGGAATTGTCCCGCTCGCCGCTTAAAAGTACAAATTTCGAAAAATCCCTATTTGTAGCTCGTCTGCATGGTCATTGCAAGGAACTCACCGAATTTCATGTTTATAGCTACTGCCGTTTAGTCAGGACGAAGGTTCGATGTTTATCCCTTTTTGGGCCATTTTATCCCCTAAAAGTACGAATTGCGTAAAACCCTTTCTTAGTCGACGTCTACGTCATATTTGGGAACTACCCTGAAAATTTAAAAAAAGTCATTATATTCGAATCGGTTGATACGAGCTACCGATATAAGTGTCAAATAAAAAAGGAAAATACTGTTAAATATACTACAAATTCCTTGCTTCATCTGTATTTGTTTAGACTATTTTAATCAATCCTCTCAAATATGTGGTTTCTAGAGCAGAAAATATCGAGAGCAATATTTGTATGGGAGCTATAGATAAATCTGAACCGATCTGACCCACTTTCATCATTGATGTTACTAGTTGAAATGTGACGAGAGCGGAAAGAGCCAAATCGGCATTGGAATTTGTATGGGAGATATATGTACGTATATGAATCTTAACCGATCTGGCCCATTTTTGGCATCGGTTTCTAGTTGAAATAAAAGGTGTTTGCCCAAATTTGAAGTAAATCTTTTAAAATATGTGGTTTCTAGATCGCAATTAATCATAATGGGAGCGAAATTTGTATGTAAGCTATATATAAATCTGGACCAATCCGATCCATTTTCCCCATATGTGTTTCAATACAAGGCGTTTTGCCAAATTTGATGACATTTTTAAAATATGTGGTTTCTAGAGCAGAAAGATAAGACAGTTATATGACAGTTATATCTGAAATCTGAACCTTAGATGTTTTTAGCTGAATTTGTTGCCGAATTGGTAGAAAATTTGTTAAAATATATGGATTCTAGAGCGAATATAATCAATTCGGATGCGAAATTTGTACGGGAGCTATATATAAATCTGAACCGATCTAGTTCATTTTCGCCAGAGCTATTTTAAGTTGAAAGTGTTTTGGCAAATTGGAAAAAAATCAGTTAAAATATGTGGTTGTGTGGATGTTTTCTTTAACAACATTTTAAATCGTTCCAATTTCAAAGGGTGGCTAGAGCCAAAACCTTAAAAATCCCGACCAAGTAAAATATCTGCACTGAAAGAAATATCTTCATAATATTTATGATATTGTCATAATCTCAGTGATTTTTTATTAAAAAGTCGCCAAAACTTCATAAAATATTTCATAAATCACACATCAATGAAAAATGTCATAGAAACTATGAAATGCTGTTCTCCATTCAATGAACTTTTTTCATGCAAGTTCTTTATTTTCCATAATATAATTTTTGAACTTTTTCTATGAGTTTTGAATGTAATACATTCGAATTTCAGCTAATTCGATGGAGTAATTTCTTCTTAAGAAGGAAATCTTCGTTTTTGGTAATGGAATGGAGGAGAACCACACTCAATCATACACACATTTGACCATATACGTATTTCGTGCAACCCAGGTTCGAAACCTTGTCGGGCCAAAGACAACAAGATGAATTTTTGTTCCAACATTAGGACGTGCTGTACCAATTTTAATTATTAGTTTTTGTGTTGTTGATTAGTGATCGATTGATTAATTTTCTATGAGTTTTGAATGTAATACATTCGAATTTCAGCTAATTCGATCTAGTAATTTCTTCTTAAGAAGGAAATCTTTGTTTTTGGTAATGGACATTTTTTTTTGAACATTTCCATAGATTTTATAAAGAAACTTCATTAATGTTTTGAAAAAGTTTCATATATAATTTATACTAAAGTTTCCAATATAAACAAAAAAGTACGAATTAGGTATGATTGGCGGAATTGGTTCCTGATACTCCGATTTACTAGTATTCAACCGTATAAAGTCGACACACTAAAAATCTATTTGTAAGTTATGAAACGTTTCATAAATTCAACAAAATCTTTAATTATACTTATGAATAAATTTCATAATACAATTATTTTTATGGTTATGAAATTTCATAATCTTTAAGAATTTGTATTCAATACAATGACATTTTTCTTTGATCTTATAAAACAATGTTTTACTAATTTAACATTTTTATTTTATGAAATATGAAATCTGTATGAAAAAATTCAAAAATTCACTAAGTTCACTTTTTATGAAATCGCTTCATAAATATTATGAAGGATAATTCTTTCAGTGTGAGCGTATGGAACGTTTATTGCTTTGAAAGGTGGAACAAATCTCACAATTTTCGACCAAACCAAGTGCCAGTGAACTTAAGGAAGAATCTAACGTTGACGTTTTCCACGAAACAATGAACATTTCGTCAGAATGAACATTGACAATCTTCTTCGTTACTAGGTATTCTGCTATGGAACTAAAATTGAGCCTTAATTGGCCTAGCAGAGAGTGTCTCCAGCTCTTACAAGCGTTGGGAAAATCGTAATATTATCTGAATTATAAAAGTTGGTAAACTTTCGTTTACGGTGTGGGAGTGCATCATCAAGAAAATGTGTTGCAGATTTGGTTTCATGTGCAACAATATTTAAGTATTTTGGAGGGCCATTTGACAACAAACCAAAATTTAAATTTTAACAATAACATAAGGAGTATACGGTTTCGGTTAAAAGGTGACTTTAATCCGCTATAGACGTCAATGGTAGATATACAATTTTTTAAATTAGTAGTAAATAGAACTTTCTTACTCTTCCTTTCACATTTCCTGTAAAAGCACTTTCCTGACATAATAATTTTGACTTTGTATTCGTTGTAGTTTTTTTTTCTGCGTGGTTAAGATAAAAGTTTATCATTAACAACCATTTCAAATAACCATACCCCTCCCGCTCCCCTTAAAATGTAAAGCGATATTTAAACATTCGGTGTAATGCTGAATTTACAAAAAAATATTTGTGAGTATATACGATTCGAACCGAATTCCTTTGGCTTTTGTGACAAGTTATTGGCTTTCACTTATATTGGCTGATTTGTCATGCTTTGCATTTTCATATCGCCATCAAGACTGTCACCCGAACGTCTATTTTGGGAAATATTCCAAATTCTTCATATAAATAAAAACAAGTAAAAAATGCGTTAAGTTCCATATATATACCCTCCACAATGAACTGCATTCCACAGAGGATGTAGATTTTCGTAGAAGTGCAGTAATATTACAGGAAAATGTATTTTTTTAATATAGCCAAACCAAAACAAATAGTGAAAGAATAATTTTATATATCAATATAATATATTAATTATTTCAAACCACGCTTATAAGGCAAGGCTACCAATACGTCAATTCAAAAAATAAATGTTCTTATATTTGTATTTTCAAAAAGCTTAAATACTATAAATATTGGTGGATAGTGGGTGCTACAGTTGGTTGTATTTCAATTCTATTTTAATTCAAAAAGTACAAATTTTGTAAATCCTATAACTTAACTTCAACCAATTTTTGCCGTAAAAGAAAAAGTACGAATTTGGAAAAAACTTTTTATTTTGCGTGTCTGTGCAGTCAGAGGAATTCCATGATTCCAGGTGCGCCCATTTGGTTGGTACCATTTTTACCCCCTTGACGTTTCTACGAAATTAGAATTTAATCATTCTAACTGTAGTTGTTTAGTTGGTACTATTTTTATCCCTCTGTACCATCGTATCCCTTGAAAAAATCCGTTTATTTTCCGTGTCTACGCAGTCAGAGGAATGTATACTCCGAATTGCATGACTCTAGCTGCGGTCATTTGATTGGTACTATTTTTATCCCCTTTTTCCTTTTTACCCCTAAAAAGTACGAATATCGAAAAATCTGTTTATTTTAAGTGTCTACGCAATCAGAGGAATGTACACCCCGAATTTCATTATTTTAGGTGTAGCCGTTTGGTTGGTACCATTTTTATCCCTACGTACCCATTGTATCTCTTGAAAGTACGAATTTGGAAAAAACCTTTTATTTTTCATGTCTACGTAGTCAAAGGAATGTATACTCCGAATTTCATGACTCTAGCTGCGGTCATTTGGATGGTACTATTTTTATCCCTTTTTTTATTTTACCCCAAAAAGTACGAATTTCGAAAAATCAGTATATTTTCCGTGTCTACACAGTCTGAGGAATGTATACACCGAATTTCATTATTCTAGGTACAGCCGTTTGGTTGGTACCATTTTTATCCCTCTATCCCAATTTACCCCTTAAAAGTACGAATTTGGAAAAAATACTTTTATATTATGTATATACTCAATGAGAGGAATGTACACACCGAATTTCGTGTTCCTAACTGTTGTCGTTTAATATGTACCATTTTTATGCCCCATTTCACCCCCTACAAATAAGAATCACAATAAGCACGTTTTTGCTATTAGGGGAATGCGCATACCAAATATCAAGCAAATATTAACAGACATATTCAAAAAACATGCTTAAATACGCTAAAATATTAGGGATTATTATGGGTATTTTTAGTCCTTGTGAGGGAAAAATTGTTCCCTTTGGGCTGATTTCGCCCGACGGATAGACGGAGATGGCTAGATCGTTTTAGAATTTTATGACGATCAAGAATATATATACTTTATAGGGTCTCAGGTCGATATTTCAAGGTGTTACAAACGGAATGAAAAAGTTAGTATACCCCCATCCTGGAGGTGGATGGTATACAAATTATTCTTTACACAATATCAACAACAGCAACAACTATGCAATGTATATTTATGAAGACATCAGCAAATATATATTCTATTTACAGCATGTTTCCCTCGCTGATTCTCCGGTTAATTGGCACACATAGCCTTCATGGAATCCATAGATAACAATTCTGGAGTGATGTTTATGTCCGACAATATATTCTTATTGTTCGCCATATAACGTTAACCTCGAGGGGAAATACACACATACATTATCGTATTCAAGTGAAAATGAAAGTTGTCGCTTTTCATGTCCGACAATCAACGTAGTCACCGACAATGGGGAAATTATATCATTTTTGATTGATTTGTCTACGCACCATTACCGTCATTAATTGTTAATGGGGATTAATGATCAACGTAATGTCACGCAAATTTATTACCAATCATCCATGCACACGCTCGTACCTCGATAAAGGAAGCTCTTAATTAAATAACATTTTATTGCGGACGAGGGTGGGTGTGAAAGTGGAGGAGATAGGAAATAAAACCCCAAAATATTTTTTTAATTTTCTATCATTTTTGAATCGGATAATTTTTCGGGTCCGCAAAAAAATCAAAAAGAAATGGAAATAATATGAACTATTGATCAAAATATAGGGTAAATTTTCAATCTCTATAAGCCTACCCTATACCATTCCGTGGAATAGTATATAATATGTATATCTATCGGCCTGTCTCTCTGTCCATCTTTGGTTGTAATTTCGTTAAGTTTTCAGTCAGTTTTTCTTTTTTTGCGACTATGATTTGGGTGCCATTTTTTTGCCCACCAATTTTTCCTTTGCTTCCACTTGGTGAACACATTTGAATTTCACCCCCACTAAACTTTTGACACCTCTGAGGATATTGACTTTTCCATTCATTTCGTTTACATTATTAACAGAATTAAAGAATTATTTATTTTTGTTGTGCACACACACTCATACTCACACTCACACTCACACGAAATATTAAATATTTTTAAAACAAATTGCCCTACAGAATGCAAACACACGTACAACAATAACAAAAATCAGAATTCGTTGGGGATTATTTCCGTTTCTATCGAAATAAAACAGACAGTGTTTAGTTTAAACAACTCGGAAAATCAATTCATCTCTAACCGAAATGACTGTTTGTTTATTTAGGTTTTTTTCGTCATTTAAAAGGCTTTTCTCTGTTCAATACCCTACACTATGTATGATAATGTTATATCCTGCAACATTCCGTTTGTAACACCTTGAAATATCGACCTGAGACTCTGTCATGGTACTTTTTATATACTTTTGATTGTCATAAAATTCTAAGACGACCTAGCCATGTCCGCCTGTCTATCCGTCTGTTGAAAGTACACTAGCATCTAAACGAAAGTAGTCACGAAATCCACATCCACAACAATACGTCTAATAGTTGTAGATCGGTTGCGATTGTAAATTGGTGACTGTAAATTCGAAATTCGTACTTTTAAGGGGTAAAATAGAAATAGAGGGATAAAAATAGTACCAACCAAACGACTGCAGCTAGAATAAAGACTGCTGCTTTGTACTATTATACCCTCCACCTCCAGGATGGGGTATACTAAGTTTGTCATTCCAAGTCATCTGGCTATGTCCGTCCGACCGTCTGTTGAAAGCACGCTAGCATCTAAACAAAAGTAACTAGGACGTCCAGTTGTACATCGGTTGGAATTGCAAATGGGCGAAATCGGTCCACAGGGAAAACATTTCCCCTCACAAGGACCAAAAATACCCCAAATATTTACAGTATTTCAGCATGTTTTTGATTACGGCTGCTAATATTCAACATTCCTCTGATTGTGTAGAAACATAAAATAAAGGGATTTTTCGAAATTCGTACTTTTAGTGAGGGAAAAGGGATACAAATTGTACCAACCAAAAGACCGCAGCTAGAAATGAAATTAAATGAAATTAAGTGTATACATTCCTCGGGCTGCGTAGACACGAAAAATAAGAAGTTTTTCCAAATTTGTACTTTCAAGGGATACAATAGGGATAAAAATAGTACCAACTAAACGACTACAGCTAGAATGATGAAATTCGGTATGTACATCCCTCTAATTGCGTAGACACGTGAAACAAAGAGATTTTTGAAAGTCCTACATTTAAAAGGTCAAATGGGGAAGAGGGGATAGAAATTTTACCAACCACCAATGGTCGCAGCTAGAATCATGGAACTCGGAGTATACATTCCTTTGGCTGCATGACAAGTAAAATATTTTTTTTTTCAAATTCGTACTTTATTTTGTTGTTTTTACGGCAATCAGTATCATGACTGTGTACTTTGGGGATTGAAATATAACCAACCAAACGGTTAAAGCTGAAAATGCACTCACTGTCCGCCAATATTTATTAAAGTTTTTTTTGTAGATTGCTGCTTTATATTTATTTTTTGAATTGACTTGAAGTAGTATGTAAATAGTGTACACACATTGGTAGCCTTATAAAGGTTGTTTAAAATAATTAAAATTCTATATTTATTTATAAAATTATTTTTACAATATTTGTATTTGTTTTGTTTTGGCCATTATTTAAAAATGTAACATTTTCCAGTAATGTTACTGCACTTCTTCGAAAATCGACAGCCTCTGTGGAATGCAATTCATGTTGGAGGGTATAAAAAGATAGGCCCGGCCGAACTTTACACCGTTTCTATTTGTCCTGATTTTAGTAAATTCAATCCCTTCATAGCGTGAACGCGCACCATAAAGTGATCCATAGTTTTAGGGGGTGAAATGGGGAAAAGAGGGATAAATGTGGTACCACTGAAATGAAAATAGATAGTAAACATAGACGGTGGCGTAGACTTGAAATATAATGTGATCTTTTGCTATTCGTACTTTTAGGGTCAAAAATGGGCAGAGTGGGGTAAAATTGGTGTCGACCAAATGGGTGTAGCTAGAATCATAAAGTTTGGCGCGCACACTCCTCTGATTGTGCAGACGCGCAACATAAAAGACTTTCTTGAAATTTGTAATAATAATTTTACCAAAAAAAGAGGATCCGATGGTACAAATCCAGCGGCTGCAGCTATAGGAACATTTTAAATTTGAGCTACCGATTACTTTTCCTTTGAAAGGTAGAAAATATTAATTTATATTTTTATTTTCAGGTTTATGTTTGACATTTGCAAAATGGGACACTATACACTCGAATAAACGGAATAACGGAAATTAAAGGGCGATTTTTTAAAAGCTATAGGAAAGTTTAAAAAAAAAACACATAAAATTCAGAAAAATGCATGAAATCTTTATTTGAATCGATAGTACGGTCCATATAATTTAATGTTTGAAGATTATTTCATGCAAATGTTGACCTTGACTGTGCCTCAAATGGTCCATCCGCTTAGTCCAATTTTGACGTTTTTGAGTCACAGAGGCCCAATTGCTGCGAACGGCGACGAATCGATAATTGATGGTCATCATTAACACTGGCCGATACAGCTGCGATATTTTCTTCAGTTCGCACTCTACGTAAGCGTGTTGGTGGTTTAATGTCCAACAATGTCATTTTGGTGCGAAATTTAGTCACAATAGCCCATTACGCATTTTGATAATAAAATTCAATAATTTGGAAGCGTTGTTCGTTTGTAAGACGATTCATGGTTAAAATATAGACCAAACATAAGATGTTTGACAGTGAAACAAAACACGAAACGTGCGTCAGCTGTTTAAACCAGTGTTGCCAAAAAGATAATAGCTAAAAATCACCCTTTATAAGAAATTTACGCGGAAAATTTTCGTGTTATCAGAGGAAGCTCATTTTCATCTCGGTGGATATATCAATAAGCAAAATTGTCGTATATGGGGTTCAGAGAACCCACAAGTGTCTATTGAGAAGCCAATGCATCCACAACGAGTCAGTATTTGGTGTGGATTTTGGGCTAGCGACATCAATGGGCAATGTACTGAAAAAATGGGTTGATCGGATAAGGTACTGCCGAGCTAGTCTTGGTAGTCATATGAATGATATTATGTTCCATTATTAAATGACAAAATTCAAAATTTCCAATAAATCAGCAATTTTAAAAAATAATCGGTGCTTTTTTATAGCCTATTCTAATTAAAAATTTTAAATTGTGGCTATAGCTAGAAACGTAAAATTATGTTAGGATAATTGATTTGCTAAATTCGTACTTTTAGTATAAAAATAACATGAAATTCGATATGTATGCTCTTGAATGTGGGGGAAATTTTAGTGAATGTCATCAGAATGATAATTTCTACATTAGTATTTTAAAAAAATATATAAAAATAATAAAAGCCCAAGAAATTAATTTTTTCCATCAACTTTGTGCTTTAGACTTTTCTTTTTTATAAGTAAAATTAAACCGGTTTAACCGACTGAAATTTACTTATTTTTCTTTTAAACATGTATTGTTTTAAGAGAAGAAGATATGCAAAATTTTTTGAAGCTATCTAAGATAGTGATATAAAAAATCGTAATCATAATTTAGTCTAAAATGCCATTCAACCCGGCCAAAATTAATGTCATTTGTACTTGTTACTTGGAAATTTATAAAACATACTTTGGGTTTGGAATTTGTAGAATTATGGAAGAACACATTCATTATAAAAGAAAAGGTCAGCATATCGATGACATCAATGCTTACTCGGGGCGAATGTACGTCACTTATTTGCTTTCTATATTCGTACTAAATATGAGTGCGGGCATCAGACAATGTTCTTTTTGACCTACATGTATATATTTTTATTTATGATATAAATGCTGAATATCTATGTGTACACTAGGGTGGAGCTGAAAAGGCTGTCTTCGAGGCGAAGACCATGTAAAGATTTTCACAAAATACACGAGAGATGCAACCCAGATTTAACATTTTCAATTTATTTTTGATCCATAAAGTAGATAGTAAAGGGTTATGTAACATGGCTGAAGCACGCACCTTGCAACAAATTTGACTGAATTTCGTTGAATTTTCTCTATGCCACAAAAATTGTGGAAATTTTTTAAATGTTATTATTAAAATTACTAATTTCATTGAAGAAACTTCGATATTTATACTATAACTTCGAGAGTATCCCGTTTACGTTATTCTTTAAATTGAAAAGGGCTACTTTCACGTAGAAATAGTAGTTTGGGAACAGTCGAAAAAAATGAGAAAAAAAAAAGTAAGGAAAGGCTAAAGTCGGGCGGGGCCGACTATATAACACCCTACACCACTCCTTGCGTACATACCTCGTTTTACTACTAAACCCAGGTGTTTCATTGGAGCAATTTTATGTAGTTCATATAAATTATAAAGTATACTATAGATCCATCTTTAGTCATATTTAACAAATATGGTAAATAATTGATCCAATTTTCCGGCAGACAAACACAAATTATACAGTATTATGAATCGGACCTACATTTGAAAGGAGGCCTATAACAACACTGGTTCAAAACATGGGCCTATATATTTCTCATTCACGGTAGTTGAGATATGTAATAGATTAGAATGGGGACCCAATTTGTATGGGGGTTATACCAAAATATAGACCCATATATTTTACTTTCATAATATGTCTTCTTAGTTCAAATATAATACAAAATGCAAAATTTGATAAACTTCAGATGTAAATTGTGGGTCCTAGAGGGGTAATAATAAAAATGGGGGCCATTTATAAGGGAGCTACATTAAAAAGTGGGTCCATATAGATCACTTTCAAAGTAGGTATTCTTAGTATGAAATATGAATATAATATAATCTGCAAAATTTGAAAAACTTCAGATGTAAAATGTGTCCTAGAGAGGTAATAATTCAAACGGGGTCCACTTGTAAGGGCGCTACATTAGAAAGTGGGCCTTTATAGATAACTTTCAAAGCATGTGTTCTTTATTAAAATATAACATGATCTGCAAAATTTTATCAGGATCCAATGTAAGATGTGGGTCCTAGAGCGATAATAGTGTAAACTGGGAGCCCATTTATATGGCGGCTATACCAAAAACATTGACCTATATAGCTGGCTATCAAAATACGTGTTTCTAGTATAAATATAACATTGTGTGAAAATTTTTCAAAATCCGATGTAAAATGTGCATATTAGAGCACTAATATTGTAAATCGGATGTACATTTGTATGAGGTCTATATCAAAACATAGGTCCACTTTCCCTTGAGCTGTTTCCAGTTCAAATATAACTCGATCCTGAAAATTTGTTCATGATTCAATGTAAAATGTGTATTATAGAGCAGTAATAGTGTAAATTTTATGGATATTTGTATGGAGGCTATATATAAATCTGAACCGATTTTCTCCAGATTCAAATTCAATACCAATCGTCCTTGGCTAAAAAAAGTAATTCCTGCCAAATTTCATGACAATCGGACCACAATTGCGACCTATAAAGTGCGAACAAGCATAGATGGACAACAGACGGTCGGACAGATAGACATCGTTAAATCGATTCAGCTGGTGATTCTAACCCGATCCGTATACTTAAAGGTGGGTCTAGCTCATTTATTTCTTAGTGTTACAAACATTTGGCGCGAAACTAACTTATAATACCCTAGTCCACGAAGTGGTGTAGGGTATAATAATTAAAAGCATGCACAAAGTGATATTGTATTTTCAAGATCGACAAATTTGGTCATAAATTATTATGGGGTATCATGCAGACTGTTCTATTTCATTTGTCCCGTTTTTTATTTCCAGACTTATTTGTTGCTCCACCTTAATGCAGATGTACGTCCATTTATTGATCTAATTCAACAATGGTCAAAGTAACGCACATGTCATCATATGGAATTCATTAAACACATGTTTGTGTCGCTCAACCATTTCAATTTCCTTCATTGTAATTAATTCTTCAGTCTAGATTATGATACTGTATTGACCATTAATGGTAAATTATAAAAATACCTTTTATAGCCCTAACGGAACTGTATGTGTATGTATGTAATTTTTAATAGGTTGTCCCGGAAAAAATATTTAGCGGAGGCAAAGGAAAGAACCAATGAAGTAAACATAATTTAATGAAAAATTCAATAACTTTACACACAAAGTGAAATTTAAGATATTATTACATTTATCAAATAAAAAATAAATAAAAAATTAGCCTTGGCTACATTTTTGAGGCGTATAGGCTTCCATTTTTTTCTTATTTAAAAGTATTATAAAGGGTGGGCCACTTTTAAATTAGAATCGATTATAAAAAAGTACTGATTTTTTTTAATTTCTGGTTTTATTGGAAATGTTTAAATTTGTCTTTTAATAATGGAACACAATATAATTCATATGATTACCACGACTGGCTCGGCAGTACCTCATACGAGAACGTACACGCGTTGCTTCGTCCAATAACGATCAATTTTCATGAACTTGCTTCACAAATTGAAGCACAAACTGAACTGGAGGACGATCTCTTCCAGCAAAATTTACACGTAAATTTCTTACAGTTTGCTTTAAAGTCTCTCTACTTTGCAAGTAAGTTTCTAATATTTCCCAGCGTCCCATTTTGCAAATGTCAAACATAAACCTGAAAATAAAAATGAATATTATTTTACCTATCAAAGTCACAGTAATCGGTAGTTCAAATTTGAAATGTTAAATGGCCGCTCACATTGAGTTAATTGGTGATTTTAGTTTTTCGTTGCCTCATCCTGTTACCCCTTAAAAGGACTACAAAGTTCCAAAGGAAAAAATTTTGATATGTGCAAAGATTGAATAAATTCCCTAACTCATTTAAAAAGTTATCATGTACACAAACCATCCAGACGGAGGGAGTTACATGCCTTAATCACTTTGAAAATTCATGGAAAGAACTCGATGTGTTATCGATTTCGTCGGTCACAAATGATATATACTGATACATACCGACATATATTTACTATGATGCCAAGTATAATGAAATGTAACTTTTTGGAGATACCTTAATACGTGTGTAGATGTCATTGTATAAGTCGAAACAAAAAAGCTAAATGGCTCATGTATACATAATATATATACTAATAAATGCCACGGATTTAATATCTAAGTGGTACATACATATATATGTAAGTACTTTTTAGGGGGAGTTTTTGGGTATATTTTAAGGCGCTCCTATCATATGATTGCCAGTGATGTAGCCGTAATAAAAACCATATCTATGGGGAATTCGAAGAAAAAGTTACCGCGAAAATTAATTTTCTAATTGGATTCCATGTCATATCAACTTCACTTGTTATATGTTTCTACATTCTCGCTGTTATTATTTGAAATTATCAAGCTTTTAAAAATTTGACATATAATCTTTAGAAAGTGAAAAATTTTAAATAAATAATTTAATTTATTTCACAATAATACATTTGAGTCGAAAACACAAATGGTTGGCTTTCATGCAATTGTATTATTGTAAGATTGTATTAAATGAATCGATAATATTTATTGAAAACACCAAATTATTGTGTTTTTATACACTCCACGAGAGTATTATGTCTTTGTGCATTTGTTTGTAACACCCAAAACGAAGCGAGTGAGATCCATCGTTAGAATCACTTTTTGAATTGATTTAGATTTATTCTTGGGATAAGGACGAACGCTATTTAATTTGAAGAAAATCGGTTCAGATTTATATATAGCCCCTATACGAATTTCACTCTCGATTTCACTCTAGATACCACACATTTTGACAGATTTTCTTCAAAATTGGCAAAAAATCTTATATATATATTTCTAGTAGAAACACCTGTGGTGACAATGTGTCAGATCGGTTCAGATGTATATATAGCTCCCATTCAAATTTCGCACCCGATTTGACTTTTTCTGCTCTAGATATTCTTAAAATTTTGCAAAATATTTTATATTACCACTAGAAACACCCATGGTGAAAATGGGTAAGGTCGCTTCAGATTTATATATAGCTCCCACACATATATATAGCTCCACTCTATAAATCACATATTTTAACAAATCTTCTTCAAATCTTGCAAAATATCTTATATTTTAACTAAAAACACCCTTGATGAAAATGGATCAGCTCGGTTCATATTTATAAAGGGTGATTTTTTAAGAGCTTGATAACTTTTTTTTTAAAAAAAACGCATAAAATTTGCAAAATCTCATCGGTTCTTTATTTGAAACGTTAGATTGGTCCATGACATTTACTTTTTGAAGATAATTTCATTTAAATGTTGACCGCGGCTGCGTCTTAGGTGGTCCATTCGGAAAGTCCAATTTTGGGCAACTTTTTCGAGCATTTCGGCCGGAATAGCCCGAATTTCTTCGGAAATGTTGTCTTCCAAAGCTGGAATAGTTGCTGGCTTATTTCTGTAGACTTTAGACTTGACGTAGCCCCACAAAAAATAGTCTAAAGGCGTCAAATCGCATGATCTTGGTGGCCAACTTACCGGTCCATTTCTTGAGATGAATTGTTCTCCGAAGTTTTCCCTCAAAATGTAGCGCCATCTTGTTGAAACCACATGTCAACCAAGTTCAGTTCTTCCATTTTTGGCAACAAAAAGTTTGTTAGCATCGAACGATAGCGATCGCCATTCACCGTAACGTTGCGTCCAACAGCATCTTTGAAAAAATACGGTCCAATGATTCCACCAGCGTACAAACCACACCAAACAGTGCATTTTTCGGGATGCATGGGCAGTTCTTGAACGGCTTCTGGTTGCTCTTCACTCCAAATGCGGCAATTTTGTTTATTTACGTAGCCATTCAACCAGAAATGAGCCTCATCGCTGAACAAAATTTGTCGATAAAAAAGCGGATTTTCTGCCAACTTTTCTAGGGCCCATTCACTGAAAATTCGACGTTGTGGCAGATCGTTTGGCTTCAGTTCTTGCACGAGCTGTATTTTATACGGTTTTACACCAAGATCTTTGCGTAAAATCTTCCATGTGGTCGAATAACACAAACCCAATTGCTGCGAACGGCGACGAATCGACATTTCACGGTCTTCAGCAACACTCTCAGAAACAGACGCAATATTCTCTTCTGTACGCACTGTACGCATTCGTGTGGTTGGTTTAATGTCCAATAAAGTAAACTGAGTGCGAAACTTGGTCACAATCGCATTAATTGTTTGCTCACTTGGTCGATTATGTAGACCATAAATAGGACGTAAAGCGCGAAACACATTTCGAACCGAACACTGATTTTGGTAATATAATTCAATGATTTGCAAGCGTTGCTCGTTAGTAAGTCTATTCATGATGAAATGTCAAAGCATACTGAGCATCTTTCTCTTTGACACCATGTCTGAAATCCCACGTGATCTGTCAAATACTAATGCATGAAAATCCTAACCTCAAAAAAATCACTCTTTATATAGCTCCCATTCAAATTTCGCTCCCTATTTGACTTTTTCTGCTATAGAAACCACATATTTTAACAGATCTTCTTCAAATTTGGCAAAATATTTTATATTACCACTAGAAACATCCATGCGAAAATGGGTCAGATCGGTTCAGATTTATATATAGCTCCCATACAAATTTCGCTCCCGACTTTTTCCGCCCGAGAAAACACGTATTTTCACCGAATTTCTTCAAATTGAGCATAACACGTTATACTTGAACTGGAAGAACCTATTGTGTAAGTGGGTCACTTTGGATATAGCCCCGATACAAATATTCTTCTCGATTTGACGTATTAGGTCAGGTCATATCAGCCTATGATGAGGAAACATACAAAAATCCTTCCCATTTTCACTTTTTTACCGAATTGAATTGTATTCGGATAGAAAGTGGAGTATATCATATAGTCGGCCCCGCCCGACTTTAGTCTTTCCTTACTTGTTATTATTGCTGTTTTCAAATGAAAATTTCACCATTTCAATTGGAATTTTCTCAATTTGAAATGTAAATTCTCATTTTCAAGTTTAATTACGTCAATTTTAAAAGGAAATTCTCAATTTCAATTGGAATTTTCTCATTTTGAAATGGAAATTCTTACTTTCAATTGGAATTTTCTCATTTTGAAATGGAAAATCTTAATTTCAAATAGAATTTTCTCAATATGAAATGAAAATTATCAATTTCAATTGGAAATGGTGTAGTTTTTGGGCTTAATTTAATTTTCCGTTTAGGTCTATTTTTTGGTCCAAACTTTGTTTTTTTTTTGTGCTTTTTCTTCTTCTTTATTTTTTCTTTGGCGATTTATCATGTCTTCTAAAAATGGTTACAGATGGCTACAGATTAACAAATTTCGGTGTGCACAAAGTCCTCACAATATAAAAACAATTTTTAAAATTTGTACTTTTAGGGAAAACGGGGGAAAAAATAATTTTTCATAGTAAATTTCTGTAACATAATATATTGCATATATCAGCAATTTGCAACAAAATCGTGCGACCTTTGAACATTGCTCGATGGTTTAATATTGAATTCCTCCAGAAGAAGAAGTTTCCTAAATAAATGAAATCTCGGATTAAAGATGCCGTCAATTGCCGTCATCAACAAAAATGTTCTTCCATAGTCGCTCCGCAATATATATTTCCACTTAATGTTCTAAACAACCAAACCGTTTAAGAAAATATTTTTATAATCAACATTATTTACTCAAAATACTTCCATGTACAGTAGGGCGTACCTCAAAAAAAAAGTTCGCCGTACACCTTCGAATATGAAGTATTATTGAAAGGTAGTTTCAAAAAAAAAATTTTATTTTTTTATGCCGAACGTAGGGGTCGCGCTTTTACATTTTTCTATATAACTTGTATTTATAAACGGATTTTAAAGTGTGATACATCGATGTTTTTGTCTCGACGAGGCCGATTTTTTTGTCTTTGAAGTCATTGAGCTCAAGCACCCCCTTCTGGTACTTACCCATCATTTCTCAGTTGCTACTACCCTAATGTACCACTCTAATAATCGAAAATTAAAGCTCGCATAAAATCATGAATCATGTTTGAGCTCAATGACTTCAAAGTCAAAAAAATCGGACAAAAACATCGATGTATCACACTTTAAAATCCGTTTATAAATGCAGAAGTTATATAGAAAAATGTAAAAGCGCGACCCCTACGTTCGGCATAAAAAAATAAAAAAAATTTTTTTGAAACTACCTTTCAATAATACTTCATATTCGAAGGTGTACGGCGAACTTTTTTTTTTTTACTTGTAACCTGGTACGCTCTAATGTACAGCTGCCGTCCCCTCCCCAAGAAAATAGTGAAAATAAAACAACACTTAAACAAATTGAATACTTTCCAAGTGAGAGATTTAGACTTAAACCAACATAATACCCAGGAGATTTGCAATGACGATATTCAAATGAATAATACAAAAATACAAATTCAAAACCACACACAGAGAAGTGCTGGTCTTAACAGACAGCAAATTTATAAAACTGTGTCAAATGGTAAAGGAATGATACTTCTGGTACAACCAGTACCAGGCTGAAGGAAGGAGGCACTTTTTAAGTTAACTTTTGCCAAGAGGCATGTTATTTGCCATGGGGTACGTTTCACAATATTATCTGGGATACAAGCGGTCTGGAAGTGAGCCTAAAATAGAGATGTTGGCCCATTTATGACTGTTTCTAATGTTTTGATTTTTAAATTTTCTTAAATATCCAATAGATTTTTTAAATAACTTTTTTTATTTGTTTATGATTGAAAACGTTCACATTCACATTTATAGTAGATTTTTCAAAAGAAAAAAGCGTTCTATCTACTTAAGCTACTCTTATGATATTTTATGGAATTTTACGATATTTGCACAATTTCTGTTAATTTGTGAGCTTTTTTATGTTTCAATTTCGCAAATAACTTTTCATCTAAAAATGAAAAAAAAAACGAAAACAAAAACAAATAACAAACAATACATTCCCAGACACTTGCTGGTGCTCGCCTGATCAGCATGCACAGGCAGCACGCTGTTCAGGCAGCGCAAAACAATTTTATGATTATCAAAATGTATCACATTTTGTTGAATTTTGAATGAGAAAATCATGAAAAAGAAACACACACACACGCACACCAAACAGGGCAACAGCAGCACGATACCAATAACAATTCAGTGATTGTGTTCGAGCGATTTGCCAAGGAAGACACTCACGTATGGCGTTTTCATGGAGCCATGGAGCGTGGTGCATGCAAACGTCCTTATACATATAGAATGGCCCACAAACAAATTACTTGACACGTGACTGGCACAAAAGTGGAAACAACAGGAATTTCGAATAAAAGCGAATGAAAAAAATTGTAGATTGTGGAGGAAAATCAAAATAAAATATTTATATTTAGTAGGGAAGTGGAATGAAAACAAATTCGTGGTGTGAGTTTTGCTATAGAATTCATTGTTAAGCTTTCAAATGGTAAAAATATTGGGAAGTATTATGAAATCCTAATTTGATTTTCGGTAATTGGTGGATTTTTACCTAAGGATCTAAATCGGTCAATTACAATTTTAACCAATCTACAAATCTAACTATTTCATGTTACCAAACTATAGGTGGGTGAAAAGCGATTCACATCAAATGTTGAATGGCAAGCTAATGTGTAGTCTGGATGGCTTAATGAAATTTGAGAAACCGTGGAATAAGTGTATCGATTACAATGTGGAACACAAAAAAATAACAAGACAATTGTGGCTACAGATTCTGATAGAGGGGGTAAAAAAAGAATATACCTGTACCGGCGTTCCGAAAGCTTACTTAGGGTTATTTTAGAGGGCGGGTGACATAGAAAACCTTGTCATCCATGTATTGTACGTGTAGGATATGCTCAGCAATATTACATAAAACAGTCTGAGGGAATAATGAAGCATCTCAATTAATTTTAATTTGAATTACTAAACAAATATCGTAATGTAGATAACAAAATATTAAAATGGTTCTAATATAGTCTTTACAGTTAAATCTGTTAAAAAATTGGGGATTTTTGTACTAAAATGGTTGTCAAGCTTTCTTTTACCATTTTTATCTGTTTTGATGCATTTTAGGTATTTTGTGCAAAGGTATGAAAACTCGAATATTTACCCATAGCACACGATTTTGGAGGTATCCAGCAAATTTCAAATACAGATTCTTCTTTTATTTGACAGTACTTACTAGAAAGATAATATCACTTGCCAGAGTTTTTAACTGTCACACAGTGTAAGGATTAGGCATACGTAAGGTGACCATCCATTCCGCTTTTCGCGGGACTATCCCGCTTTTTTATGGTCAGTCCCGCTTTAATTTTACATCCCGCATAATCCCACTTTTTTGTTAAAAATTATTTTTGGTACATTATCAATTACAATTTGTCACTTAATAAATTTTTGGTAACCGACAAAAGTCCACAATTTCTAAAATATTAAATTAATTGTCCTTTTTATATACTAAGGCTCTAGTTTTAGGGAATATTTAAGATTATTAATATCAATTTAATCCATACTTTCATAAAATTAAATGCATTGTTCAATTGGTTAATTTAAAACATATATTAATAAGGCATAGACTGTGAATCAGTTTATGAAAGGATACCATTATGCTACTAGCTGGTATAAAAAACACTTTCAATAATATAGTCGCATGTTTGACCGTTTCATAAGCACCTTTGGATAGCTTTTTACTAAAGGGTCCGCCATCTAACGTTTTTTTTTCAACTATTCAACCGTTGGACTATTATTTGTGGGGTGCCCGAGGCAGCCATTTGAATGAAAATATTTTCCATTATTTACCGGAAGGATTGTACTTTGAAATAAAAAAAAGAAATTTGAGAAAATATTCAGTAGTTTTTTTATAGCATTTTCAAAAAAAAGTTATTTGTTGAAATATGTGGTTTCTAGAGCGGAAAAAGTAAATCATAGGAGACATTGGTATGGTAGCTTTATAAAGGGTCCGCCTTCTAACGTTTTTTTTCAACTATTCAACCGTGTGGTGCCCGAGGCAGCAATTTGAATGAAATTATTTTATTGAATTATATTGTCCATTATTAACCGGAAGGATTGTACTTTCAAATAAAAAAAGAAATTTGAGAAAATATTCAGTAGTTTTTTTATAGCATTATTATTATTATTATTATAGTTATTTGGCGGACCCTATATTAATAAAATATAGACCCATTCAAAATTCAAGCCTAATAGACAGCTATTTAAACAACATATACAAATTATGTGTAGATTTGTTGTTCATTTGGAAGATCGCATTTAACACTCTGACAAATTTTTCAATATATTTTTCAAAATTCATTAAAACTAGTAAAAAAGCGTTAAGATCAGCTACGCCTAATCTTACGACAACATACACGCCGACATATGTTAACTATTTTAAAACAAATTGTGTTTGTTGTTTAAATAATTTTAAATAACACTCCTGCAGCAATCTTTAAAAAATGTGCTTAAATACCCTAAATATTGTTTAATTATTTAATTATTTTCAGTCCTTGTTAGGGAAAAATTTGATGCCTCTGACCAATTTACAATCCTAACAGTCCACACAATCAGTGGAGCCTGAAGTTCAAGATTCCAGATAGAGCCGTATTGTTGGTACCATCTGCCTCTTTTCCCATTGTGACCCTAAAATTACGAATTTGCAAAAAATCTTTTTTGTTTGTTTTTCACGCCTGTCATAAATATTCTCAACACAGTCATTTTTATTTATATTACATTAAATAGCTTAGTTTTTATATTTACGTTTTTTGGTTAAATTTTCACGATCCCGCTTTTTTACTACAAAATCCCGCTTTTTGCCCAATAAGAGATGGTCACGTTAGGCATACGGCATTGCAAGAAGGTGACCATCGCACAGTGGTTCAGAATCAAAATCCATCGGCCAAAATTCAATAACTTTTGTTCTTTGTTAATATTTTTGAGTTCTATAAAAAAACAAAATTAGACAAGGCCCCAAGAATTATTTTGAGATATTAACATTAAAAATAGGGGAAATCAGATATATTTTAGAAATCGGCCAAAGTTGACTACTTTTCGTATTTTTCGATTGTAAAGAAAATTAATTTTTTTGATGTGTTTTTGTTTTTTAACATATTTTTACGTATTTGTTCATAATGTAAAAAAAATATTTTTTATTACAGATTTTCCCGTTTTTTCAGATTTTGAAAGTTGAAAAAACGTAATTTCTTTCTAAAATTTCTCGAACTGTTTCTCACACATTTTAAGAGATTTTGCACTCAGACCTTTTTTAGTAGAAATTGTGGTTTCTGAGCTTTGTTATAACATCGAAAGTATGTTTGTGCCAAATATAGTTCGTTTGTAATAAGTATTTTAAAAAATATCCTTTTTGAACAAATGTTTGATTTTGGACCAACACAACTTTTTTCCTTCAAAAGCCCTTAACGGAATGTATATATATTTGGAAAGGTTAAAGGGTTCCCCGTTTTTGTAGGGTAACTTTTGCCTGCACGAAATCGCACCCTTGGAAGATAGGATACATTTAGTGCAAAAAGTCAGATTTTTTAGTTCCAAAACGCAATTTAGTCAATTTTGTCTCATAAAATCTGAAAAGTATAAAAAAGATAAAAGGTGAGTAAATTTTATAATAATCGGTTTTCATTTGCCGGAAATATGCCCAAAAAACAAAATTAGCAGACAATTCGAATTACTGCATGAAAACTACACACAGGCCTCTTTCTTTGACTTCTTCGAACTGTTTCTCACACATTTTAAAAGATTTTGCACTCATTTTTTTTTATTAGAAATTGCTGTTTCTTAGCTTTATTATGACGTCAAAAATATGTTTGTGTCAAATATAGTTCGTTAGCAATAAATATTAAAAAAAACATCCTTTATGATCAAATGTCTGACTTTGGACCAATACAACTTTTTTCCTGCAAAAGCCTTTAACGTATAAAGTATATAGTATATATTAAAGTATATACATATTTGGAAAGGTTAAAGGGTTCCCCATTTTTTCCGGGTATGTTTTGCCCATCCGAAATTGCTCCCTTGGAAGATAGGATACATTTAGTGCAGAAAGTCCGATTTTTTAGTTCCGAAACTCTATTTCCTACTTTTTTTCGCACTAAATTCTGAAATATAAAGGGTGATTTTTTAGCTATTATCTTTTTGGCAACACTGGTTTAAAAACAGCTGACGCACGTTTCGTGTTTTGTTTTTACTGTCAAACATCTTCAGTTTGGTCTATAATTTAACCATGAATCGTCTTACAAACGAACGACGCTTGCAAATTATTGAATTTTATTATCAAAATTCGTACTCTGTTAAGAAAGTTTATCGCGCGCTTCCATTTTGTGGTCACCAAATTTACATTGTTAGCTTACGTAGAGTGCGAACTGAAGAAAATATCACAGCTGTATCGGCCAGTGTTAATGATGACCATCAATTATCGATTCGTCACCGTTCGCAGCAATTGGGCCTTTGTTACTCAAAAACGTGGAAATGTCAAAATTGGACTAAGCGGATGGACCATTTGAGGCGCAGTCAAGGTCAACATTTGCATGAAATAGTTTTCATACATTAAATTATAAGGACCGTACTATCGATTCAAATAAAGATTTCATGCATTTTTATACACTCCACGAGAGTATTATGTCTTTGTGCATTTGTTTGTAACACCCAAAAGGAAGCGAGATAGACCCATAGTTAATTATACCGATCGACTTAGAATCACTTTTTGAATCGATTTAACGATGTCCGTCCGTCCGTCTGTCCATCTATTCTTGTAATCAAAGTACAGGTCGCAATTGTAGCCAGAACCAAATGAAACATTGCACAACAAAGTTTTTCGGGATAAGGACGAAGGCTATTTATCTTGAAGAAAATCGGTTTAGATTTGGATATAGCCCCCATACGAATTTCACTCCCGATTTGACTTTTTCTGCTGTACAAACCACATATTTTAACATATGTGCTTCAAAATTGGCAAAACATCTTATATTTCAACTAGAAACACCCGCGGTGAAAATGAGCCAGATCGCTTCAGATTTAGATATAGCCCCCATACGAATTTCACTCCCGATTTGACTCTTTTCACTCTAGATACCACATATTAAAACAGATTTTCCTCAAACTTGGCAAAACATCTTACATTTCAACTAGAAACACTTATGGTGAAAATTGGTCAGATCGGTTCAGATTTAGATATAGCCCCCATACGAATTTCACTCCCGATTTGACTTTTTCTGCTGTAGAAACCACATGTTTTAACAGCTGTTCTTCAAAATTGGCAAAACATCTTATATTTCAACTAGAAACACCCACGGTGAAAATTAGCCAGATCGGTTCAGATTTAGATATAACCTCCATACGAATTTTACTCCCGATTTGACTCTTTTCCCGCTAGATACCACATATTAAAACAGATTTTCCTCAAACTTGGCAAAACATCTTACATTTCAACTAGAAACACCTATGGTGAAAATTGCTCAGATCGGTTCAGATTTAGATATAGCCCCCATACGAATTTCACTCCCGATTTGACTTTTTCTGCTGTAGAAACCACATATTTTAACAGATCTTCTTCAAAATTGGCAAAACATCTTCTATTTAAACTAGAAACACACATGAAACAGACCAAATGAGCCAGATCGGTTCAGATTTAGATATAGCCCACATACGAATTTCACTCCCGATTTGAGTTTTCCGCTCCAGAAACAACATATTTTAACAGATTTTCTTCAAATTTGGCAAAATATCTTATATTTGCATGAGACACACCCAGGATGAAAATGAGTCAGATCGGTTCAGATTTATATATAGCTCCTATACAAATTTCGATCCCGACTTGATTTTTCCGCCCCAGAAACCACGTATTTTCATCGAATTACTTAAAATTGAGAACTGGAAGAACCTATTGTGAAGTGGGTCACTTCATTCCATGTTTGGATAAAGCCGTGATACAAATATTCATTTCGATTTGACAAATTGAACGAGGACATATTAGCCTATGATTAGGAAACATACAAAAATTCTTCCCGTTTTCACTTTTTTCCGAATTTAATTGTATTCTGATAGAAAGTAGAGTGTATCATATAGTCGGCCCCGCCCGACTTTAGCCTTTCCTTACTGGTTTTTTTGTATATTTCCGGCAAATGAACTCTGATTGTTATAAAATTTAGCATGATGATAAAGGAAATTTAATCATATTTCTATATATCGTACCTACTTTTTAGAAGATAATGAGAAGAAAATGAGTAAACTGCGTTTTGGATCTAAAAAATCGGACTTTTGCATTAAATGTGTCCTATTTTCCAAGGGTGCAATTGCGTGCAGGCAAAAGTTAGCCTACAGAAGCGGGTAACCCTTCAACCTTTCCAAATATGTATATATTTCTTTGAATCGACAACAAAAATATGCTTACTGCTGCTTACGAACTATTGAACCGGAAAAAATAACAATTTTGATCCCAATAATTGTGGTAAAAATTTACTCCCAAAATTAAATTACATTAAACTGCATCGGAAATTACAGCTGTGTTATTGGAGGCTGCCGAAAAGTACTCATGTTGCCATGAATATAAAAACGGATTGAAATAATGTAACGAAAAAACAAACGTTCCGAATAAAAACGGTCTAATAGCTAAACCATTTTTGCCCGTAGCCAAATGTCTTCGAATATGAAGTCGATTACAGTGGGCTATGAATTCATCTTAGACCCATTATTTTCTTGATAAATGTTCTTAGAATTTTCCGTAGATTACGTTTTTGACCCGCCCTATACAAGCAGAAAAGAGTGATACAAATGATACCAATCAAACCGCTGAAGGTAAAAATCATAAAATCAATGAATCATGGAGTTAGAACTCGGCCAGACCTAAAACACATCGGCGGCGGGGTGTTATGGTCAAAATGAAAAAAGAAAGCGCAAATGGCTTTAGCTAGAATTATGAAATTAGGTGTGTACATTGTACTGTCTATGCGAAACATAATGGATATTCAAAATGAGTATTTTTTCCTATAGAAATGGTACAGGCACCTGGTCTGTAGCTGGAATCAAGAAAGTTGCAAATCACCCCTTAGGGAAAATGTTTCTCCCAAATGACAACTGTGGCTAATATTTTGGGCTCATTTTTTGAAGTGTCTCATGCCTCATGTTCACTTTTTGATTCCGATTGAAGTATAATATGGACATTAGGCTGGGTCGCCATACAAATGGAAAAACAAGTTCCAGTCACCACACGGAAATAAAGTTTGGATTTTTTAATGATGATTTGCAAAATATTTCGTTCCTAGATCAAGCCATCTGTAAGCTAAACACTCATGAAAATAAACCTAAAAATCATATTTCCGGTGTAATTTTTTTGTGTTACATTTTTTCTCTTTTGTTTTGAAATACTAGACCCTTGAAAGCAGTTTAAATATAAATTTTGATTCTGTTCTTAGAGTCGAATTATTGGACGTTTATAGTAATTATTTGTGGATTTTCACACAGACTACTGAAAACTTTCTCGTATTTGGTGGTAGTATTTATAATGAGTGGTGGCAATTTCATTGCGTAATCCTCTTTTGATGTAGAAAATACGTCTAAAATCGGATCGGGATCCACTGTCCACTTCATCAGTAAGTATGTATGTAAGTAAGTCCTATGTGAAATAATCCAAGATCTTAATTTAAAACGATAATATTGAAAATTGGTGGAACAGTTGTATTTGGAAACATTGACCCATATGGCCCAATTTTCTGGTAGGTATTCCGAGAATAAATATAATACGATCTGGAAAATTTGACCAAGATCTGATGACAAATGCAGATTTTACCGCGTTAATAGGATAAATTGGACGGACATTTGTAGAGGGCCTATAACCATGAGAAATGAATGAATAACAAATGGAAATGAGTTATGATCTGCAAAATTTTATAAAGATGCGATGTTAGATATAGGTTCTGAAGCGGTAGTAGTGTAAAAAGGGGGGCTAGTTGTACGGGGATTGTGCCAAAATATGGACACATATATTTGACTTTCATAGTAGGTATTCCTAGTTGAAATAGAATATGTTCTGCAAAATTTGAAAAACTTCCGATGTAAGATGTTGGTCCTAGAGGGGTAATACTAAAAATGGAGCCATTGGGAAGGGCGCTACATTAAAAATTGGATACATATAGATCACTTTTAAAGTAGGTATTCTTAGTTCAAATATAACATGATCTGCAAAATTGTATTGAGATCCAATATAAGATGTGGGTTCTAGAGCGATAATAGTGTGAACGGGGGCCCATTTGGGGCCAAAACATTGACCTATAGCTGGTTTTCAAAATAAGTGTCTAAATGTTACATTGTGTGGAAAATTGATCAATATCCGATGTAAAATGTGCATTTTAGAGCAGTAATATTGTAAATCGGAGGTACATTTGTATGGACCCATGTGATCCACTTTCCCGTTAGATGTTTCTAGTTCAAATATAAGACGATCCTGGAAATTTTATCAATATCCAATGTAAAATTTGTATTCTAGAGCAGTAATAGGGTAAATTGGAGGGATATTTGTAAATCCTTCCTTAAATTTCAATTCAATGCCGATGGTCCTTGGACCAAAAAAATAACTTCTGCCAAATTTCAGGACAATCGGTAAACAATTGCGACCTGTAGAATGCGAACAAGCTTAGAAGGACAGCAGACAGACGGACGTTAAATCGATTCAGCTGGTGATTCTAAGCCGATCCGTATACTTAAAGGTGGTGTTACAAACATTTGGTGGAAAACAAACTAGTCCACGAAGTGGTGTAGGGTATAATAAATAGTTGAAGATGAATACCTTTCGAATGACGTCTAAATGATGAACTTCGGAATAAATTTGACGTCGCAGCGCTAATTTTTGTAAAAAGTGTTTGAACATTTTGGCTGTGAAGAACATCGCCCGTATTAAATTATTTCACAAAAATGGAGTCAGTGACGTCATTTTTCTTCCGATATTCATCATTTAGGCATCATTCGAAAGGTATTGTTTCCTCTTACAATTTTTTCCAAGATATAAGAGATTTTAGCTGTCACCTTGAAAACCCACAAAAAATCAATATAAATGCCCAATAAGTCTACCAACAACAACAATTTTTATTTGAAGTGCTTCCAAGCGTCTATTAATTCAGAAAAAAAATTGGGAAAAAATGTAACATACAAATAATTACAAGGGGAAAGCATGAATTTTAGAGGTGTTTTCACCCTCTACGACGAAATATTTTGCGAATCATTATTAAACAGACCAATCTTCATTTCGTGACCCATCCTAATGTACATATAGTAGAAGACTATGATTATATAAAAACTGCCCAATTTGGCACAACTACGCACATTGATGCTAGACGTACTTACACAAAATGTTAGCACACTAGATGTCATAGAACTTACAATATTTAATAATAGGTTTCAACTTCGTATGGGAGGTGCCACGCCCACTTTTACAATACCGCCCATTTTTTTGGCACAACTGTGCAGACTAACAATTAGTGAACTTTCATAAAAATTCAAGAATCTAGCTGCAACAGTACTCCGAATATGCTAATTTATAAAAAACGAATGCCACGCCCACTGAAAATATAAAAAAATTATATAATTTATTTATATAGCCTATTATCACCACCGGTTCAGCATGAACATACTGTGAAAATTTCACGGTCCAGTAGTTTAGGCTGCTATAAAGAACAAACAAACAAACACAGATTAATTTTTATATATGTGACCTGGTCTACGAAAAGGGAGCTTACGTGCGAAAACTAGTTTTCTGTGAAAAAGCTGTTAAAAGTAAGCAACTCGTTTCGTCAGTTTCTCATTATCTCGTTAATTGTTCTCCGCACCGGACGTCCAGTAAGTGTTGTTGTTGGTCGGAATATTATTATAGTTCATCGTGTAAGTTGCTAGTGTGGAACATTACCAATAAATTATATTTTGTCGTATTTTTACTCTTCTTTCTCTACATTTTTAGTTCACTTCTAAGCAAGTTAGGACTTTCTGCTTTTCACCACGTGAAAAAGCATCTCATCTTCCATCCGAATCAACCAAAAAGTGAAAATTGATTTTTGACACCTAAGCCCCCTTTCCGTAGACCAGGTCACATATATAGATAGATAATATGAAAGTCGACAGCTTCGTATCTGCTGGCAACACTGTGGAAGGGTATACACGATTATGACCGGTCGAACTTAACGCCTTTTTACTTGTTTTTTACGTTACTTAAACTTTTTGTAACTTTTAGTTTTCACACCAATACACATTTTCTATCGTAACATGTCTGCAGTGTTAGTTAAGAAAAGAAAACTAGAAAACAGAATTGAAAGCTGTGACTTTAATGTGCACAACTGTATTCAGTATTAAGTATACAATTATTGGTGAACGAAAAATACTGATGATATTCATAATTGAGCCATTGAGCAGTTTTTTATGAATTTGTTCTTGCTTTTCCTATATAAGTACATACTTATATATCAAACTAAAAAAATACATTGTATTTATTATCAATAACCTATGAAAAAATCAATAATCCATATTGTTATTAGTACCGAAGAGGATAAATACTATCGAAATATGCTAAATCAGGACATTTATCATTTCGTTGGCAATTGGGATTATTTTTTGCAGCAGCTCCAATTACAGTGTCAAATTGATGCGTTAATCTGTTTATACAAATCTGTCATCAAGATCATGCCGAAATGTTAATCCTGCGATTTACTACATGGATGACAATGTATCCTGGCAAAAACAAAAACTCGAAATTTCTTTGTTCTGTATTGTTTGCAGTGGCGATTAAGTTAACTGACCTAAAAAAACGTATCCAATTAATGTCCCATCACACATCCATGTATGAACCTTTTTTGTGTGTGGTGTACGAGAACATATTGTATTGTTCAGTTTATATATAGTGTGCAATGAACAGTGTATATAAATAGATAAAATATGTATCGTTGCTTTTCAGGTCATACATTTCCACAAAGTTCATTGTTATAAAAATCGATAAATGATTTTATTGTTGAACATCACGTGCCCATAGTTCGTGCGGTGACACTGCAAGATATAGATATTTTAAATTAAATTGAACTGTGAATGAGTTGAAGTGAGTTAAGAAAAACTAATTACTTCCAAGACTTCAACCTCTTTCCTAGTGGGAAACTAGGTGGAGGTAACGGATAGGAATGTTCAGTGCGTTGTGTTGGGATATTTGAAGTTGTAATGTCCACATCGAAAATCGCTTTAATAATTTGATACAGCAGTGCTGCCATTTATTTTTTGAAAAAAAAATCGTCAAATTTTCATAAAAAGGGCGTCAAAATTTCGAAAGCTAATCGTCATAAAGTTGTCACTAACTAATAAATAAAAAAAACATAATTTAGTTACAAAAAACATATAACATATATATAAAAATTTTTATTACAACAATTACGTATTATATGAGTCATTCCACGATTTTTGACATAACTAGATTGGTTCGTTTGAAAGTTCGTAAAATAAAAATATTGTGACATTAGTAGTAACTTCTGAAATAATTGATCGATCGTGTTACCTAATTTAAAATGATTACATTAATTGTTAAGCTTGTTTGGAGATTTTAAGATTTTTTAAGATATTTTTCGAAAAACTTTCTGGGAATGTACTTCGAGAAGTTTGTGGTGAAAATAGGCTATATACATTTTTGATATTTTCTCTTCCCTTTTTGGTAGATCCTGTGTAAATAAACCGGGTATATTCGACACCGAGCCGGCGGAAAGTGGCCGTGACCCTTCCTATACGAAATTAAAAGCTGTATTAAAGATTCCTATATTTTTGTGTGAGTTAATTTATTTGTAACCTGCTTAGACAATATAAAAATGTGCGGGATTTGAAAGATGGTGAATTTTTGATTTGAAATAATATTACACTTTTCTTGGATTTTCTTAGCACAATAGTAATGAAAGGTTACATAAAAGAAATATTCATTCGTCAAAAGACGACTTAAGTGAAGAAAACGGAAATTATACTAATATTTTTAGTTTTTGTGTTGTTTAATTAGTGAACAATTTGATTGATTTTCTATGTGTTTTGAAGGAAGGAAGGAAGTAGGGAAGGTTTTTGTTTTGGTAATGGAAAGGAGGAGAATCACACTTTAACTAAAATCAATTTGATTTTTGGCATTTTCTCCTTTATTCGCCCTAAATTAAAGTTCGGTTCTCCAATATTCCCCATGGAACATATCCATTTCTTTAGTACTTTGATTATAAGTGGTACATATATTACCGATCGCAAGGAAAAACAATATAAAACCATATTTTAATTTTACTGTCTTTTTTTCTGCCTGGCGAAGCGAGCGAGAAATATCAATTTATTCCAGAGGTTGACAGGCATAATATGTATAAATCCGAGATTTATGATATTGTCAAAGCAATAATTATCTCTGGTATAAAGTTTTTAATGAATCGAAATGAAATAAATGATAGTAATTGTAATGCTACTGCAGTTTTATGAGCAAACAAATGTTTTTTTAATATAACTACATTATCAATTAATTATATCAAACATCTCTTCAGTCACATATGAAGCCTATTGTTTTGAAAAATATTTACCTGTTTTATGTTATGTATTTAATAAGAATACTTACATATAAATAAAAGAAAGAAAGCTCATTTTTAATTGACATTACATTATTACCGGTAGACTATATTTCAACAGGCTTATCATAAACTCATAAATTTTGGAAAGAAGACTTCATGTTAATAATGACAAAAGTATCAGAAATAGTTAACTACAAATTTTTCTCGAAAACCCAAACACCGATTACAAATTCACATTCATACAAATCCATTCCGTTTTAGGAATCGTGTGATTTTTATATCAATATTTTATATGGAAATTAAAAATTTAATTTAACTTATCGAAAGCTACCAACTAAGGGCGACCTATAAAAATCGTTTCCGATATCAATTTTTTCTTCGAATTCAATTGTAATGTTGATGGTATCACATAGTCGACCCCGCCCACCTTTAGTCTTTCCTTACTTGTTTTTTTGTTTTTGAAAAAATAAATATGAAAGCGCATGTTGTGTTATAAAAATATCAAATTTTAAAGGACTTTTTGAAAAACATTTTTGATTTTCCCGAAAAAAAGTCAAATTGACCAAGAAAGAGAGGTATAAGATTTTCACAAAAATGTTCCTCGTAAAATTTCACGATAAAGTTTTCTCTATATATTATTTCTTTGTGCATTTGATTGTAACACACAGAAGGAAACGCGGTAGACTCATCGTTTATTATACTGAACGACTTAGAATCACTTTTTGATTCGATTCAGCAATGTCCGTCTTTCCATTTGTTCGTCCGTCTGTCTGTCCATATAGCCATATAGTCAAATAATCAACGTACATGTCGTAACTGTTAGAACCAAATGAAAGTTTGTACAACAACGATAAGGAGGAACGCTATTTAGTTTGAAGTAAATCGGTTCAGATTACATATTATATATTACATACAGCATACAAACATGTCCGCATTATTGAAAAACCTCTTGACGCCCTTCTACCATTATCCGACAATTCAACGGTCACTGCCGTGGCTGCGACAACGAAGAGCACTTCTTAAGCGATTGTCCAGCACTTACGGTAAAGGGCCGGTGGGAAGCGCTTACTGCAGGACATTGATGAAATATTGGAAATTGATATTAGAGATCTAAAGAAATGTCTCAATCTTTCGGGCTGAATATAACAGACCTATCCGAGTGGAGTGGTCCATTCAAAACGTAAACCATTTCTCCACTAGATAACTAAATATCAGAATGGGGTTGAAAATTGTTTCATAAATTACAGCTACTTTTCAAAATTATAACATACTTAACCATGTTAAAATTTTAGTTAATTTTTAGTTTACGGTCTTCGCACATGATTTATAATGGTATCAATGAAAAATAAATGTAAAAAAAACAGTTTGATTCGGTTTGATAGAAATTTTCACACATAAAAAACAAGTAAGGAAAGTTAAAGTCGGGCGTGGCCGACTATATGATACCCTACACCTAGTCAATATACCCTGTGGTGTAGGGTATAAGAAGTTCGTTACATTTGAACCTACAAATTCCATACTTTTATCTGTATCTGTAAGAAAATTTGAACACAAACTTTGAATGGAAGCTATATATAAATCTGAACCGATCTGGCCTATTTTTATCAGAGCTATTTTTAGTTGAAATATATGACGTTTTGCTAAATTTGAAAAAGAAAAATCTTTTGAAATATGTGGTTTCTAGAGCGGAAAAAATAAAATCGGAAGCAAAATTTATATGAGAGCTATATCTAAATCTGAACCGATTTGCTTCAAATTAAATAGCGTTCGTCCTTATACCATAAAACTTCGTTGTACAAAGTTTCATTTAGTTCTAACAACAATTGCGACCTGGACTTTGATTACAAGAATAGATGGACGGACGGACATCGCTAAATCGACTCAAAAAGTGATTCTAAGTCGATCGGTATAATACACGATGGTCTATCTCGTTTCCTTTTGGGTGTTACAAATAAATGCACAAAGACATTATACCCTGTGGTGTAGGGTATAACAATATGACTTTTGCAGTGGGCTAAAATGGCAACTTGCTAGACGGAAATGTCTGGGGACAGTTTCAAACGATCTTTTCTGGTACACCCATTGTTTAATTTATTTTGTATAGAGAGCTTTAAGCGGTAATTAGCATTGTAATTTTTGTGGACCAAATGTAAAATAAAAATAATTGGGAAATGGTATTCTGTATATTGTATTATATTTAAACCAAATTTTCACCAAGTCTAGCTAGCCAACTTTCGCATATGGAAATTTGATTGACACTAACTTGTTTTATACGGAAAGTTATTTTAAATTTTAATTTAGCCATATGTCAAGTTAGTTGACACCAATTTTTTTTAATGTGGAAAGTTGGTTGACACCAACTTTTCAAAAATTTTACATATTTAAATATAAATTAAAGTGCTCATGAAAACATTTCGAAAACAAATGCAAGGATTTGAATATTCTCTAGTCAGCAGGCTTTTCCAGATTTTGAAATATATGTATTTATTTATGATTTTTTACTATTTCGATTCTAATATCTTTTTTTAAGAAGAACATTTCCTGAGATTTTCAGAAAATTTCGAGCTATGTGAACATCGTTGTCCCATTTGAATCTATAGCATAACAAGCTTAAACTTGCTTTAATGCCTTTCTTTGATTTCATTTTACTTGGCGTTCGCCAAAATCAATATTTGGCCAAAATATGCAAAATTCCATTAAATTGACAAAATAATCTTCCTCACACCGAGACTTTGAATGTTTCCATACTAAGCATATTTTGTATGCATATAACTGCCATAACAATTTCTGCTGACTTGCGTTATTTTGTCTTATGGCCCAGCCCATAAGAACAACAATGAATAAAAAATCGTTTAAGCACATTTCCTATCGTTCACTGCCCCGTATGAGCAATATTTGTGTAGCACCATAAAGACAACACACTCATACGTCACGCTGGACGACTATAAATTTAACTGACCACAAAAATTCAAATTTATTTTAATATTTAATTCTTCTTTCTTCCCCTCCGTGTAGCTGTGTAGCAGTGAAAAATCGAGTCGTGGCATCCTACGAAATGTCACATCTTTCATCCAGCACCAACACCCACATCTTCCGTTCGCTCTCCTCGGAGAGTCAGAAAAATGATTGGTCGAAACGTTTGTCACTGCGCGGGATACGCTATGGCAACTCCAGTGGCAGCACTACGTCCGCCAAAGAGGTAAGTACGGCTACTAGGCCAGGAGGAAAAACGTGCTACGACTCTTCTACATTGCAGACTGTGTCCCAGGATACCAGGAAACATAAATTCTTCAATCGCTCCTCGTCACTGAAACAATCAGCAAATTCCACAACACAGCCATCGGTGGACCTGAGTGTGTCCGGCCAGTCAACGTCTGCAATGCAATCGCAAAGTCAGCAACATCATCACTCGCATCCCCATCCGCATCAGCAGCAACAGCCATCGACGCCCAAGAAATCCAATTGGGAAGTAATTGAACATTTTAATACCAACACGAAAGGTGGCAAAGCTGTCGTCAGCAGCAGTCTGATTGCGGTAAGTGTTAAATCTGTTCCTTTGAATCCCATAAATCAAAAGGACCATTTTCTTTTTTACACAATTTTTTGGTTGTTAGCAGAAAAATGGAGTAGTTTTTAATGGGATACCTTTAGGGCGGAGCTATGTGAAAGTAAGAAGATGATAATAGTATATAAAGTGAAAATGAATTTTTTCAAGAAATGTTTACAGTGGATACGAATGAATTAACGAAAAATATTTTCTTAACTATAGGCTAAACCATAAAACATGTATATAAATTTGTTTCTTTCAAGAGATTATGTTTTGTAATCACCCTTTAATACAAACTTAGGAATATTCAAAAGGGATCCCTGGGCCAGGAATCATAGAAATTGTTTTCGTATGACCTGGTTTATCCCTTGTTCATTTTGATATCTTTGGGCAAAAATTTCATAACCATTGTTTGAATACAAAGTTGAAGAAGAAAGAGATTTTTTTGATTTGTTTACGCACACCATAGAAATAGAGAACAAAACAATTGTCATTTAAAAGTCAAATTTCAAATATCTCTAGTTAATCATCACACAAAAGATTAGTACTTCGTTTTCTTGATGATGCTTTCAAAGCTGATGAAAATCAATCTCAAAGTCACAAATTAGAAATGGTAAAGCAAACATTAAAAAGATATAAAGTTACTATGAAATAATGAATATTAAATATTTTTACACAGTGGTTTTAAGAAATGTAGAAAAACAAAATAGTTTTTTTATACCCTCGCTCTACAGAGTAGGACAGAAAAAAAGTGTAACGCATTGAAGGAGTGACTTAAGACCTCAAGTATGTTTAGACCAAATCCGTTCCACGACTTTTTAAGCTGTTTGAGCTATGTCCGCTCATCCATCCGTCCGTCTGGCTGGCTGGTGTACACGATATCTCTCGAAAGTAGTTAAGGAATCGATTCAAACTTTCCACATGCTAATATTTTTCCCAAACTTAGTTTGAGTTCGAAGATGGGCGAAATTGCCACACCTCTTCCTGTACCTCCCACACAAATTGTCTATATTACTATTTAATTTATAAGGAATATAACTTCCAAACGGATGTTCGGAATCAGCTATATTTTGGTGCTTGATAAAGTTTTTATAATAGCTTTAAGCGTACAAAATATGGCGGATGTTGCTACGCCCCATCTAGTACCTCTCACTCAACTAACCCTTAACTGTTAACCCTGTTATAAATTCTATGCGGATGATCGGAATGCTGTGAAATTTGATATTTAACAATGCCTTTATAAAAGTTACATTCGAATGGAATATGGGCGATATTGCCACACCCGTTCTGGTACCTCCCACACAAAGTGGCATAAACTTTGGTAACAATAACACCGACATAACATCCACAAGTGTAGGCAAAATCATTTGAAATTTGATATTTGAAAACGTGTTTTCAATTACTTTAAACATAAAAATTATTTACACTTTAACCACACCCCTTCTGGTAGCTCCCACACAATTGTCTTTATCCTAGGTAATATTAAATCCTTCATACTTCTATACTGGTGCATGGAATCTACTATGACTTGATATTTGACATTGTTTTTACAATTGTTTTATATATTTGGAATCTGGAACCATGTGACACGAACCTCTTAGTACCTTCCACACAAATTATCCTGGCCTAAGTAATATTTAATTTCTTATAACTTCCTTCCATAGGTTCTCTGAGAGTGAGGGTATATATAAGTCGGTTTAGCCGACTGATGCTAACTTACTTGTTATTTTTTTATACCATCCACTTCCAGTATGGGTGTGTATTCACTTTGTCATTCCGTTTGTAACACCTTGAAATATTCATCGGAGACCCCATAAGGTATATATTCTGTGTCCTGATAAAATTCTAAGATTATTTATCCATGTCTGTCTGTCTGTTGAAAGCATGCTTGCTTCCGAACGAAATGAGCTAGAATGTTGCAATTTTCGGTAAATGTATCCGTGGGCGAAATGGACCCAGAGGGAAAATTTTTTCGCTAACAAGGACTAAAAATATCCCCAATATTTAGATATATAAACATAAAGGATTTTTTCGAAATTTGTACTTTTAGGCGGAAAAGGGGCTAAAGGGATGAAAATGGTACCAATCAAAGTTAGAATAGTGCAATTCGGTGTGAACATTGCTGTGACTGCGTAGACACGAAAAATAAAGATATCTTTCGATATTCGTACCTTTAGGATCAAGACGGGATAAAATTGGTACCAAGCAAACGGATGTATGTACTTAGAATCATGAAATTAAATGCGTCCATTCCAACAATGGAGAAATCGGCCCTGAGGAAAAATGTTTCTCCTTAATGACGACTTACAATAGACCCGATATTTAGAGAAAATGATTAAAGATTGTTTTGTACTTTTAGGCGGAAAAGGGGCTAAAGGGATGAAAATGGTACCAATCAAAGTTAGAATAGTATAATTCGGTGTGAACATTGCTGTGACTGCGTAGACACGAAAAATAAAGATATCTTTCGATATTCGTACCTTTAGGATCAAGACGGGATAAAATTGGTACCAAGCAAACGGATGTATGTACTTAGAATCATGAAATTAAATGCGTCCATTCCAATAATGGAGAAATCGGCCTGAGGAAAAATGTTTCTCCTTAATGACGACTGACAATACGCCTAATATTTAGAGTAATTTTTTAAAGATTGTTCCCTCATGTTCACTTTGTGATTACAATTGCAGTATTATATTGTTAGAATGTTAGTGGTCAAAGACACACTTTATCCGTTCTTAGATATGCAATGGTTTATGTTTGAGTCAATTGAAAACTATTTTTCGACTGAAGCACAAAATTTTTGTCTTAGAATATCCTACTACTATATCGAAATTGTATAAAAAAAATCGACAACTTTGGTACATCTAATGGAACCACTACTTTCAGAGGATCTACTGACTTAGACCATTTTCATTCTTCTCAAAATTTAAAAAATTTAACAAACAAAACTTTTAATATTTTTCGCAAAAGTAGTATTTCCTTACCAAAAATGAAAGAAAGAAAACAAAATTTGGGATATTTCATTTTTTTTTGGATTTTTGACGTATTAATATTATAATAAGAAAGCAATGAAATTTCGTTAAAACTGTGCGCATAAGTATGCCTTATAGTTTGAAATAGTAAAAAATATAGTAATACGCTTTAAAAATATCACAATTTTCAAAATATGTTATTTCACTTCTTTGTAAAGTAGACAGCCTATAATCTAGCGGTAATACTGAGGAATGCACTACGTGATGGAGGGTATATAAGATTCGGCCCGGCCGAACTTAACGCCTTATTACTTGTTAAATTTAGGAAGCATTTCCAGAAAAGGCGTTGTGATTTCTTGTTGGCCATTTCGAGAAAAAACACCATTAACACCAAATGCTTCCTTCAATATTGCTTCCATGCTTGTGTACATTAGTTCATGTCACATACAACCAAACATCGAATGCGTTGTCTGGCATACATTTAGTATAAAACTTTGAAATAGTTTCAGAATGCAGCCGGAAATAAAACTTTTAAGAAAGAAAAGTTTCCAACTTCGATCAAACTAAAATTAAATTTTTGCAAGTGGGAGTGTGTTCGAAAAATACATCATCTCTCCGTGAACATTTAAAGAAACTACAATTTCAATAGAAGATGTTTTGTGTGCCTTCGGTGTGATGCTTTGAATTTAATCATTTTGGTTGTGTAGCTAAGTGCTTGTTTTACCAGATAGTTTCTAGAGAACTAAAGGGTGATTTTTTAAGAGCTTGATAACTTTTTTTAAAAAAAAAACGCATAAAATTTGCAAAATCTCATCGGTTCTTTATTTGAAACGTTAGATTGGTCCATGACATTTACTTTTTGAAGATAATTTCATTTAAATGTTGACCGCGGCTGCGTCTTAGGTGGTCCATCCGCTTAGTCCAATTTTGGCATTTCCACGTTTTTGAGTAACAGAGACCCAATTGGTGCGAACGGCGACGAATCGAAAATTGGTGGTCATCATTAACACTGGCCGATACAGCTGCGATATTTTCTTCAGTTCGCACTCTACGTAAGCGTGTTGGTGGTTTAATGTCCAACAATGTAAATTTGGTGCGAAATTTAGTCACAATAGCCCGAATAGCCGCTTCAGTGGGTCGATTAAACTGACCATAAAATGGAAGCGCGCAATGAACTTTCTTAACAGAGCACGCATTTTGATAATAAAATTCAATAATTTGCAAGCGTTGTTCGTTTGTAAGACGATTCATGATGAAATGTCAAAGCATACTGAGCATCTTTCTCTTTGACACCATGTCTGAAATCCCACGTGATCTGTCAAATTCTAATGCATGAAAATCCTAACCTCAAAAAAATCACTCTTTATTTACAATAAGCTCGGTCACAGTTCAAATCGAATTGGACTTTCTATTAAAAGAGAGAACTCCTACATTCTTAACGTTTTGGCATTCATTGGATGCTATTGTTAACTTTACAATGGTCTTAATAGCCTATAACAACAAATGACTTTTAATGTTTTTTTGGAAACTTTCCTAAATATCTTCAAAATTGATATAAACGAAATAATTTCTTAATTTAGGATGGAAGCAACAACGAAACAATATTGTTTTCATGACCCTCACCAATACACATGGAAAGCATATGCACAGTGTCCGCCACAATATTGTGAAGGTCATTGAGTCGTATATAGAGTGTACATTTGAAATTGCGATTTCAATGAATTATATTAATATATTTGGAAATTTTTTATAAGATATCTTCTTATGTTTTTGTACAAAAATTTTGGAATTTGGACTGAAAACTGACACGTCAGTAACATCAAAATATATCAACATGCCCTTCTGAGAACATTGAAAATGAATGTAAGAATGTTTAGAACATTTGCCTAAAGGATTAAAACACATTATTTTGGTTTTACAAAAAACAGTGAAGAGAATATAGCAGCTGTAGCTGAGAGTGTACACGAAGACCTTGGCGAGTCGATTCGTTGTCTTTATCAGCAGCTTGTTTTTGCAGCTTATATTCGAAACGGTTGATAATTAATAATTTGATTAATTTAAATGTCGTGATGTTTTCCACAAAAATGACGTATTCTAATTTTTTAGTTTATTGGTGGATTTTTATGCAAATTATATTTGTTATCTTTGCATTTTTAATCTATGCAACACATGCTAACATAATATTGGTTATATCGATTTTATAATATTGATATAATGAGAATCATTTGTGTGAAGTCGTTATTCAATTATAATCATCCTCTCAAAATATACTGTTTCATACAAATCGACCGTCTATTATTCAATCTAATTTCTCCAAAGACTTTATGTAAGGCATCTCATACCGAGCGATCAATATACGTTACTGCATAACCATGATCACCGGCACAGTTCTTCGACAGTTTGCACGTTGGAAGTTCTTTAATTCATTCGTATTCAACGGCAATTTGATTGCTGAATGAGCCTTCAGATGAAGGCGGCAAATTTAAATTCTGCGAGAGAATCGCCAAAATCCACACGATCAAAATAGTCTTATGGTTCCAAATTGATCGTCCAGAGGATAATCACTACAATTCCATCGTTCAAAACTTTCATGAGTGTCGTACGTAAATTGCCGATTTAACAGCGGAGTGTGCTCTCAAAATGTCTTCATCTTCGTGCTTTCCTTTAACAAGCGTTTCGTTTATTTTCGTTAATTCCCCCACTTCCCAGTGTCATTGCAAAAACTAATCTGGTATAAACTGAAGATTCTGAGGCGACAGTCTGCGTCAATAATTTTCTCTAGAAACAGAATACTCCAATTTCAATGCTGGCCATATATACCATGTTCGCCCAACGACACTCGATTTGGAGCAACACGAAGGAACACGAACTGAAAAAATCTAAATATCAACATTCGCAATATTAACAGAATTTTTCTAGTGCAAATGTCCACCAATTGTTTTGAAAATACTCTAGATTGGCCGTTCCACAACACTTGATTCTGTTCGTCAGCTGGAGATTGCCGTGGAATCGCTCGTAATGTAAATCGAAATTCACCTTCTAACAGAATCATTGAACCAACTGTGCGCCATAGTAAAGAGTGATTTTTTTGAGGTTAGGATTTTCATGCATTAGTATTTGACAGATCACGTGGGATTTCAGACATGGTGTCAAAGAGAAAGATGCTCAGTATGCTTTGACATTTCATCATGAATCGTCTTACAAACGAACAACGCTTGCAAATTATTGAATTTTATTATCAAAATGCGTGCTCTGTTAAGAAAGTTCATTGCGCGCTTCCATTTTATGGTCAGTTTAATCGACCCACTGAAGCGGCTATTCGGGCTATTGTGACTAAATTTCGCACCAAATTTACATTGTTGGACATTAAACCACCAACACGCTTACGTAGAGTGCGAACTGAAGAAAATATCGCAGCTGTATCGGCCAGTGTTAATGATGACCACCAATTTTCGATTCGTCGCCGTTCGCACCAATTGGGTCTCTGTTACTCAAAAACGTGGAAATGCCAAAATTGGACTAAGCGGATGGACCACCTAAGACGCAGCCGCGATCAACATTTAAATGAAATTATCTTCAAAAAGTAAATGTCATGGACCAATCTAACGTTTCAAATAAAGAACCGATGAGATTTTGCAAATTTTATGCGTTTTTTTTTTTTAAAAAGTTATCAAGCTCTTAAAAAATCACCCTTTACTTGATAACAGTATTAGTGTCATAATGTCTATTTCAAGTTTACCCCGTTAGTCTTTCTAAAGGGTGATTTTTTAGCTATTATCTTTTTGGCAACACTGGCCTAAACAGCTGACGCACGTTTCGTATTTTGTTTCACTGTCAAACATCTTCAGTTTGGTCTATAATTTAACCATGAATCTTACAAACGAAAAACGCTTGCAAATTATTGAATTTTATTATCAAAATGCGTGCTCTGCTGAGAAAGTTCATCACACAGCTCGCGCAACAATGGACTTATTGAGAGGCGAGTTCGGTGAACATTTTATTTCACGTTCTTTGGCCGCCTAGATCGTGCGATTTAACGCCTTTAGACTATTTTTTGTGGAGATATGTTAAAGCTCATGTCTATACAGACAAGCCCGCTTCAATTGACGCATTGGAAGACAACATTGAAGCATTTATTCGTGAGATACCGGCCGAAATGTTGGAAAGAGTATGCCAAAATTGGACTAAGCGGATGGACAGTCAAGGTCAACATTTGCATAAAATAATCTTCAAACATTAAATTATATGGACCGTACTATCGATTCAAATAAAGATTTCATGCATTTTTCTGAATTTTAGTTGTTTTTTTTTTTGAAAAACTTTCCTATAACTTTTAAAAAATCACCCTTTAGAAACATTTATGGTAAAAATGAGTCAAATCGGCTCAGATTTATATATAGCTCCCATACAAAAGTCGCTCCCGATTTTACATTTTTGCTCAAGAAACCACATAATTTAACCGATTTTTATCAAATTTTGCACAACTCTTCATATTTCAACTAGAATCATCTGTGGTAAAAATGTGCCAAATCGGTTCAGATTTAGATATACCCACCATTTTCGCTCCCAATTTGTTGTTTACAGTTGTAGAACCATATACCTTTACCGATTTTGTTCAAATTCGGCAAGACATCTTATATTTACACTAGAAACATCTATGGTAAAAGTGGATGAGATCGGTTCAGATTTATATATAGCTCTCAAACAAGTGTCGTTCACATTTTTATCAAATTGAAATGTACTAGAAAGTGTAGTGTCGGCCCCGACCGACTTTAGCCTTTCCTCACTTGCTTTTTCTTGTCGATGATGACCACTTAAGCGACAATGCAGTCATATTGTCGTCGACGACCATATTCCACAAATTGTTTTCTTATCTAAGCTGTTTCGTGGAATGTGGCAAAACAAAATGTTGTTTATGTTAGGAAACATAAATTGGACAAATCTCTTCCTTTTCCTCTAAAAACAACTGAAATGAAATATTTCTTTGGAATGAAATAATAATAATTTTTATAGAAAATTTAATGTGGCATTTTACGCACATAGTGTATATTTTCTTTTGCCGTTCACTGTAGCTGGGTTATATACTCCTACACACGTATACACTCATACTCACTCACACACACACAGACGTACAATGCAGTTTTTCTTTGAAAACTTTCGAAACAAGTGGTGCTTAATTCAAATAGTGCGTGCTGAAAACTCGATTGAAAGAGAATTTTCAAACATGATTGTCTAACATTTGCGGCCGTTTCCAAACCTCTCCTTGAAATGGAGAAGCTGTGCAAAATATGAAAGAAAAATCTGTGGACCTCGAATATTCGGCATAATTAACTGGTTAAGTGCGTATTCAATTCTTTGCAACATTAAATGCATCCATAAAATAGAAAGCCCTATAAATTTGTAGTAGCAACACCTACGTCATTAGAAATTTTGAAACAAAAGACGTAATACGAAGGCTGTTCAATAAGTAGTGGATATTTGCGATATTTTTGGATTGTGTGTCGAAATACAATAAATACAAAAATATTTAAAAATTGTAAATAAAACTAATTTCCGAAAATGCATTTTTTATAAAGAACACATCTGATCCATGGAATAGACGGAAACTTGTGAAACACTCGGCTTAATGTGCCCAGTCTATGTTGAGAAATAATTGACATTTTGGGGGAAATGTGTTTTCATATTCAAAAGTCATGCATTTATTTTTTCTTACATGTATCTCACTAAGAAGTTAATTGTCTCTATGGAATATTTCAGTGGTTTTAGTTCTTGTAAGTGACATATAATATTTGGAAATTTTAAAAATATCGCTTTGCGAGATATTGAGGTTCATCTCGTTTTAACTCATCTCGTATGTTAACAAAGTTATTGCATTTCGTTAGCCCAAGAGTCCAGTGCCTTAGGTGGGACCTCCTGCCCTGCTCACCATGTCAGCAGTATAGTCACAACACAAACTGCAGTAGAACTGCAAACAACCTTTGGGTAATAGAATTAAATGCTTAAATCACGGACACATTGTTTGATTCATTCGTGCAACATCGCCGAACAAAGGGGGAATGGAAGTGAAGAGGATGAGGAAACAACTTTGAAGTTGAACAAAATTAAACTTTTCATTTCACTTGAACGTTTAAACTCTTTTGCAAGGACTAACGTGTGTGTTTTCATCTCTTTATCATTCACAGGCCGGCATAACACGCTGCAATATCGACGAGTCGATAGATTCCACCAATTCCAGTTCCACATGCCAAAGTCCCATGACATATCAACGTGATGAGGCGCATCTTCTACAACCAAGTAAGTAATCTGTTTTTTGCTTTATTTCTTAAAATATTCATTTTTCAGGTATATGGCTCTTATTATTTTTGCCAAATGGTTGGGTAATATCTTCTGATGCATTTTGATATCAATTTCGTATGGATAAGATGTTTCAAGTTTTTATTAAAAATGTTCGTAGTAAGTACGTTTAATTTTGGACTATTTAACATGTTATATGTTAAACTATCGGACTTTACGAGGGCTCCAAATTATAACAATTCAGAAATTTATAGAAAGTCTGCAAAATGCTGAGAAGATAAATGTTTTTTTCGGAAATTTAAAAAATCATGCTTTATATACTTTTTATTAGTTTCGCGTTTTTTTTTTTGCTGGCAAAAATTATATATATTATTTCACTTTTTAATAGCAACAAAGGCAACAATGCCTATTTGAAAAGCTATGAATAAATATGAAGATTATGAATGTTCTTGTCAGAGAGACATATGTATGAGGGTTGATAAATACATAAATCGATTTGAAACAAGTTCACCATAGATGATTTCAAGTGAAATATAAATCAGTTCATATCGACTTAGAATCACTTTTTGAATCGATTTAGCAATGTCCGTCTGTCTGTCTGTCCGTCCGTCCATTTATTCTTGTAATCAAAGTACAGGTCGCAATTGTAGCATTAACCAAACTTTGCACAACGAAGTTTTTCGGTATAAAGACAAACGCTTTTTAATTTGAAGAAAATCGGTTCAAATTTAGATATAGCCCCCATACGAATTTCACTCCCGCTTTGACTGTTTTCATACATATTCTAACAGAAACAAAACATCTTAGATTTCAACTAGAAACACCTGTGATGATGAAAATGTATTAGATCGGTTCAGATTTATATATAGCTCACATACAAATCTCGCTCCAAATTTGAGTTTTTCCGCTCCATACCACATAATTTATCAGATTGTCTTAAAATTTTGCAAAACATCTTATATTTAAACTAGCAGTACCCGCTGCTTCGCAAGCGAAAAAGCCAGTTATTTGTTATTAGTTTTATCCGTCTCTGTTTTTGGATAGTATTTATTTGATTTTCTTTTAGCGGATATAGATAAATCTAAAATAGTAATTTCAAAACCTCTTATTAGATAGCAATCACATTCAGTCCAAGGCTTGTCGATGTGCACTATTTTAGCTGAACTCCCTTCGTATGTAAAATTTTAATAATTTTCTGCCCAGTTTTGAGCAAAAAATTACAACCCCAGAGCATTTTACTACCTTTATAACATTTTGCACCGCTTTCCCAAAAAATACACAGTATGAATAATCACTATAGGTAACATGTGTTTTAGCATCCCCTAAAAACATGTACTTTATTTGGTACCACTTTTATCCCTTGTCGTCCCGCATCCTCCCTGTAAGTACAGACTTTGTAATATTCATTTATATTCCGTGTTTTCGTTATTTAAAGGGTTGCACACTATTTTTATCCGTTTTTGTCCCGCGCACCTCTTAAATGTAAAAATTTCGACAAATCTAATTTGACATGGTCAGAGGAATTTACAAATCAAATTTCACGATTCTAGTTGCAGTATTTTAGTTGGCACCATTTTTATCCCTTTTTGTGCCGTGCAGCCCTTAAAAGTACAAAAAATAAAAGCTATAGGTTTAATAATAAAGTTGGTACGATTTTTATCCCTTTTTGTCCCGCTCACCCCTTATAAGTACAAATTTCGAAGAATCAAATTTTAATCCGCTTCTACATGGGCAGAGGATTTTATATACCAAATTTCACGATTCTAGCTATAATACTTTAGTTGGTACCATTTGTATCCCTTTTTGTCCCACTCACCCCTTATAAGTACAAATTTCGAGAAATCAATTTATATTGCAAGTCTACGTTGTCAGAGGAATGTAAGTACCGATTTTCACGAATTCACCAATTCTTAAATTGGTACCATTTTTATCCCTTTTTGTCTCTTTCCTTAAAAGTACAAATTTCGAAAAATCCCTATTTGTAGCTCGTCTGCATGGTCACTGCAAGGAACTCGCCGAATTTTATGTTTATAGCTACTGCCGTTTAGTCAGGACGAAGATTCGATGTTTATCCCTTTTATATTTGGGAACTACCCTGGAAATTTCATGACCCTGGATTCAGCCGTTTGGTCTGCGGGCTGGTCAATGATAAGTCAGTCAGTGACGCAACTCTTTTATATATATGGACTAGGAACACTTCCGGTGAAAATAGGTCGGATCGGTTCAGATTTATATATAGCTTCCATACAAATTTCGAACCCGGCTTGACTTTTTCCGCCCGGAACCACGTATGTTCACCGAATTTCTTCAAATTGATCATAACTGGAAGAACCTATTGTGTAAGTGGATCACTTCATTCCATGCCCGATACAAATTTTCTTCTCGATTTGACAAATTGGGTCAGGTAAATATTAGCCTATGATTAGGAAACATACATAAATCCTCTCCGTCTTCACTATTTTTTGCCGAATTGAATTGTAGAAAGTGGAGTTTATTGTATAGTCGGCCCCGCCCGACTTTAGCCTTTCCTTACTTGTTATATATATAGATTGCAAAACGTTCCCAGATATGAAGTCATAGGCTGTATGTAAAAGTAATAAATCTGAACCGATCTGACTCACTTTCGCTTTTGTTAGGAACAAATGCACAAAGACATAATACCCCAGTGGAGGGTATAAACAAGATATTTAGCAATGTTTTGTAAACAATCCTAACTGAAAACAAGTAAGGAAAGGCTAAAGTCGGGCGGGGCCGACTCTATGATACACTCCACTTTCAATCCGAATACAATTCAATTCGGTGAAAAAGTGAAAACGGGAAGGTTTTTTGTATCCTGTAAATGAATGTGTTTGACAAAAAATGTTATATCAGAAAGGACATTTGTATGAGGATATATTGAAACCTGGAACGAAATAGGTGAAAAATAAAATATATAGTTTGACCAAAATCGGTTAAACTTTTCGGAGCAACATTTGTATTTGGGCTATATTTAAATCTGAACCGATCTTACCCACTTTCACCATAGTTTTGTTTAGTTAGATTATAAGATGTTGTGCGAAATTTAAAGAAAATCGAGCACAATATGTGGCTTTTAAAGCGACAAAAGTCAAATCGGGAGCGACATTTGTATGGGGGCTATATCTAAATCTGAACCGATCTTACCCAATTTCTGCATAGTGTTTCTAGTTGGATTATAAGATGTTGTCCCAAATTTAAAGAAAATCGGGTTCAATATATGGTTTCTAGAGCGCAAAATTCAAATATGGAGCTACATTTGTATGGGGCCTATATCTAAATCTGAACCGATCTAGCCCGCTTTAGCCATAGGTGTTTCTAGTTAGATTATAAGATGTTGTGCGAAATTTAAATAAAATCGATTAGAATATGTGGCATTTAAAGCGGAAAAAGTCAAATCGGGAGCGACAGTTATATGGGGCTATATCTAAATCTGAACCGATCTTACCCAATTTCTGCATAAGTGTTTCTAGTAAGATTATAAGATGTTGTGCCAAATTTAAAGAAAATCGAGTACAATATGTGGTTTCTACAGAAGAAAATGTCAAATCGGGAACGACATTTGTATGGGGGCTATATCTAAATCTGAACCGATTTGACCTATTTTCACCATGGGTGTTTCTAGTTGGAATATAAGATGTTTTACCAAATCTGAAGACAATCTGATACATTATGTGGTCTCTAGAGCGGAAAAAGTCAAATCGGGAGCGAAATTTGTATGGGAGCTATATATAAATCTGAACCGATCTGACCGATATTCACCATGGGTGTTTCTAGTGGGAATATAAGATGTTTTACCAAATCTGAAGATAATCTGATACATTATGTGGTCTCTAGAGCAGAAAAAGTCAAATCGGGAGCGAAATTTGTATGGGAGCTATATATAAATCTGAACCGATCTAACACATTTTTACCACAGGTGTTTCTAGTTGCAATATAAGATGTTTTGTCAATTTTAAAGAAAATCTGTTGTAATATGTGGTATCTAGAGTGAAAAGAGTCAAATCGGGAGTGAAATTCGTATGAGGGCTATATCTAAATCTGAACCGATTTTCTTCAAATTAAATAGCGTTCGTCCTTATCCCGAAAAACTTCGTTGTCCAAAGTTTCATTTGGTTCTGTCGACAATTGCGACCTGTATCGTGATTACAAGAATAGATGGACAGACAGACAGACAGACAGACAGACAGACAGACAGACAGACAGACAGACAGACAGACAGACAGACAGACAGACAGACAGACAGACAGACAGACAGGCGGACGGACATTGCTCAATCGACTCAGAAAGTGATTCTAAGACGATCGGTATAATTAACAATGGGTGTATCTCGTTTCCTTTTGAGTGTTACAAACAAATGCACAAAGACATAAACCTCTCATTGAGTGTATAAATATTTTTATTAATTCTATGAACCACGACCCAGCCTAGTACACATATGTATATTTCATATAATAATATATAATACTAATTGGGGTATAGGTATTAACTTCTTCGTCTACCAGAGGATGTTTTGGGACTCCAACACATACATATACTCAAAGTCCCCAGTCTGTGTTTTATACTTTTCAAAAAAAAACGACAGTTAACTCATATATAATTCATTCAGAATTCACATAAGTCTAAAAACAGAGCAAAGAAAAATATTGAGTCCTACCCACCCACCCCTTGAGGACTTACTTACAAATGGCATTTAAGACGACTTCTTTAAATTTGTTCCGGTAAAGAAAAGCCAAAGATGTTATATTCTGTTACAGGACCTAGTGTTCTGGGAATTTAATAAATGTTCGAATATGAATTCCCAGAACAACATCAAAAGTAATCTCGTGTTTTATTCTGCCTTTTGTTTTAAGATCTCCTTCCCCCGTTTGTTTTTCACATTTCTTGCAGACTACGAATCTGGAGAGGCGCAACGTAATATGGAAACCAATATGAACATGAATGCCAATCTGAGTCCTACCATATCGTTTTGGTTTCGTTTGAACCGCATCATTTTGCGTCTGTGCAGCACACATCAATTTAAAAATTTACAGGTGAGTGAATAACACGAGATGATTGTTTCTTATTTTTTTTTCTGAAGATTTTTTGTTTTCATATTCATGAGTGTTTGTCGGAAGTGCTTGGCGTGAGGGAGGGAGGGTAAGTGTTTCCATTTAAAAAATCATTAAAAATGGCTAGATTGATATGTGAGTGCGAGTACGAGTATTTGATACGTATTTGTTCTGTTCAATTAACAGACAATATTTTATATCCAGTGTGTTTGTGTGTTAAGCCAAAAATAAATAAGCTGCCTAAAATTCTGATGATGCGTTTAATACACGGAAAATATAAATTAGTTTTTTTAAACATTTGGTTCTCATTTATCGCCTTACCTATTGAAACGGAACACTCATTGTGGCTTTATTATATCCAATTTTGTGGGTACTAATACATACTTGGAAACTCCAGAAGCTCGGATTGTTCTGTCGACTTCAGTCAATCGCAATCGTTTAAAGCATTAAATTTAGATTCCAAAACCGACATGCTGCTAAATTTTGTTTCCCTTTTTTGGTGATAGGCTGTTGTTAGCTGCTGCCATGTCGTTAAGCTAAAAACTATGTTCTTGCTATATATATATAGATATAGAGTTGTTTCATATGTACATTAGAGTGGCTGCCAAATAAAAGTTGTGGATGTTCCCGACTAAAATGAAAGATTGGTTTGTTTTATGTTTTCTCCCAAAATATTTCGCTTTTACCACTGTCCGTTCGTGAGATGGACGCGTTCAAAATAACATCTATAAATCAGCTTTTTCTTGAATAAAATTCACGGTGAGAATTGTATTTAGAAAAACCCTGCTAGAAATTAATATCTGGCCCGAGCCTTATCAAACCATATCAAAAACTTGCATTTCAACCCAGAATAGAGGGTAGGATTTTAACATTTTTGTGCAAATTTTGTTGCATTTTTGATAAAAACCGAAATAATTCCCATGTTTTTAGTTTGATTTGTGTTTTTGTTGGATCGTTAACCACCAAGGTATTGGTCACCAATTACAATTTTTATCACTTCCTAACCCATTAAGAGCCGACAATTTTTTTCTTACTGTTGGTTCTCAGTGGGTTAAATGTGATGTAGAAACTGAAATATGACGTTATTTGCATCATAAACACATTCTATTCTTACAACAAGTTAAAACAAATGAGCGTTGGCACGGCAGAAGTATTGCTGGGTAATTATACCTACATATACACATACTTACATATGCAACTCAATGAGATGCTTGTAAGATGGCGTGTGTACTTTATTACTTGGTGCGATTTTTTAAAAGCAGATTCGGCAAGTGAGTTGTGCTTCTCGTTCGTTTGTGAGAATCATCTCCTTATAGAGGCCGGGTTTGATGTTGAAAAGTCGCTGCGAAGCCACTTGAAAAGACTTTTGACATGGTCGAAATCATGATCGTGGTAGTCTGCAGCCAAGTAATAAATGTCACCATGCCATTTGTAAATAAATTTGCATTCTATTGAATATAGATGAAAAATGGTCTTGAGCCAGGACAATATCCCAGTTCAATATCCCAGTTTGAAAAAAACATCTGAAATTTTGGTCTTTCAATGGATAAACTGGGAGGAAAACTTCACATAAGATGTTACAATAAAACCGTGCGATACGGTTTCCCTCCCAAGAACGAGATTATATAGAAGTGAAACTATAGGTCAGTAATTGGAAAACTCATACTCAGTTTTTTATTTCGTGGTCGCTTGTCTTTTTTACAGGGTTTTTAATTTCCAAAGGATGTAAATGTTTCAAAACAATAATGCGTGCCATACAATGGCGATATGGGTATCAAATGAAAGAGAAGAACATCTGCTAAATATACTTTTAATTTTATGCGCATAGATAGGCATTAACAATCATTTCAATTTTTACCCCTGTAAAAAGTTTATGTAGATTATTCATGTTTTAATTTTTAAGGGGGAAAATTTGGAATGGTTGAATTTCTTTCCAAAAATTAGCTTTATATAAGACTAGAATGTGTTTACGATGCAAAAAACCCCATATTTCAGTTTTTACTTCACATTTAATCCACTGAGTATTAACAGTATGAAAAAAATTTGCGGCTAAAATTGCAATTGATTTTGATAACCTCTCCAACGAGCCCCTAAAAACATAAATCAAACTAAAAATGTGGAAGTCATTTCGCTTTTTATAAAAAATGCATTAAAAATTGCACTAAAATAGTATAAATCTGCTCAAGTTTTTGATATGGCTTGATGAGGCTCGTGTCGGATTTCAATTTCTAGCGGTTTTTTTCTCAATACCATTCTGATCGTGAATTTTATTCAAGAAAAACCTGATTTAATAGGTTATTTTGAACGCGTCCAGCTCGCGAACGGGCAATGATAAAAGCGAAATATTTTGGGAGAACACATAAAACAAACCAATCTTTCATTTTAGTCGGGAACATCAACAATCTTTTTTTCCTTCCTCACAAAAGAAGCCACTCTAATGTACATATGTATATGTATGTGCATAGAAAAACACAATTACATATAACATAATTGTGTATCTGTTTTTGAAATGAAACAAGTCTTCGCCATGATTAATGAATGACCTCTCATGCTCGGAATAAATTGGAGACATGTGACACATTCAGTTTATCTAACATGTTTGACTTAAGTTTCTTTTTTGTCAAATATAACACCGTGCAACAAAAACCTTTTTATATCCTCAACTAGTGTGGTATAACTTTGTGTATTTATTTGTAGCGAATAAATATCTGAGGACAGACCGTAGTTAACAAAAAAACTGGCTGTCATATAAACTGTGCCGAAACTTCGTCAGTTCAAATAACAAAAGTAAGACAGAAAATCTTTTGTATGTCTAAAATGTTTAATATATTTATACCCTGGATATAGGATGTATATGATGGAAGTAAGTTGTCTTTCTATTTCTAACACCTTCAAATATCGACCTATAAAGTACATATATACATATGACGTGAGGTTCGATTTATAATGTAAAATAAAACATATAAATATGAAAGTGAAGTTAATTTTTTTATTATCGGTTAAAAGAACAATTTATGACATTTACTGTTTGAAAATGATATCATGTAAGTGTTCACTACGTCTGAGGTGGTCTATTCTGAAAGCCCGATTTTGGGTTACTCGTTCCAGAAAAGTGACTGTAGCGTCCACTCTCTGAAAATAACACGAAAATTTAAGTCGCCTGGCTTCAGTTCTTGCACAAGTTGAATATTGTACGCTTTAAAGCCGAGATCCTTACGTAAAATACGTCAATTTGTCCAATATGCAAACCAAGCTGTTTTTCGTTTGGAGACTTCTGAGTCTTTCCATGATGACTTTCAAAATGCCACATGTTTTCCATCAAATCCACGTGAATTGTGGGACAATTACAAGTATGACATATTAGAAGACATTTTGCATCAAGTTCGTGTCCATTCGGAGAATCCCCATATTGAGATGAATGAAGAGATGCACAACAAGGCTTTGGTTTTGATAGAAGGTATGTGTTACCTCATGTGCAGCAGTTTGTTAGTCAGGTTAGGAATGCCATTGCCAGTTCTTCGACCATACGACCCTTTCGAACTAGAATTGCAGCTTGAACGTGAATGCGACACAAACGCATTAAGCCAATTTGTTCGAACAATTGGCAAAGAACAAGGATGTGGATCACTTAAACCGAACTCAAAATCAAATCGTTGGTTCACTGCATTCCTTAAAATCTATCGACTGTGTAACAAACGAAGACGAAGCAATCAATTGTCCAACTGAGATTTTGAATTCATTGGATGTTTTATTTACAGTTTAAGGTTGTTTCAGTTGTCATCATGCTTTGCAATATCAATCAACCAAAATTATGCATCGGAACGCGTTATCGGTCACAAAGCTCATGAGCAATGTAATTCACGCAAGAAACTAAAAGAAAAGTTCAAAGGTGAGGCAGTTCTCATTCCGAAAATTACAATGATTAAAACCGATATTCCATTCGAGTATAAGCGAAACGAATTCCCAATTCGTCTCGCATTCGCCATCACATCACATTGAGTGTTCAATGAGAGAAAATACCATTTAAAATCGACAACATCCAGCAAATATTAAAAAAACAATTGCACTGACAATTGACCACAGATTTTCTGCAATTTGAAATGGCGTAGGACAACGCCTGTGAGACGAAGTTCTCCGGGTCCACTATAATGAATAACACTAACATTCTCTTAATTATGCATATACTTTTTATATACTTTTTTCCTAAGAAAACGTGTAATTGTAAAAAATTTAAATAAAAATTTACCCATCTTTCAGATCCCGCCCATTTGTATATTGTCTAAAGTTTGTTTGTTCTTTATAGCAGACTAAACCACTGATCCGAACTTCCCTCACTCTACAATCAAAAGTAACAACTATGTGTTGAAAAAGTGACAATATTGCTGCCTCAAAATATAAATTTAGGTGTTCGAAGCTACAGAAAAGAGAACTGATAATTGTTAACAATTAATTTATTAACAATTAATACATCTCTCGATTGTGCAATATCAATCTTTATCGCGCTCACTTTGTCCAATAAAATTAGAAATTGACTATCTGATGAGTCTGTGTATGCGTTGTCTGATTTAAAAAGGTTTTGTATGTTAAAAAGCCTATTAATTTAAAAATATGAATGCAGATGTGTCACAGTGATTCCTGAGAGGAAAAAAAGGACTTAGGATGCAGGTTGAAGGAATGACTGATGCGTGAAGGGAAAGGTGGGGTTATCTCTTATTTTAGTCTTTATTCCAACTGTTTCTTTTGAACCAGGACGATATCTCTATAAATTGGATGAAAGTTATTTTTATAAATCCTTAAAAGCTTGATTTAAATATGCTTTTATGCGAAATATAATAATTTATTTTATTAAAGTTTGAAAGTTTTATTTGGAAAAAGAAAAAAGTTTTTATATAGCAAACAACATGTTGATGATTTCCAGTCCTGTCCCGGGCAATCGAAAAAATATTTCCCGTTTTCCGGAAAACCAAAGTACGGGAAAATGGGAACCCTAATTCATGTCAAATTTCAAGGAAATCACTTCACAATATATGTTGTTTCTATCTAAATCTGAACATATTTCCTGCAAATTAGATAGCATCCGCCTTTGGCCCAAAAAACTTACTTACACCAATTATTATTAATTTGCGACCTCTTGGTTGTATTTCCATCCTATTTTAATTTCAAAAGTATCAAGTTTGAAAATACCTTATCTCTCACATACGCAGTATAAGACAATTTCTACCATTTTTTGTCGTAAAAGCAACTAAATAAAGTACGAATTTGGAAAAAAACATTTTTACGAATTCCATTTTTATCCCCTTTTTCGCATTTTACTCCTTAAAAGTACGACTTTCGAAAATTTCATCATTCTAGCTGTAGCCTTTTAGTTGGTACCATTTTTATCCCTCTGCTCCCATTGAATCCCTTGAAAGTCCGAATTTGGAAAAACGTTTTTTTTTCGTGTCACTCAGTCAGAGGAACGTATACCGCGAATTTCATGGTTCTAGCTGCATGCATTTGTTTGGTACAATTTTTATCCCCTTTTTCCATTTTACACCCTAGAAGTAGGAATTTCAAAAATTTCCTTTATTTTATTTGTCTACGCAATCAGAGGAATATATATATATATACCGAATTTCATTATTCTAGGTGCAGTCGTTTGGTTGGTACTATTTTTATCTCTCTATCCCCATTTAACCCCTTAAAAGTACGAATTTAGAAAAAATACTTGTATATTATGTATCTACTCTATTAGAGGAATGTACACGCCAAATTTCGTGTTTCTATCTGTTGTCGTTTGATAGGACCATTTTTATCCCTTTTTGTCCCATTTCGCCCCCTACAAATAAAATCTATGGTGCCCCTTTTTTGCTATAAAGGAAATGCGAATTGCAAATATCAAGTAAATACAAACCAATATGTTCAAAAAGCATACTCTAAATACCAAAAACATACTCTACTCTACTGAAATACTCTAAATATTAGGGGTATTTTCAGTCCTTGTGAGGGAAAAATTTTTCCCTTTGAGCCGATATTGACCACTTTCAATCCCAACACCATAAGAAACATTTAGGAAAAATTTGAACCTCCTAGCTCGGCTGCTATCGTGCTTTCAACAGACAGACGGTAATGGCTATATCGTCTTAGAATTTTACCACGACCCAGAATATATATACTTTAAGGGGTCTCCGATGAATATTTTAAGGTGTTAGAAACGGAATGACAAAGTGAATATACCCCCATTCTGGAGGTGGAGGGTATAGAAAGGAAAATATTGACATTGGCCCTTTTAGCAACAATTTCTCGTTTATTAAACATGGTATTCCTTGGTGAAAATATTTTGACTCTTGAAGAAGAAATGGCTTATTAATTTTCGTTAATATTTCTTATAATACTATTTCATTTTGAAAGCTGAGATCTTAAACGAGCATACCATAGCATATCATAGCGAATGACCCACTTGCCCTTCTACACAGCATTGTGTATTAATATAATCTTTAAAATTGTCCAGAAGTCATGGATTTCTTATGATATTGAGTTGGTATTTAAAGTCCTGTCGCACTGTGTAATCAACTTTTTTCGGTATTTGAAATTATTTAACTGAATACTCCCACATTGCCAAACAGACATAAAATACATACAGTCTTTATCGCTTCCCCACTCCTTTGACGCCCCCGCCCCTCCATCCACCCTTCTCAACTCTAGTACACAATTATGTGCTGACTCGTGAACTCCTTGAACAATTTATACAATACGGAAGTGGAAGCGCCAAACTATTCTGTGGCGTTATCGAGATATGCCATCATGAAATACGAGTTTTTTTTTTGCCAAAACGAAATTTTACAATCGTGGCCAATAACCCACTTACGGCATATAAGCACATGAGTGTGTGGGTGGGTGGTATAGTGGGCGTGTGCCTCAAGGCTGTTGCTAAACATCAACTGACTGACTGTAGAAAGGAATTAATTTTCTGCCATAAAAGCTTTTGAAAATAGTTCATTAAACAGTTTCGCCCGAGTTTCATGAAATGGAAGTTGTTGTTGTTGTTGCGTGAAACAGTTCAATGAAAGAGTGCATTGTTTGCCGAGTTTAGCGTTAAAACGATTTAATTTTCACGTTCGTTCAATGGTGGATGGTGGAATTAAGACACTGGCAGTCTTAGCTTGTGTTTACAATGAATACTCATTAAGGAAAGGCAAAGGATGGTTGAGTGAGACCGATTAATTACGGCTACAATCGAAATCTTAACGAAAAAGAAGGAGTTAAGTTCGACTGGGCCGAATCATATACCCCACCTCACCATGGAGTGCATTGTTATAGTAAACCTTTATGTTACTAAAAGCCACGCCAATGTAATTATTTTCTATCTTCTTAACCTACTGTTTTTATCCCCTGTCTGCTCCTAAGAGTAGAAATTTATAAAAATTGCTCGTATTTACTAACAGAGGAATGTACACGCAGAAGCTGTCTAATTTAGTTACAGTCCTTTGTTTGGTACTGTTTTATCCCATTTCTCGCCATTATTGCCCTAAAAGCAAATTTCTAAACCCACCTTTTATTTAGGTCGTCTACACTGTCAAGGGAATGTACATACCGAATTTCAGCTTCAGCTGTTTGATTGGTACCATCTTTATCCCTCTTTTCCCATTTACCCTGTAAAAAGTACGAATTTTGAAAATCCCTCTATTTTAAGTGGCTACACAATACGGTGAATCTTCACACCATATTTCGTGGGTATCGCTGCTCCATTTTACCAGAGTTACAAGCCAAACCAAAATTTTCTGTAATTCGACCATCCCTATTTCTTTGACAATTTTGGGAAAAGAGAAGGAACAATTTATTGGTTTTTAATACCGTTTATTTTATTTTTTTTGGCAAGTAGTTCAATATTCGTAATATTATCCAATGTTCCCACAATTTCATTTGGAATCCATTCCCAAAATTATAGAATGGATGAATTTAATAAATATTTTTGCAATTACAGTTTTCCGTGTGAAGCATATATGACCATTGAATATGGTAATCCTTCCAAAGGATAGTAAAGCTCTACCAACTTTGACACACTAAAGGAGCACAATAGAGTAGCTGTTGTTTATTGTTTTTATAGTCACGCATTTTGGAAAGCTACAGAAAAGAGAACTGATAATTGTTAACAATTAATAACACATCTCTCGAGTGTGCAATATCATTCTTTATCGCGCTCACTTTGTCCAATAAAATTAGAAATGGACAATCTGATGAGTCGATAAATCCGTTGTCTGATTTAAAAATGTTTTGTATGTCAAAAAACCTATTAATTTAAAAATATGAATGCAGATGTGTCATAGTGATTCCCGAGAGGAAAAAAAGGAATTAGGATGCAGATTGAAGGAATGACTGATGCGTGAAGGTGGGGTTATCTCTTATTTTAGTCTTTATTCCAACTGTTTCTTTTGAAACAGGACGATATCTCTATAAATTGGATGAGATTTTTTTTTATAAATCCTTAAAAGCTTGATTTAAATATGCTTTTATGCGAAATATAATAATTTATTTTATTAAAGTTTGAAAGTTTTATTTGGAAAAAGAAAAAAAAGTTTTTATATAGCAAACAACATGTTGATGATTTCCCATCCTGCCCGGGCAATCGAAAAAATATTTCCAGTTTTCCGGAAAACCAAAGTACGGGAAAATGGAAACCCTAATTGAATTGGAATTGACTTATAATTGCGACTTTTAATATGAGCTGATGAAATCAATATGAGCTGATGAAATCGGCGCTGTGTGGTTAAAGTCGACGTGAGCCGATGAAATCGGCGGCGGCGCGGCTCGTGCAGAATCATGCGGAGGCGGCGGCGGCTTATCGGCTTAAAATCGGTCGGCTTGTATCTCTGCATTTTACCACCTAAAGTATGAATTTAAAATATTTAAAATTATAACCGACCTGAAACCCCTGCGTTTCATAATTGACTTACGCTGCACAGTGGTTCAGAATCAAAATCCATCGGCCAAAATTCAATAACTTTTGTTCTATTTAGTAGACATTTTTTAGTTCTGTAAAACACCAAAATTAGAAAAGGACCCAAGGATTATTTAGACAAATTAATAATGAAAATTTCGTATTTTTCGATTTTAAATAAAATTAAAATTTTTATTTTTATGTTTTTTTGTATACCCTCCACCTCCAGGATGGGGGTATACTAACTTTGTCATTCCGTTTGTAACACCTTGAAATATCGACCTGAGACCCTATGAAGTATATATATTCTTGATCGTCATACAATTCTAAGACGATCAAGCCATGTCCGTCCGTCTGTCCGTCTGTTGAAAGCACGCAAGCATCTAAACGAAAGGAGCTAGAACGTTCAAATTTTCCACAAATGCGTCTCATAGTCGTAGATCGGTTGGGATTGAAATGGGGCGAAATCGGCCCAAAGGGAAAAATTTTTCCCTCACAAGGACTAAAAATACCCATAATAATCCCTAATATTTTATAGTATTTAAGCATATATTTTCTATATGTCTTCTTGTACTTGCTTAATAATGGGTATGCGCATTCCCCCGGTAACAAAAACGTGCACCACAAAGTGATTCTTATTTGTAGCGAGTGAAATGGGGCCAAAAATGACCGCAGCTAGAGTCATGAAATTCGGTGTATACATTCCTTTGGCTACGTAGACATGGAAAATAAAAGGTTTTTTTCCAAATTCTTACTTTCAAGGGATACAATGGGTACAGAGGGATAAAAATGGTACCAACCAAACGGCTACCCCTAGAATAAAGAAATTCGGTGTATATTCCTCTGATTGCGTATACACGTAAAATAAACGGATTTTTCGACATTCGTACTCCTTGGGGTTAAAATGAAAAAAGGGGATGAAAATAGTACCAATCAAATGACCGCAGCTAGAGTCATCTAATTCGGAGTATACATTTCTCTGACTATGTAGACACGGAAAATAAACTGATTTTTCGAAATTCGTACTTTTTGGGGTCAAAATAGAAAAAGGGGATAAAAAATAGTACCAACCAAATGACCGCAGCTACAGTCATGAAATGCGGAGTATACATTCCTTTGACTATGTAGACATGAAAAATAAAAGTTTTTTTTTTTCAAATTCGTACTTTCAAGGGATACAATGGGTACGGAGGGATAGAAATGGTAGCAATCAAACGGCTACACCTGAAATAATTAAAGTCGGTGTATACATTCCTCTGAGCGTAAACACTTAAAATAAACAGATTTTTCGAAATTCGTACTTTTTGGGGTTATAATGGAAAAAGGGGATACAAATAGTACCAGCCAAATGACCGCAGCTAGATTCATGCAATTCGGATTATACATTCCTCTGACTGCGTAGACACGGAAAATAAACGGATTTTTCAAGGGATACAATGTTACAGAGGTATAAAAATAGTACCAACTAAACGACTACAGCTAGAATGATGAAATTCTAATTGCGTACATAGGAGATGAAAATGGTACCAACCAAGTGGGCGCAGCTGGAATCATGGAATTCGGTGTATATAGACTGTATAGACAAGCAAAATAAAAAGTTTTTTTCCAAATTCGTAATTTTTCTTTTACGGCAAAAATTGATTGATTCATGCAGAGTTACAAGCCGAACCATAATTATCGGCGGCGTTGTTCAAAATGGGTCGGCGGCGGCGGCTTTCGGCTGATTTGCCGGCTCGTTCTGTCATTCGATTACCCCTATTTATTTGACAATTTTGGGAAAACGGAAGGAACAATTTTCTTTTATTTTTTTTAGTTCAATATTTGTTAATATTAGGCAATGTTTCAATAATTTAATATTGTTGTTAGGGTATCCAATTATTCGGACTTTTATGTTATTCGATTTATCGTTCATTTGAAAACAAAAAATTTTCAATTAATAGAATGATGAAGTCGAGAGTTATTCGATTAACCGATTAATCGAACAATTGTTTACTTAAATAAAATATAATTAATAAGAGTTATATAGACAAGACACGCCAGTTTACGGGTAGTTCCACTATATATTGAACAATTATTACGTCTCTAATTTTATTAAAAATCAGAAGTTATCCATTGATATTTTTCGAATATGGATCATATGATTTATAACAAAGCTGACTTTATTATCGCGGTGTTAACCTCAATTTTTCTATGAATTTACTATTCTATGAAATTACTATTCTTTAAATTTTAAATTATTCCTATTGGCCAGTTTTTGCTATTTTTAAATGATGTCGGATAAATCGTTATTTTAATATCTGTGGAGCATACAAATCGAAAAAATTGTGGTTTTATATTTGGTGTTTCATAGTTTTTTACCCAAACGGAGCAAACTGGCTATTCAAAATCAATTTATCATACAAAGCATACGACGATTTCATTAGTTTTTAAGGCAAAACTTATAATATCGATTATTTGGGACAATTTATTCGAATTATTCGTTATTCGAAAATCGTGATTTTTTATTATTCGAACAAATATTTGACAAAAATTATTCGAGCAATCGCGGTTGGACACCCTAATTGTTATCCCATACAATAATTTTTTGGGAGTGGAAATCCATTCCCAAAATTTATAATATGGATGAATTTCATAAATATTTTTATAATTACAGCTTTTCATTTGAGGCTTGAATATCATAATCCTTCCAAAGAATAATAATACTCTACCTAATTTGACACACTAAAGAAGCGCAATAGAGGAGCCACACGTACTGGAATTGACTTATATAAATGCGACTTTCAAATCAAAATACAATCATTCAATTTTCTATAGCCGTCATCATATAGTGGGATACCAAATTCAAAGAAAGATCAGTATATTTCACAGCAGTAGGTTGTCTAAGTCGACATTTATATTTTCTTTTGTAATTTTAAGTGGGTTGTCTGTTTTGCTAGTAAGATTTGACTGAGTTAGAATTCCGTCAAATCTCGGCGGCGTGGTTGAAGTCGATATGAGTCGATGAAATCGGCGGCGTGGTTAAGTCGATTTGAGCCGATGAGCCGGCGGCGGCGGCTTAAAATCGGTCGGCTTGTATCTCTGGATTCATGAGGTTAGGTTATTTTGCACTATGTACGTCTTATAATGGATTTTCAAAATTTGTACTTTTGGAATTACAATAGAATGGAAATACAACCAACAGTAGCAACCACTATCTACCAATATTTATGGTATTTAAGCTTTTTGCCAGGCCGAACTTAACCCCGTTTTTACTTTTTATACACTCCACGAGAGTATTATGTCTTTGTGCATTGTTTGTAACACCCAAAAGGAAGAGAGATAGACCCATTGTTAATTATACCGATCGACTTAGAATCACTTTCTGAGTCGATTTAGCAATGTCCGTCCGTCTGTCTGTCTGTCTGTCCATCTATTCTTGTAGTCACGATACAGGTCGCAATTGTAGCCAGAACCAAATGAAACTTTGCACAACGAACTTTTTCGGGATAAGAACGAACGCTATTTAATTTGAAGAAAATCGGTTCAGATTTAGATATAGCCCCCATACGAATTTCAATCCCGATTTGACTCTTCTCACTCTAGATACCACATATAGCAACAGATTTTCTTCAAAATTGGCAATCCATCTTTCAACTGGAAACACCTGTGGTAAAAATAAGTCAGATCGGTTCAGATTTATATATAGCTTCCATACAAATTTCGCTCCCGATTTGACTTTTTCCGCTCTAGAAACCACATATTGTATCATATTGTCTTCAGATTTAGCAAAACATCTTATATTTAAACTAGAAACACCTGTTGTAAAAATGGGTCAGATCGGTTCAGATTTATATATAGCTCCCATACAAATGTCGCTCCCGATTTGACTTTTTCCGCTCTAGAAACCACATATTGTATCAGATTGTCTTCAGATTTGACAAAACATCTTATATTTCAACTAGAAACACCTGTGGTAAAAATGGGCCAGATCGGTTCAGATTTATATATAGGTCCCATACAAATTTCGCTCCCGATTTGACTTTTTCCGCTCTAGAAACCACATATTGTATCAGATTGTCTTCAGATTTGGCAAAACATCTTATATTTCAACTAGAAACACCTGTGGTAAAAATGGGTCAGATCGGTTCAGATTTATATATAGCTCCCATACAAATTTCGCTCCCGATTTGGCTTTTTCCGCTCTAGAAACCACATATTGTATCAGATTGTCTTCAGATTTGGCAAAACATCTTATATTTCAACTAGAAACACCTGTGGTAAAAATGGGTCAGATCGGTTCAGATTTACATATAGCTCCCATACGAATTTCACTCCCTTGACTCATTTCACTCTAGATACCATATATCAGAAGAGATTTTCTTCAAAATTGGGAAAACATCTTATATTTCAACTAGACATACCTGCGGTAAAAATGTGTTAGATCGGTTCAGATTTATATATAGCTCCCATACAAATTTCACTACCGATTTAACTTTTTCCGCCCCAGAAACGACGAATTTTCACCGAATTTCTTCAAAGTGAGCATAACACCTTATATTTGAACTGGAAGAACTTATTGTGAAAGTTAGTCACATTTTTCCATGTTTGGATATAGCCCCGATACAAATATTCTTATCGATTTGACAAATCGAACCAGGTCATATTAGCCTATGATTAGGAAACATACAAAAATTCTTCCCGTTTTCACTTTTTACCGAGTTGAATTGTATTCGGTTGGAAAGTGGAGTGTATCATATAGTCGGCCCCGCCCGACTTTAGCCTTTCCTTACTTGTTTATTATAGAGGGAACACCTAGCACGACCGAGCAATATAACAAATTTTAATCTATCATACATTTTAAACTATATGAGCGAACTTTATAAAAAGGTTATAGGCTTTACGAAAAGGCAATATTTGAAAAAAATCAATATTTAATTCAGAGCAATAAAATTATCTTACGTATAAACATATACATATATTTTTCCGTTCAAAAGTTACTGAATTGATTCCATAAAAAATCAATTTTGAACCACCGTTTGCTACCTTTACATCCATTCCAATATCTGACTTTCAATATTTCATAGGTTTCTTTATTTCAACACTCTTCCATCGCCAATAACAGTTGAGGAGTAATATCACTTTCACATGAATTTTAACCATTCATTTATTTGTGTTTTTTGTTTTTTCGTTTTTTAAGGACTCGGTGTTAAAGTCTCAGTGTTATTGCATTCCTTCATTGTTTCACATTTTATTACACGTTTTTTTTGTCTGTTTTGCAGGTTGAAATGCTGTATCAACGCTATTTTCTGCGCATGAATCAAAGCAATACCACTCACATTTTGGTGCTATTATTAGCTTTGATTTTGGCCCTCTCCAGTGCCCACATTGTTTTCAAGACAATACAAGTGAGACGTAGCCTATCAACAACAAGCTTCGCCCCTATCGATAGCAACGATACCATCAACGGCACCGGCAACACCAGCAGTAGCAGCAGCAGCTCCACCTACCAGCCAGTGCTGCACGCGGCTGAACAGGACCTTCAGTACTACGTGCGACCGGAACGTGGCAAAGAGGTGGTGGGCGAGGTGGTGGTGGACTATGATGCTACATCCGCTATACAACGAATGGAGGTGCCGTATCAATTACCATTGAAATCGGAGACGAATACCGGGGAGGAGGCGGGGGCCGAGGCGCATGCAATAGTCAGCAGCAGTGCCCGCATGGAAAATGATACTAAAAATTTAATGGCATATGCCAATTACCGTGCCAATACTGCCACTGATACCAATTATAATGATGCCGGCGATGACGATGGCGATGAGAATGTATCCGAATACAAGAAAAGTGCCAAAATTGTTACATCACTACATCATCCGGGCCAACATCACTGGCAGCGCTCAGCAAGTTCGGAAGCGAAATCGTCCTTGACGTCGCAGCTATTTAAACGTCGCAAAAGGAAATATTTAAATAGGCATTTGCTAAAACATCGTTCCAGGTAAGTACCGCATAGTTCAACTACAACTACAACTGCTCCTTGTCTTAATGCCACTTCCACCATAAAAACCACAGCATTACACTTAACTACTTAACTTTGATATTAATGAACGAACGAACAAATGAATGAATAATATATTTTTATGTGGCATTTTTGAACAATTTTCATTATGCGGTAAATTCAAAGAACACTGCCAACAACAAGTTCGCATAAATTAAGAATTCCGTTAGCTCGCTTATGATAATGTATTTGGCCTTCCCTGCAAAACTAGGAATCTGTTTTAATATTTATTAAGAAATTTTAGAACATGGTGGCGTAGGAATGGTACTTTGTTTCGTTGTTTCATATTTTCAAGGAATATTGCAATCAATTTTTTTCTTAAACAGAAGATACTTAAATTGAATATAAATATTTACTCAATTTGTAGTATAAATAATAGAATAGGTGATGATGTTTGGATTTGGATGTTGTGAAAAATACATAATGATAATAATAATTGTAACACCAAGAAATAATCGAGATAGATCCACCTTTAGGAACTACAATCGACTTAGAATCACCAGATTTTACGATGTCTGTCTGCCCGTTCACATGTGCGCGCTTCCCATTGATGATGAAAGTACAGGTCGAATTTGTTTTCCAGTCATCGTAAAATTTTACAGAAGCCTTATTTCTGCCAGGCACGGTTGGTATTGAATATAAAGAAAGCTCCCATAGAAGTATTCCTCGATTGGCAATCTAAACTCCACATTTTAAATTAAATCTTAAACAATTTTTCAAGTCATGTTATATTCAAATCATACAATGGGCCCAATTTATACTATTACTGCTCTAGAACCTACATACATATTGACAAAACTTCAAGATCATATTGTAGTTCACAAATACGTGCGTCCAATAATTCTATCAATTAGTTATTCTGACACAAGAATGAAAGTACATAGTTAAGATACTTTGAAGGGTCCATTATATCAGAAAAAATCGTTTATAAATGCAACACAAAAAATGACACGAGAAAACAAGTAAGGAAACGGTAAAGTCGTGCGGGGCCAACTATATGATACACTCCACTTTCTATCCGAATACAATTAGGTAAAAAAAGAAAAAACGGGAAGGATTTTTGTATGTTTCCTAATCATAGGCTACTATGACCTGACCCAATTTATAAAATCGAGAAGAATATTTGTATCGGGACTATATCCAAACATGGAACGAAGCGACTAACTTGCACAATTAATTGTTCCATTTCAAGTATTACGTGTTATACCCACTTTGAGGGGAATTCAGTTATAATACCTAAGTTCTGGGGCGTAGAAAATCAAGCCGGGAGTGAAATTTGTATGGGAGCGAAATTAGTATGGGAGCTATATATAAATCTTAACTTCGATGTGCAAAGTTTCATTTGGTTGTGGCTACAATTGCGACCTTTATCGCGATTATAAAACAAGTAAGGAAAGGCTAAAGTCGGACGGGGTCGACTCTATGATACACTCCACTTTCTATCCGAATACAATTTAATTCGGTGAAAAAGTGAAAACAAGAAGGATTTTTGTATCCTGTAAATGTATGTGTTTGACATGTTATGTTCATTAATGTTAAATCGGAAAGGACATTTGTATGGGGGTATATTGAAATCTGGTACGAAATAGGTGAAATATAATACGTATAGTTTGGTCAAAATCGGTTAAACATTTGGGAGCACCATTTGTATTTGGGCTATATCTAAATCTGAACCATTCTTACCCACTTTCACCATAGGTTTTTTACTTGGATTGGATAAGCTGTTGTGCCAAATTTAAAGAAAATCGAGTACAATATGTATAGGATTTCCTCAATTTCTCTTAATATCTCTAAATAATTCTTCTTATCTAATTTGGATAATTCTTCTAATCTCTTTGGAAAACATTCCTTCATCAAAATTCCATTCAATCGACAAAAATGGATCACACAACTTAGCAGAACATAGTGATAAATCTGTCGGTCCACATCTAGTAGATTTTATGTCTAAACTAGTAAGGAAAGGCTAAAGTCGGGCAGGGCCGATTATATGATACACTCCACTTTCCAACCAAATACAATCCAACTCGGTAAAAAAGTGAAAACGGGAAGAATAGGCTAATACGACCTGGTTCGATTTGTCATATCGATAAGAATATTTGTATCGGGGCTGTATCCAAACATGGAAAAGTGTGACTAACTTTCACAATAAGTTCTTCCAGTTCAAATATAAGAAGAAATTCGGTGAAATTTCGTAGTTTCTGGGGCGGAAAAAGTTAAATCGGGAGCGAAATTTGTATGGGAGCTATATATAAATCTGAACCGATCTAACACATTTTACCACAGGTGGTTCCAGTTGAAATATGAGATGTTTTGCCAATTTTGAAGAAAATCTCTTGTAATATATGGTATCTAGAGTGAAAAGATTAAAATCGGTAGTGGAATTCGTATGGGAGCTATATGTAAATCTGAACCGATCTGACCCATTTTCACTATGGGTGTTTCTAGGACAAATATAATATATTTCGCCTAATTTGAAGAGGATCTGTTAAAATATGTGGTTTCTAGAGCGAAAAAGTCAAATCGGGAGCGAAATTTGTATGGGAGCTATATATAAATCTGAACCGATCTGACCCATTTTTACCACAGGTGTTTCTAGTTAAAATATAAGATGTTTTGCCAAATCTGATACAATATGTGGTTTCTAGAGCGGAAAGAGTCAAATCGGGAGCGAAATTTTTATGGGAGCTATATATAAATCTGAACCGATCAGCCCCATTTTTACCACAGGTGTTTCTAGATGAAATATAAGATGTTTTGCCAATTCTGAAGAAAATCTGATACAATATGTGGTTTCTAGAGCGGAAAAAGTCAAATCGGGAGCGAAATTTGTATGGGAGCTATATATAAATCTGAACCGATCTGACCCATTTTTACCACAGGTGTTTCTAGTTGGAATATAAGAAGTTTTGCCAATTTTGAAGAAAATCTGTTGTAATATGTGGTATCTAGAGGGAAAAGTGTCAAAGCGGGAGTGAAATTCGTATGGGGGCTATATCTAAATCTGAACCGATTTTCTTCAAATTAAATAGCGTTCGTTCTTATCCCGAAAAAATTCGTTGTTCAAAGTTTCATTTGATTCTGTCTGCAATTGCGACCTGTATCGTGATTACAAGAATAGATGGACGGACGGACAGACAGACAGACAGACAGACAGGCATTGCTAAATCGATTCAAAAAGTGATTCTAAGTCGATCGGTATAATTAAAAATGGGTCTATCTCTCTTCCTTTTGAGTGTTACAAACAAATGCACAAAGACATAATACTCTCGTGGAGTGTATAAAAACAAGTCCAATTTCCAACGTCCAATTTCCAACCGTTTAATTAATATTATTAATTATTAATATTTAATTAATAAATTTTTTTTATTTAATATCGGAAAATGAAACACCTACAAATACTCAATAGTTTTAATTACATTTACACTTTCAATGAACATTTTCATATAAAATCGTTGTGGATGAACGCTTATTGACAACCAATCAAAAACACCTCACGGTAAACCCAAAAGGATTACACAGAGAATTGTTTTCACACTCACCACATTCTACAGACTATAATGGGAGGAAAAAGATCCACGTCAAATTATGAAGGTGTTGTTAAATAAAATTTCACAGATTTTTTTGAACTGCAATCATGAAGATCTATAATAAACCCACACAAAACTTATATGTTTAATAAATTTGGAATATCTTGAAATAACGTACTACAGCAATTCCATTGAAGATGAAGGTGTAGTAAGTCTAAGCGTTGATTCATACATATTGTAATGGTTATTTATGTACTTTCTGAAACAGCTTTTTTTATGCTGCCAAACAATTCTAAATTCACATTTTTATTCAGTGCGCTGAAAAGTTGATTCTCTGATACCTAGACCTGCTTCAGACATTGCAAAATCCATTAGTCTCTTCGGAGACCACTTGTTTCTAAAATATCTACACTGTATTTCAGTATTCCCCACGTATTGTCTGGCTTTGGTTTCAACCATTATTCGCTATTATTTCCATAATAGTCTCTAGAGAAATTACAGCCACTTTGGCGTTTAGCCACACGTAAATATTGTGAATGATGGCACGCACACAGGCATCTTGTATTTCATGTAATTGCATCCTTAAATTCTTGGACGATTGTTGAGCATTTAGGCACATGCCAATATATGTCTACACGAATTGGAAAATTTAGTAAGAAAACCAAAGTCAAGGACAGACGTTATGTCAGTGCAGTTGAAAAAAAAAACGAGAGAGTAGCATAAAGATGAGTTAAGTTACTAGGATGAATTTAAAAAGCTGGCGAAGGAAAATAAATCCGCACATCATGTCCTTTTATTGAGTGGTCCGTTAAAGGTGTACAAAATAATTATAATATTGTATTTTATTTTATTTATTGTAATTTTATTTACAAAAAAAAATATTAATTAAGGCTTTCAGACTTACTGAATAATATCTCATAATTTTGAAAGAATATACGAAATGTAAAGTATAAAAAATACACCCTAATCTACGTTAGCGCCTAATCCAGTGCTCCTGTTGTATACCATAGCAAATATCTCTGAATATCCACTCCTATCCCAATTGTATATAATATTATGTATTAAATATGCACATGTATAATCGAAAGGCATAATGTCCACACACTTGATATCTTGTGAGGGATAACAATGACGTGGAATTCATCAGTTGGAAATCTCAGCAGTTTCATAGCGACTCGCACAAGTCGGCATCTTGATTAATTTCCGGCCCGCAGCGTATGAGTGATATGCTGTGATATGTTGCCTACCCACATTGCATATACGCAGTGGTGTACTGCGTATAACTACATTATAATAGTTATACGAATTTCCGGTCGAATCGACGATGTGAAAGCAATTTCGTTTCATTACTGAGCCAATGATTGATTATTCGCAATCGAATCAAACACGAGCACGGCCAACAATAACTACAATGGCAACGGCAGCAGCAGCAGCAGAAGAGGGCAACAACGAAAATAGATTTAACAATCAATGTTGCTCGTCCATATGACAAAGAGAAAAATAAATCAATTTCAGTTTTCCCATATCGTTATTGTGATTGTTGTTTTTGTTGTTTGTTTTCCTCGACAACCATCTGTGGAATCTGAAAGAATTTCATGGAATTCTAAGCAGTATTCTCCTTTCCTCCATTTGTTTATATTATGACTAGAATTTATCATAATAAATGTATGAGAACTAAAGGCAAACGGAGAGAGATTGAAATGAAAGAAATGCGATTGATGGCATGTTTCCACGTTCAAATTCCTCATGGGAATGTTCATAGGTATATGCTCGGGAGTTTTGTTGTCGTGATAGAAATATGAAAATAGAATAAAGTTCACATTTTCTTATGAAAATAAAGGAATTTCATCCGTACATATTTGATGATTTTACAAATAAGATTTCTTTCAAAGCAGGAGCAATCTGTCTTTGTATTGTCACCTGAAATTAGAAAAGACTTTCCAGGAATAAATTGAAAATCGAGATTTCTATTGAAAATGTGTTTTTCGTCACTTTATCTTCCAGACTTCTTCTCTTCTAATGATGAAAAGGGTCGTATTTTTGATATAGAACCATACAAATGTACCTGCCATTTACTGCTCTAAAATACACATTTTACATAGGATCTTGATGAAATTTCCCACTCCCACGTATTTAATATTTGAATATTTATTTTGGTGTCCTAAACTCGAAAAAGTACATTTTTGTGGACAATTTTCAATTCTTATTTTAGATTTTAGTTATATACCAATTTAAAGTTAATTATGAGTACCACAAATGTCAGAATGTTCTTTTTCCAATTTAATATTTTTCTTAAAGTCAATTATTTCACAATACTTGCCGGCTGTCACTAATCCACTGTTCCTATGAGAAAACGATGTTCGGCACATTTTTAGCCCCTACATTTAAGTTACTGATGCCCTGGTCCTTATGACTATATGATTACTTTTACTCTCAATTCTATTACTTTATAAGGTCTCCGTTGAACATTTCAAGGTGTTAAGCCGCAATGACAAATTTAATATACCTCCCACCTAAGACGTGGGGTAATAAAATTGCCAAAACAAAACCATTCCAAAACAAGTGGTATTTTATATGAAAAATTATGAATAGAGAAATTTCTGGGCGGTAACTCTAAAATGCATATGCGAAAAATGGCCTTGTGGACGATTTTTCTTAAATACAATTCTGAACAATTTCCGAAAAATTATACTGTCAAAAAATAAGACTTTTTGAATGGAACAGAAGAGCGACCCTATAATTCGGAAAGGTAATAATTTTTGTAGAATAAATCTATATTCCAGCTGGTTTGAGTTTATTTTTACAGTGGATCAAGGTGAGAAAACTATTGAAAATTAATGTCTGAGTCAAAACTATATTGTGGAATTGCATGAGGATCATTTTTGGGGCAGATATTGACCCTCTAGCTCCTCTCTTTAAGGGTTAATTTATTTCTAAAAGTACATTTAAGTATTAAAATGTTCTACGAAAAAAAAAATTCGAAAAAATTAAGTGGGCGTCACCAAATAAAGCTCTTCACGCTTAAATAGCAAAATTACACGCCAACTTAAACAACAATAAAATTGTTAGGGTTAAAATTTGACCATGCTTTTTTGGAAGATCGATTATTTTCGATAAATAATGTTGGTAGAGGACGGTAAACAAAAACACTTTGAATATAATTGCAAAATTTTCATTTTCGCGGGAGATATGGCTAAAATTATTTAGTATGTATGATAATACGCGGTTCCAATTGCATTTATTTTAACTTTCTCTACTTGAGTTTCCGAATCAATTCTGTCACAAAGTGTCTAAAGGCACTTTTCACAATTTTGGACTTCACAGCCAACATTAGAAACACGAATTTAGAAACAAAATGTTATAAACGCCGATATGATGGCATTTGAATACACGATATAACCTAAATCCAGAAAACTTTTGAAACACTGATATTATCCCCTAGGTTAATATCTTCCACAAAAATGATCCACATACAATTGCACAATATAGTTCAGACAATAAGAATTCTCCCAGCCATTAATTTATAACAATTTTCGCTCCCTTCGACCAAAGAATGAAAAGTTTTATCCACTGTAAAAAGAAACCAACTGGTCTATAAACTTTATTCTACAAAAATTATCTACACAACATGCCCTTTCAGAATTATAGGGTCGCTACTCTGTTCCAAAAATGCTGTTTGTTGATGTTATGCATAAGAAATGGATAATTTTTTCTTATGTTTTTTTTTGCTTTTAGAAACAGCTTTTAGCTATTTAATAGGAATCAATCTTAATTGTTCTCATAAACTAAAAATAATAATAAAATTTTGACCCAAACATTGAAAAAAGGATCAATGTTTTGGACGATTATTAATTTAGGTAATTATATATATCATTTGGGACAGAGAAAATGTAACGCATTGAAGCAGTGATTTAATATCCTAAGCATGTTTGGACCAAATCCATTTATAGACTTTTTAGCATGTTTGAACCCTGCCCGTCTGTCTGTCTGGTTGACTGGTCTTAGGTTATGTTCGGAGATGGGCAAAATAGATACACCCCTTCTGGTACCTTCCACTGAAATGGTCCATGGACCTGAAATGGTCAGCTATATTTTTATACCCTCCACTAGGGTATTATGTCTTTGTGTATTTGTTTGTAACACCCAAAAGGAAACTAGTTAGACCCAACGTTTATTATACAGATCGGCTTAGAATCACTTTCTGAGTCGATTAATCAATGCCCGTCTGTCCATCTAATGTTGTAATCAAATTACAGGTCGCAATTATAATCCGATCTAAAAAAATTGGCACAAGTTAGGTTTGTAGATCAAGAACGAACGCTATTTAATTTGAGGAAAATCGGTTCAGATTTAGATAAGCCTCCATATAAATGTCGCTCCCGATTTGACTTTTTCCGCTCTAGAAACCACATATTTATTCAGATTGTCTTCAAATTTGGCAAAACCTCTTATATTTACACTAGGAAGACTGAGGGTGAAAATAGGTCAGATCGGTTCAGATTTATATATTGCTCCCATTCAAATTTCGCTCCCGATTTGACTTTTTCCGCCCTAGAAACCACATATTTATTCAGATTGTGTTCAAATTTGGCAAAACATCTTATATTTACACTAGTAAAACTGCTGGTGAAAATAGGTCAGATCGGTTCAGATTTATATATTGTTCCATTCAAGTTTCGCTCCCCATTTCACTTTTTCCGCTCTAGAAACCACATATTTCTTCAGATTGTCTTCAAATTTGGCAAAACATCTTATATTTACACTAGGAAAACTGCTGGTGAAAATAGGTCAGATTGGTTCAGATTTATATATTGCTCCCATTCAAATTTCGCTCCCGATTTGACTTTTTCCGCTCTAGAAACAACACATTTTAACAGATCTTCTTCGAATTTGGCATAATATCTTATATTTCCACTAAAAACACCCATGGTGAAAATGGGTCAGATCGGGTCAGATTTATATATAGCTCCCAATTTGACTTTTCCCACTCTAGAAAGCACGTATTTTATCAGAATGTCTTAAAATTTGGCAAAACATCTTATATTTAAACTAGGAGCACTTCTGGTGACAAAAGGTCAGATCGGTCCAGATTTATATATAGCTCTCATTCAAATTACGCTCCCGGCTTGACTTTTTCCGCCCCAGAAACCACATATTTTCTCCGAATTTCTTCACATTGAGTATAACACGTCATATCTGAAACGGAAGAAATTATTGTGTAAGTGGGCCCCTTCATTCCATGTTTGGATATAGCCCCGATACAAATATTTTTCTCGATTTCACAAATTGGATCAGGTCATATTAGCCTATGATTAGGAAGCATACAAAAATCTTTCCCGATTTTAATAGTATTCGAAGAGAAAGTGGAGTTTATCATATAGTCGGCCCCGCTCGACTTTAATCTTTCTTTACTTGTTTTTTGCCAAATACATACATTTACAGAATACTTTTAAATAATGTGACAGAACGTATTATATTTGTCTTGCAACATACAATATGAGAGTGAGTCACATGGTAAATGATTAGGATCCATACATCCTTCCCTATTTCACTTTTTTATAGACTTGAATTGGAATGGGGTAGAAAGTGGATGGTATCATATATTCGGCCCCGTTCGACTTTAGTCTTTCCTTACTTGTTATATTTGATAAAGTTTTTATAATCACTCTCGCCATGCGAAGTATGGGTGATTTTGCCATACCTCTTTTAGATACTCCTACACAAATCACCCTTACCTAAAGCTTTTATAAGTCCTGTCTGTATGATTAGTTGATTAAATAAAACTGATATAACTTACTTACGCATTTTCGAATGTGAGACGCAACAGAAACAGAAAATTTTCCTTAGGTATCAATATACCAATATAAAAGTAAAGTGGTATATCCTTGTGATCCAGGATTCCCCAACTTTGGACCACTGTAAAACTCAAACCACTATCACTACCTCTAACATGTCAAATTTTATTCATCCAAACATTACCAGCTAATGTAAAAACAATTTACTTTAAGCGGACTTCAAAAAAGTTGTGGGTATTCCCGTCAAAAATTAATCTTTGGTTTGATTAATGCATTGCCCCCAAATATTTTGGCTATATGAAGTGAAGTGTTACAATAGACTTCGCTTATTGGAAGTTCCACACTGCTTTGTAAACAATCGACTTCACCAAAGCATTCTAAAAGCGTTATTTAGTAGTATTTTCAGTCACTCTTATATCCGAACCCTTTCATAATTTTTCTAATATAAAAATGCAGGCATACATATTCATATACATCTACATAAATAAGCATAATAATAAAATTACTTTTTCTTTCTTTTTCTTTTTCATTGTCCCTTAGATTGAAAAGGTATGCGTTGATGGAAAATGATACAAGAAAAGTAACACCTCAATACACAGCTGTCAAGAAAGTAGTGCAGCCGCAGCAGGAGCTGCATGATAATCATGTTGCCAACAACATAAATCCTGACAGAGCTGACCATCAAGCCACTCAAGTGGCAGGGTATGGGAGAGGGACTGTCATGGGAGATGTTCATGCTGATATTCTTCAGCTTCAGCTTCAACATCATCATCATATCACAACTAAGAGAAATAATGAAAAATATACAAATCGACAGGGACAAGCCACCACTACCACCACCAACGACGACGGCGACGGCCAGATACAAATGTCAAGGGTACACCAACAAGTGGCTGGTGTAGAGAAGAGGATCTCGAGCGCCACCAACCGAGTGGCAGGTACCAAACAAAGACATGGAAATATGCTTCATGCCAATGCTGATGGCATTGATGGGAATAAATTTGATGATACGTGGATATCGGGGAAAAGTCGCAAACGCCATAAACATGCGAACAAAACAGCAGCAGCAGGAACAACAGCAAGACAACGACACAAAAGACATGATAGGAATGAAAAGGTATCGAATGCCTCCAAAGGAAGACGAACCAATCACGACAACAACAGTGACAGTGACAGCGACATCGACAGCGGAAACAACGTCAAATTGAAATTCCAGCAACAGCATCACCATCATCGTCCCCATACGCATCCTCATCGTCCCCATCATGAACAGCATCATGCTCCCGAGTACTACGCCACCACTATCCACGTGGCTGATGATGCTGGCATTGAACCATCTGATGTGCACCCACTGAGGCAGGACGACATCATGCAGAGCAACAATCTTGACATTGCCATACATGATATCTCTTCAGTTTATCCCATGTCCATGGTAAACGGACCTTTGGCCCTACAAAGTAGTGACGACGGCAGCAGCGGCTTTGAGGGCCAAATTCTGTCAGAGTTTCCAACGCACCATAATGACGCTCATCTGGCTGGCAACGACAGCGGAAGCGGCAGCAACATCAATGTTTTCAATGCCAGCACTAGCAGCCTACATGACAAAGCCAAATATGCGACACACGACAATCAAATTGATTTCGTTTTAACGGTGATTGTGGAAATCGATGAAAAAATGTTGGTGCTGCTCATTGTCATGACCATTTGTGTGTTGGTGTACTCGGGTAAGTTTCACTCTCCCCATGCATAAATTTTGTGTCACAAACTTTTCTTCGCCAATGTCGAAAACATACTGACAATGATGATGATGAGGGCGAAGAACAGTGGTTTCAAACGAAAATAATAACAATAAGTATGTCATTATTATTATTTATTCGGAAGAAAATAATAACAATTCTTATATGGGCAAGTTTGCTCACCTCAAGAAAAAAAGAATGTAAAAGAATGTATGAATACTTGGCTTGCCTATGCTTTCTAAAAATAGAATTTTCGTCCGATGATTATTCGAATTGCCTTAATTTTTTGCTTTAAATGGGAACAGATTTTTTCTTTCTACAGAGAAATAGTTAATATCAATTTTATAAAATTCCAATCGAATGAATAAAATTTCATCACAGGTACCTTTTGTGTTTGGACTACAATGTGTGTTTGGACTATAATAGAGTTGTGTTATACGTAGCTATGACTTCAAATATTGCAAATATTTCGTTAACAGCAGCTTAGTAAAATTGGGAGAATTTTTGTTTTTTGAAAAAAAAAAATCGGAACAATAAAAAATATTTTTTATTTATTTTCGAAACTCGTTGACTTCCCTTAATCACATAGTGCATATAGCGAACAAAAAATATCATAAAAATTAATATATTATATTAATTAAAACAATATATATTTTTTTTTAATTGAAGAAACAAAATTTGAATGAAAAAATTATAAATTAAGAGCATATATAGTGACCACTTTGAGCATTGTTCAAAGAAATATTGGAAACAAAAATACAAAATGGCGGATATATGAGCCGCCAGACCCTTGCTGGCAGTGTTCATGTCTCAATCATCTGAAAAATTCACACAATTTCAAATTTCAATTTCAAAATTATTGATTATTCGAATTGCCTTAATTTTTTGCTTTAAATGGGAACAGATTTTTTCTTTCTACAGAGAAATAGTTAATATCAATTTTATAAAATTCCAATCGAATGAATAAAATTTCATCACAGGTACCTTTTGTGTTTGGACTACAATGTGTGTTTGGACTATAATAGAGTTGTGTTATACGTAGCTATGACTTCAAATATTGCAAATATTTCGTTGACAGCAGCTTAGTAAAATTGGGAGAATTTTTGTTTTTTGAAAAAAAAAAATCGGAACAATAAAAAATATTTTTTATTTATTTTCGAAACTCGTTGACTTCCCTTAATCACATAGTGCATATAGCGAACAAAAAATATCATAAAAATTAATATATTATATTAATTAAAACAATATATATTTTTTTTTAATTGAAGAAACAAAATTTGAATGAAAAAATTATAAATTAAGAGCATATATAGTGACCACTTTGAGCATTGTTCAAAGAAATATTGGAAACAAAAATACAAAATGGCGGATATATGAGCCGCCAGACCCTTGCTGGCAGTGTTCATGTCTCAATCATCTGAAAAATTCACACAATTTCAAATTTCAATTTCAAAATTTTCATAACTTTTGAACACGATCCATACAATGCCGTAACGAATAAATAAACAAAAGTTTGGGAAAAAATTCAAAGTTGTCTAACCCCTTAAGAGTATTAAAACAAATGATATTTACGATTATCATAACTATAACAAAAGATATAATTTAAAACCAGTAAGGAAAGGCTAAAGTCGGGCGGGGCCGACTCTATGATACACTCAACTTTCAATCCGAATACAATTCAATTCGGTGAAAAAGTGAAAACGGGAAGGTTTTTTGCGTCCTGAAAAGTATGTGTTTGACAAAAAATTTTATATCGGAAAGGACATTTGTATGAGGATATATTGAAACCTGGAACGAAATAGGTGAAATATAAAATATATAGTTTGGCCAAAATCGGTTAAACTTATGGGAGCAACATTTGAATTTGGGCTATATTTAAATCTGAACCGATCTTACCCACTTTCACCATAGTTTTGTTTAGTTAGATTATAAATTTAAAGAAAATCGAGCACAATATGTGGCTTTTAAAGCGGCAAAGGTCAAATCGGGAGCGACATTTGTATGGGGGCTATATCTAAATCTGAACCGATCTTACCCAATTTCTGCATAGTGTTTCTAGTTGGATTATGAGATGTTGTCCCAAATTTAAAGGAAATCGGGTACAATATATTGTTTTTAGAGCGCAAAATTCAAATCGGGAGCGACATTTGTATGGGGCCTATTTCTAAATCTGAACCGATCTAGCCCGCTTTAGCCACAGGTGTTTCTAGATAGATTATAATATGTTGTGCCAAATTTAAAGAAAATCGATTAGAATATGTGGCATTTAAAGCGGAAAAAGTCAAATCGTGAGCGACATTTGTATGGGGGCTATATCTAAATCTGAACCGATTTGACCTATTTTCACCATGGGTGTTTCTAGTGGAAATATAAGATGTTTTACCAAATCTGAAGACAATCTGATACATTATGTGGTATGTAGAGCGGAAAAAGTCAAATCGGGAGCGAAATTTGTATGGGAGCTATATATAAATCTGAACCGATCTGTCCGATATTCACCATGAGAGTTTCTAGTGGGAATATAAGATGTTTTACCAAATCTGAAGACAATCTGATACAATATGTGGTATGTAGAGCGGAAAAAGTCAAATCGGGAGCGAAATTTGTATGGGAGCTATATATAAATCTGAACCGATCTGTCCGATATTCACCATGAGAGTTTCTAGTGGGAATATAAGATGTTTTACCAAATCTGAAGACAATCTGATACAATATGTGGTTTCTAGAGCGGAAAAAGTCAAATCGGGAGCGAAATTTGTATGGGAGCTATATATAAATCTGAACCGATCTGACTGATATTCACCATGGGTGTTTCTAGTGGAAATATAAGATGTTTTACCAAATCTGAAGACAATCTGATACATTATGTGGTATGTAGAGCGGAAAAAGTCAAATCGGGAGAGAAATTTGTATGGGAGCTATATATAAATCTGAACCGATCTAACACATTTTTACCACAGGTGTTTCTAGTTACAATATAAGAAAAACAGAAAAACGAAAAACATCGTTGTGCAAAGTTTCATTTGGTTCGGTATACTATTGCGACCTGTATCGTGATTACAAGAATAGATGGACGGACAGACAGACAGACGGACAGACAGACAGACGGACGGACGGATGGACATTGCTAAATCGACTCAGAAAGTGATTCTAAGACGATCGGTATAATTAACAATGGGTCTATCACGTTTCCTTTTGGGTGTTACAAACAAATGCACAAAGACATAATACTCTCGTGGAGTGTATAATTAACAAATTTGCAGAATTTTGTACACCAAACTAAATAGGGACAAATTTTTGATTTGGACTGTGATATTGTCCTGGGTCAAGACAATATTGCTTCTATATTTAATAGAATGCAAACTTATTTGCAAGTGGCATGGTAAAATTTATTACTTGGCTGCAGCCTACCACTATCATAATTTTCACTGTCAAAGGTTTCCTCAGATGGCTTCGCAGCGACTTTTCAACACCATACCCGGCCTCTTTAAGTAAATGATTCTCACAAACGAACGAGAAGCACAACTCATTTGTCGAATATCCGTTATTATTAAAAAAAACTAATACGTACAAATGTTCATCCAAATCGCAGACCTATCATGAAATTAGTAGTCGGTTACCCATGGATAAACCTTTTTCTCGTAGAAACAGTCTTCAAAAAGCAAAGAATGAAATGATTTTTTTTTCAACTATTGATAAGACAAAATACAAAAAATTGACAAAAAAACATTGCCTATGTATTTGAAATGTTATAAATATCGCTTTCGCGTAGAAACAGTAGTTCAGTAAACGCCTTCAAGATATTTGAAGAAAAAAATGTTTTTGAAAAAAACGCAAAAAGACACAGATAAATAGAAAAAATCACCATAAAATATTTTATTTAATATTGTAATAGCTAGCATTCTAAGGATTTATTGGAAATTTTGTAGCCTTCATTATTATTTTAAATTTGACGTACAACCCGACACGATAGTGCCTTTACTTCCATGCAAATTGGAATTAAAAATAATAAACAATAATCCATATTTTCTTAATGTTCGTCGTGTTTAATACACCAAATTATTACAGAAAATGACAAAATTTGTATAAACTAGTGTAGTGTAGGCGTACTGGCTCGGTTGTGGCGCATTCTGGAAGTCTAATTTCTTACTACTCTTTTAAGTGTATCTCGGAATAACTCCAACAATATTTTAAAAAAGTCGTCCGAAACTATAGGTAAAATGGAGATAATTGGCGTTTTTAGAGTTTCATTTCGTCATCCTGTTGCCCCTCGTAGAACTACAAAATTGCAAAGAATACAAATTTATTTTTTTTTAAATACTTATTCGTACCCTATGATACCGGTATACGTGTCAAATAAAAGTGAAGAATATCTGATAAAAATACATGAAATGTATTGCATCTATATGCATTAGTTTAGAATTAACAACCATTTCTGTTTCCCCCCTTAGTATTTAGTTTATTCATATTTTATTCTTTACGTGAGAATTATAACATCCGTTTCAAGTGTAAGATGGACTTTCGGACAGAATATTGCCGGGTATGTTGTTGAAAAGTCGCTGCCAAGCCACCTGAACGAAACCTTTGACATGGTGGAAATCATAGCCACTTATAGTTTGGCATCAAAAACTCATTTTCGAATGGTTCATAGCCACTTTTGAATATAAGCCCTCGATATCTAGAATGATTTTATTAGGGGAAAATATTACTGTAAATATTTTAAAAAATCAGACGAATATTAAAACCAGTAAGGAAAGGCTAAAGTCGGGCGGGGCCGACTCTATGATACACTCCACTTTCAATCCAAATACAATTCAATTCGGTGAAAAAGTGAAAACGGGAAGGTTTTTGTATCCTGTAAATGTATGTGTTTGACAAAAAATTTTATATCGGAAAGGACATTTGTATGAGGATATATTGAAACCTGGAACGAAATAGGTGAAATATAAAATGTACAGTTTGGCCAAAATCGGTTAAACTTATGGGAGCAACATTTGAATTTGGGCTATATTTAAATCTGAACCGATCTTACCCACTTTCACCATAGTTTTGTTTAGTTAGATTATAAGATGTTGTGCGAAATTTAAAGACAATCGAGCACAATATGTGGCTTTTAAAGCGGCAAAAGTCAAATCGGGAGCGACATTTATATGGGGGCTATATCTAAATCTGAACCGATCTGACCGATATTCACCATGGGTGTTTCTAGTGGAAATATAAGATGTTTTACCAAATCTGAAGACAATCTGATACATTATGTTGTCTCTAGAGCGGAAAAAGTCAAATCGGGAGCGAAATTTGTATGGGAGCTATATATAAATCTGAACCGATCTGACCGATATTCACCATGGGTGTTTCTAGTGGAAATATAAGATGTTTTACCAAATCTGAAGACAATCTGATACATTATGTGGTTTCTAGAGCGGAAAAAGTCAAATCGGGAGCGAAATTTGTATGGGAGCTATATATAAATCTGAACCGATCTAACACATTTTTACCACAGGTGTTTCTAGTTACAATATAAGATGTTTTGCCAATTTTAAAGAAAATCTGTTGTAATATGTGGTATCTAGAGTGAAAAGAGTCAAATCGGGAGTGAAATTCGTATGGGGGCTATATCTAAATCTGAACCGATTTTCTTCAAATTAAATAGCGTTCGTCCTTATCCCGAAAAACATCGTTGTGCAAAGTTTCATTTGGTTCTGTCTACAATTGCGACCTGTATCGTGATTACAAGAATAGATGGACGGACGGACGGACGCACGGGACGGACGGACGGACAGATAGACAGACGGACATTGCTAAATCGACTCAGAAAGTGATTCTAAGACGATCGGTATAATTAACAATGGGTCTATCTCGTTTCCTTTTGGGTGTTACAAACAAATGCACAAAGACATAATACTCTCGTGGAGTGTATAAACACGTAAGGAAAGGCTAAAGTCGGGCAGGGTCGACTCACTCCACTTTCAATCGGAATACAATTCAATTCAGTAAAAAAAGTGAAAACAGGAAAAACATTTGTATGTTTCCAAATCACAGGCTAATATGACCTGGTCCAACTTGTCAAATCGAGAATAATATTTGTTTCGGGGCTATATCCAAACATGGAATTAAGTGACTAACTTTCACAATAAGTTCTTCCAGTCGAAGTATAACGTGTTATGCTCAATTTTAAGAAATTCTCTGAAAATATGCGGTTTCTGGTGGAACGAAATTTGTATGAGAGCTATATGTAAATCTGAACCGATGTGACCCATTTTCACCTTAGGTGTTCCTAGTTTACATATAAGATGTTTTGCCAATTTTGAAGAAAATCTGTTGAAATATGTGGATTCTGGTGCGGAAAAATTCAAATTGGGAGCGAAATGTTTATGGGAGCTTTATATAAATCTGAACCGATCTAACATATTTTTACCACAAATGTTTCCAGTTGAAATATAAGGTGTTTTGCTAATTTAAAAAAAAATCTGTTCAAATATGTGGATTCTAGAGCGGAAAAATTCAAATTGGGAACGAAATTTGTATGGGAGCTATATATTAATCTGAACCGATCTAACACATTTTTACAACAGGTGTTTCCAGTTGAAATATGACATGTTTTGCGAATTTTGATGAAAATCTGTTAAAATATGTGGATTCTATAGCGGAAAAATTCAAATTGGGAACGAAATTTGTATGGGAGCTATATATAAATCTGAACCGATCTAACTCTAAATTCGCAAAACAACGAGGAAAATCTGTAGAAATATGTGGTATCTAGAGTGAAAAAGGTCAAATCGGGAGTGAAATTTGTATGGGGGCTATATCTAAATATGAACCGATTTTCTTCAAATTATATATCGTTCGTCATTGTCCCGAAAAACTTCGTTGTGCAAAGTTTAGTTAGGTACTGGCTACAATTGCGACCTGTATCGTGTTACAACAATAGATGGACAGACGGACATTACTAAATCGATTCAGAAAGTGATTCTAAGCCGATCGGTATAATTAACAATGGGCCTATCTCCCTTCCTTTTGTGTGTTACAAACAAATGCACAAAGACATAATACTCTCGTGGAGTTTATAATAATGATTTACTTACACTATTCATTTTTGAAGTACTTCTGAAAACCTTTAAAATAAGTTTTAGAACTTAAAAATTGGTTAAACCAATTGCGAAATAAAAAGACTAGATTTACATTTTTTGGAATTGTAAATAAAATTTAAAGATTATTTTCTCAGGACATTTGCAAGATATTTTTAATGAAGAATATTTCATGTGATTTTTAGACAAATCACTTGAATTTTTTTTGTCCGTTTAGACGCGAAATAACTCATAATTACAATGTCCTATTCTTTTAGAGCCACTGTGTGACGTTTGCTTGTGTGTGTGTTCCCTTTGTTTGAGAATAGCTTCATATTTATTTCGGTTTGAGCTCTTGTATTGTGTCGTTTGCACCCAAATCTGAGTGTTATCGGTGTTGGAAGAGTGCATGAGTATATATTTTGTATAATCATGGAGTGTATTAGGGGGGTTATTATTATAATACACTGTAGCATTTAATATAATCCTGCCTATTGAATTCGACTTATCCTATTTATTCTCTTTTTCTATTTTCATGATAAAGTCCTGCTGTGTATCCTGTCGAAGCCGGCAATGAATGAAATATTTTTGGTATTGGTGTCCTATGTCATTGTTGGCACTTTTGTGGCCATACAAATCGCTGTGGGCTATGCCACACTTCCAAGGTAAGTGCCTAAAGTCAAAATGTGAAAATAAGAAAATGGATTAAATGGATTATCTCGAGCATGGATCATTTGTGCAAATCTCTGAAATAGAATAGTTTTTTCTTTTGTATTTGTTAGTAGGTCAAGGTCAAGGCAAAGAAAAATATGAAGTTATTTACCTGTAAATCTCAAGTAAGATCTTGAGGAATGCTTTTTAAAAATCTGTTCTCTGAAATTGTATTGAAAAATGTTATCTACATATGTATAGTGAGAAGAGTATGGATGTGAGATGTATATATGTTCATAGGGAGAGGAATATACAGGGTGGAAATATTTTTTTGGCACTACACAAATCATACTTCTGGACAGTAGTAAGGTGTCCCGAAAAATTCTAAGTTATAGGGTGGGCCATTTAAAATTTTAAATTAGAATCGACTATAAAAATGTACTGATTATTTTTTAAAATTTCTGATTTTATTGGAAAGGCTGTACTTTGTCACTTACTAATGGAACCCAATATCATTCATATGACTACCACGACCGGCTCGGCAATACCTAATCCAATCAACCCAATTTTTCAGTACAGCCCAAAATCCAAACCAAACAGGGGCCCGTTGTGGATGCATAGTCTTCTCAATAGTGACGTGTGGTTTCTTTGAATCCCATATGCGGCAATTTTGCTTATTGACATAGCTACCGAAATGAAAATGAGCTTCATGAAGGACAATCTCTTCTCGAAAATTTTCCACGTAAATTTCTTACAGTTTGCGTTAAAGACTCACTACTTGGGATATAATCTTTTAATATTTTCGAATTACGTTGAGCATATAGCATCCCATTTTGCAAATGTCAAACATAAACCTGAAAATAAAAATTAATGTTATTCTACTTTTCAAAGTCAACGCAATCGGTAGTTCAAATTTAAAATTTTAAATGGCCCACCCTATACATTAGGATGGGTCACGAAAATAAATTACAGCGGTCACCCCCAAAAATGAAGATTGAATTGTTTAATGAAGGTCTGAAAAATATTTCGTCACTGGGTCAAACCGTCTGTGACCCAAACGCTCCTGAAAACACCACTAAAAATCATGTTTTTTCCGTGTAATTTTTTTCGTTTTGGATTTTTGTCCAATTTTTTTTCTGATTTAATAGACCCTTGGAATCACTTCAAATAAAAATTGTTATTGTTTTTCTTAGAATAACTCATTGGTCGTATTATTGGACGTTTAGATTGATTTTTTGTGTTTTCAGGTGTTTTAAGGAGCGTTTAATTCACAGATGGCTGGACCAAGTAACGAAATATTTTCAAATCATCTTTAAATAATCCATACTTTATTTTCGTGTGGTGACTGGAAATTGTTTTTCCAGTCAGCCTACTATACATTAGAGTGGCTTCAAAATAAAAGTAGTGGATGTTCCCGACTAAAATGAAAGATTGGTTTGTTTTATGTGTTCTCCCAAAATATTCGCTTTTATCATTGTCCGTTCGTGAGCTGGACGCGTTCAAAATAACCTCTATAAATCAGGTTTTTCTTGAATAAAATTCATGGTGAGAATGATATTTAGAAAAAACCTGCTAGAAATTAAAATCTTGTCGGAGCCTTATCATACCATATCAAAAACTTGCATTTTAATCAAGAATATAGGGTTGAATTTTAACATTTTTGTGCAGTTTTTGTTGCATTTTTTTATAAAAATCGCAATAACTTCCACATTTTTAGTTCGATTTGTGTTTTTGTTGGATCATTGAAGAAGTATTGATGACCAATTGCAATTTTTAGAATTTTCTAACCCATTAAGTGCCGACAATTTTTTTCTTACTGTTGGTTCTAAGTTGGTTAAATGTGATGTAAAAACTGAAATATGGGGTTATTTGCATCGTAAACACATTCTAGTCTTACAAAAGGCTATTTCTTGAAAAAAAAGCATCTGAAATTTTGCCCTTTCTATGGATAAATTGGGAGGAAAACTTCACATAAGATGTTACAATAAAACCGAGCGACATGATTTTCCTCCCAAGAATGAGATTATATAGAAGTGAAACTATAGGTCACTAATAGGAAAACTCATACTCAGTTTTTTTTATTTCGTGGTCGTTTGTATTTTTTACAGGACTTTCAATTTCCAAAGGATGTAAATGTTTCAATAATTTAGTTTTGTACTTTTGCGTATCATACAATGGCGATATTGGTATCAAATGAAAGAGAAGAAAATCTTCTAAATATACTTTTAATTTCATGCGTCTATCTATGTTAATTTAGCATTAACAACCATTTCAATTTTCCCCCTAAAAATGTTTATGTAGATTATTCATGTTTTAATTTTTAATTGGGAAAATTTTAAATGGTTTAATTTCTTTCCAAAAATTAGCTTTATATAGGGTCCGCCATCTAACGTTTTTTTTCAACTATTCAACGTTGGACTATTATTTGTGGGGTGCCCTCAGCACATATAGGGCCCGCCATCTAACGTTTTTTTTTTTTCAACTATTCAACCGTTGGACTATTATTTGTGGGGTGCCCTCAGCAGCCATTTGAATGAAATTACTTTCCATTATTAACCAGAAGGATTGTACTTTCAAATAAAAAAAGAAATTTGAGAAAATATTCAGTAGTTTTTTTATAGCATTTTCAAAAAAAGTTATTTGGCGGACCCATAATACTAGATACGATGCAAATAACCCCATATTTCAGTTTTTACTTCTCATTTAACCCACTGAATATTAACAGAAAGAAAAAAATTTGCGGCCCTTAATGGGTTAGAAAATTCTAAAAATTGCAGTTCATTATCAATACCTCTCCAACGAGCCCCAAAAAAATAAATCGAACTAAAAATGTGGATGTTATTGCAGTTTTTATAAAAAATGCATCAAAAATAGCACTAAAATAGTATAAATCTGCGCTTTATACTGGGTCATTTTGCAAGTTTTTAATATGGTTTAATAAGGCTCGGGTCGGATTTTAATTTCTATCGGTTTTTTTCTCAATACCATTTTCATGGTGAATTTTATTCAAGAAGAACCTGATTTATTTAGTTCATTTTGAACGCGTCCAGATCACGAATGGACAAAGATAAACGCGAAATATTTTGGGAGAACACATAAAACAAACCAATCTTTCATTTTAGTCGGGAACATCAACAACATTTTTCCTTCCTCACAAAAGAAGCCACTCTACTATACATATGCCCTCTGGAATGTCAATTCAAATGTACCACACTCTAATTAAACCACCCTTGACTAGAGTGTATATAAACCCATTGCCATGGCCTTAATCATTTCTCTAAATCCTTTAGTGCATTTGCACTTTGTGATAAAAGGCATCAACACAACAATACTTTAGGCATTATGGTTTTATGCTTTCACAGCGATATAGTTTTTGAGAATATGATCCCACCTCAAAGAGCATTATGAATATTTAAGTTTGCAGCATTATATTTACACATTCCTAATTTGTCGTTACTTTCTTTCTTTCGCATTTCCATGTGGCTGCGCGCGTGGCATTTGATTGCAGTAAATCCTTCAATGGCTGTGTCTGCAGTGTCATCTTCATCTATATGACATACACGATGCTACCACTACGTCAGCGAGAGTCCTTAGTCGGTGGCATCATATTATCGGCCACGCAAATATACACCAGCATAAGCTACGTGGAGGACACATATCAGTGGCAGGAGGTAAGTACTAGAGACTAGAGGTGCATGCAAAAGGTGGGGAAACCAACAAATGACACCCCAGTGCAGCAGTACAACAACTGCAGTTTATTATTTCACAGGTATAATGACGCAGACACCACGTCAAACTATAAATAGTTCCACATTGTTGGGAAAAGTTGAAACTATTCCGGAAATTTTTATTATTAGCACATTTGCACGTGTTGTATCCTGCTGTTTTGAAAAGAGATTACGTGTTTAGGGAATATTTTTGTTTCGAATTTGTAATTATTGTTGTTTTCAACTAATAAACGGGAATGTTTTTAAAAACATTAGAATATTTTTATTTTGAAATTTCCATATCGACATGAGCTTTGTTATGTTTACCACAAGCAACAAAATGTTATCATATATAATGTTTTTATACCCTCCACCTCCAGGATGGGGGTATACTAACTTTGTCATTCCGTTTGTAACACCTTGAAATATCGACCTGAGACCCTATAAAATATATATATTCTTGATCGTCATAAAATTCTAAGACGATCTACCCATGTCCGTCCGTCCGTCTGTCCGTCTGTTGAAAGCACGCTAGCATCTAAACGAAAGGAGCTAGAATGTTCAAATTTTCCATAAATGCGTCTTATAGTCGTAGATAGGTTGGGATTGGGGCAAAATCGGCCCAAAGGGAAAATTTTTTCCCTCACAAGGACTAAAAATACCCATAATAATCCCTAATATTTTAGTGTATTTATGCATGTTTTTTAAAATATGTCTGTTTATATTTGCTTGATATTTGGTATGCGCATTCGCCTTATAGCAAAAACGTGCACCATAAAGTGATTCTTATTTGTAGGGGGTGAAATGGGGCAAAAAAGGGATAAAAATAGTACATATTAAACGACAACAGCTAGAAACACGAAATTCGGTGTGTACATTCCTCTAATTGAGTAGATACATAATATAGAAGTATTTTTTCAAATACGTACTTTTAAGGGGTAAAATAGGAATAGAGGGATAAAAATGGTACCAACAAAACGACTATACCTAGAATAATGAAATTCGGTGTATACATTCCTCTGATTGCATATAAAGGGTGATTTTTTAAAAGCAATAGGAAAGTTTTTCAAAAAAAAAAACACATAAAATTCAGAAAAATGCATGAAATCTTTATTTGAATCGATAGTACGGTCCATATAATTTAATGTTTGAAGATTATTTCATGCAAATGTTGATCTTGACTGCGCCTCAAATGGTCCATCCGCTTAGTCCAATTTTGGCATTTCCACGTTTTTGAGTAACAGAGGCCCAATTGCTGCGAACGGCGACGAATCGATAATTGATGGTCATCATTAACACTGGCCGATACAGCTGCGATATTTTCTTCAGTTCGCACTCTACGTAAGCGTGTTGATGGTTTAATGTCCAACAATGTAAATTTGGTGCGAAATTTATTTACAATAGCCCAAATAGCCGCTTCAGTGGGTCGAATAACCTGACCATAAAACGGAAGCGCGCGATGAACTTTCTTAACAGAGCACGCATTTTGATAATAAAATTCAATAATTTGCAAGCGTTGTTCGCTTGTAAGACGATTCATGGTTAAATTATAGACTAAACTGAAGATGTTTGACAGTGAAACAAAACACGAAACGTGCGTCCAGCTGTTTAAACCGGTGTTGCCAAAAAGATAATAGTTAAAAAATCACCCTTTATAAGTAAAATACACAGATTTTTCAAAATTCGTACTTTTTGGGGTTAAAATGAAAAAAGGGGATAAAAATAGTACCAATCTAATGACCGCAGCTAGAGTCATGAAATTCGGAGTATACATTCCTCTGACTGTGTAGACACGGAATTTAAACTGATTTTTCGAAATTCGTACTTTTTGGGGTCAAAATAGAAAAAGGGGTTAAAAATAGTACCAACCAAATGGCCGCAGCTAGAGTCATGAAATTAGGAGTATACATTCCTTTGACTACGTAGAAATGAAAAATAAAGTTTTTTTCCAAATTCGTACTTTCAAGGGATACAATGGGTACGGAGGGATAAAAATGGTACCAACAAAACGGCTGTACCTAGAATAATGAAATTCGGTGTATACATTCATCTTATTGCATAGACAAGTACAATACACGGATCTTTTAAAATTCGTACTGTTTTGTGTTAAAATTAAAAAAGGAGATAAAAATAGTACCACTCAAATGACCGCAGCTAGAGTCATGAAATTCGTACTTTTTGGGGTTAAAATGGAAAAAGGGGATACAAATAGTACTAACCAAATGACCGCAGCTAGAGTCATGCAATTCGAAGTATACATTCCTCTGACTGTGTAGTAACGGAAAATAAACAGATTTTTCGAAATTAGTACTTTCAAGGGATACAATGGTACAGAGGGATAAAAATAGTACCAACTAAACGACTACAACTAGAATGATGAAATTCTAATTGCGTAGAAACGTCAAGGGGGTAAAAATGGTACCAACCAAATGGGAGCAGCTGGAATCATGGAATTCGGTGTATACATTCCTCTGACTGCATAGACACGCAAAATATCAAGTTTTTTTCAAATTCGTAATTTTTCTTTTACGGCAAAAATTGGTTGAATCATGATATTAGATTATTTTGCACTATGTACGTCTGATAATGGATTTTCAAAATTTGTACTTTTGGAATTAAAATAGAATGGAAATACAACCAACTGTAGCACACACTATCTACCAATATTTATGGCATTTAAGCTTATTGAAAATATAAATAGAAGAATATTTATTTTTTGTTTTGAAATAACTAATGGTTTGAAATAATTACAATATTATATTTATTTATAAAATTATTTTTTCAATATTCGTATTTCTTTTGATTTGGCTATATTAAAAAATTTATATTTTCCTGTAATATTACTGCACTTCTACGTCAACCGTCAACCTCTGTGGAATGCAATCCATGGTGGAGGGTATAAAAAGTTCGGCCCGGCCGAACTTAACGCCGTTTTTACTTGTTTTTTGTTAAAATTACAATATTCCTCGAAGTTACCTTTAGTACTATTGGGATATAATTGTACAGGTCCAAACGAGCCGATTATAGGCTAAATTTATGATAATTATAAGGGAAATAGTAACAGTCGTCAAAAAATAGAGAATTTTTTAAATAGACTTTTTACGCTTGAAAAGATAAATGATAGAAAAAATATAGTCCAATAACTAAAGGCATCTGAAGAGTAGATGAAAATAAAATTAACCACAAATTTTCATAATTCTTTTTATATTCCTCGTGTTTATGACACCAAATTTCAAGTGTCATTTGTCAGCAAAATTAGGTATTTTTAGGGCTTTTACAAGGCAATTGAACTACGATTGACATATTTATTCAATTTTTCAAAATCTTACTTTTTGCACTAAATGTCAATGTCGAGTAGACAAAAGATACAATGCAAAAACGTTGAACCTTCAGCCGTTCTTAATACGTGTTTAAGTTTTAATCCTTCTGCCCCCAATGTTGTCCCATAAAATCTTCAAAAAAGTATTTTTCAGTGTTAATATTTGTGCAGACTATCAATTAGTGAACTTTCACAAAAATTCAAGACACAAGCAGCAACAGTAGTCCAAATATGCTAATTTATAAAAAATGAATAAAACTCCAATTTGTATGGAAGGTGCCACGCCCACTGAAAATATTTCAAGAAGATCGGTCCAGTAGGTTAAGCTGCTATAAAGAACAAACAAACAAACACAGATTCATTATACCCTCCACCTCCAGGATGGGGGTATACTAATTTTGTCATTCCGTTTGTAACACCTTGAAATATAGAAATTCGGTGTATACATTTCTTTGACTGCTTAAATAAACAAAATAAAAAGATTTTGAAATAATAAAATTATTATATTTATTATAACATCATTATATTTATTATAAATTTATTTTTTCTATATTTGTATTTGTTTTGGTTTGGCTATATTAAAAAATTTATATTTTTCTGTAATATTACTGCACTTCTACGAAAATCGACAGCTTCTGTGGAATACAATCCATGGTGGAGGGTACATCGACAAAATGTTCTTCTTCCTCACAAAAAGAAGTCACTCTTTCTCTATAGAAACAACAAATCCAGTAACTTGGAAATACGTAGGAAGGCGAAAATCAAAGTGAAGTTAAAGTATCAATCAAATCAATATCAAAAATTTTGAATTCCAGCGAGTACAAAAATTTTATTTGTTATTCGAAGTAGTACATATTTAAGATTTAGGAACCATATTTTTTCTTTATTTGTCACAGAAAAATTTCGGGCCTGAAAGGCTTTGAAGGAAAATAATGAAGTTGTTCTAAATTCATACATTCCAAAAGTGTAATATTTTACTGTTTATTAAAATAAAATAAATTCGGGACAAAATACTCTTTAAATGAATGAGAAGAATTCAAAAATGTTTACTAGATCAAAAGTTACTTAATTTTGGCCGATGAAATTTGATGCTGTTATCCGCTTATTTTTATAGGAATAGTTTACAAATATTGGTTCTGAAAAACCGTACTAATTTCCCAATAAATAATAGCTTTTAGTTGGCACTTTGTAAATAAACATCCAGTAATTCGACCAATAAAATATGGGTTAAAATTCGTAAAGCGTGTCCATGTTTTTGGTCGAGCTTTTTAGACAAAATGCGGATATTTCCGTAGGGCACGGTAGGGACTCGCTTTACGAATTTTTAGCCATATATAGTAAGACAAGAAACAAAGACATTTCAAAGTTTTAATTTGTCAACATTTTTTTGAAGTGATGTTTTCAGGTGCTTTTGACGCTTAGATGGATGGCGCAGTTGACTAATTACATGTTAATCGGAACAGTTATTTTCCTTAGGTTCTCTAAATATAATGAAAGTTTGTAAATTTGCACTTCTGAAAATTCCATAAATCACAATTAGCGATTTTCAACGAGCACTCAAAAACACAAATCGGACAAAAAATCGAAAGTTATGGAGGATTTTTAATATTAATGTAGCTTATGAATGGACAGCGATAAAGCCGAAATATTTTGGAATAAAACAAAGATTAGATTTAGACGGGAATATCCATAATTGTTTAAGCCGACTTAAAGTAACTACGCTTATTAAATATTTTTAATTTTGACTGTAAAATTGTTGTAGAGTAATTACTCCGAACTCCATCATGACACTCATGGACGGTCTTCCGGAAACTATTTAATAAAAAAACTTCTTAAAAAAACTAAAATGCATTTTTTAATACTAAAAACTAACAGGAAAAATAAAAACACATGCGTCTTTAAGATTTTATCATTTTATATTAAACTAAAAAGCAAAAAATTATGTTTCCATCTCCTACCAGAAAAATAGTTATGAATTTTTTAAAATAACCTTATGACAAAATTAGTAATTTTCGACTCAAACTAGTATCAACAATTTCATATATTTTGAGAATCTGAAAATACAGTTACTCAGAATTATACAAATTTGCAAACTTTCAATAAAATCGGAAAACCCATGGAAATATCTGTTTTGTTTCATATGAAATTAATCAGTAACGTATGAAGCAATCTTTTAACTTATTATCTAAAAAACGAAGACAAAACTCTTGAAAATTGATACGCTTATAATGAACTTATTTTTAAAAATATATCAAAAAATTAAATATGTCCGAAAAAAAAAACAAAATATGGAATTTATTTTTAAATCCTAAAAATAAATTTGAAAATAAAATTACATATTTTTTGGACGACAAAAAAATTAGGCAGAGGAAGAACATCTTAATGTAAAACAAGTAAAAACGGCGTTAAGTTCGACCGTTCCGATCAAGTTGCAAGTCCACAGAGGCTGTCGATTTTCGTAAAAGTGCAGTAAATAGCCAAACTAAAACAAATAAAAATATCGAAATAATAATTTTGTAAATAAATATAAAATTTTAATTATTTTAAACAGCGTAAAAGTAAATATAAGGCAGCAATCTTCGAAACGTCTTAAATAGACTAAATATTGGGGGAGCGCGAGCATTTTCAGCTACAGCCGTTATGTTGGTTGTAATACAGGGTTTTCCAACAAGAGGTGTTATTTTGAATCACCCGGTATTTCGGTAGCTGTCACTTTTGAAGCTTTTATTCTTTGACATTTGACAAGTAGAAACTATGCCATTACTAAAATTGTAACGATACACAAGTTCCGTTGGGATTGGATAACATTTGCGACTTGTACTTTGATAACAAAATTATATACACAGACGGTTTATTAATTATTTTCCAGGAATACCATTTTTCCACTAACTTGTACTTAAATTGTGTTTTCTTTTACTGATTATGGTATAAATATTGAAAAAATATAAACATTACCTTGATATTTTATCTAACAATTACTTCAAATATTAAGCTTAACCAGTTAATAACAATATAGTATAAAATAGAAAAAGGGACTGACACACTTTGTGCAAATACAAAATAACCTCAATTCTATGTATCTAAGCTTTTATTAAAAATTGCCTCCAATTTGGTATGGCAATCGTAAAAGAAAATCTATTAAATCTATAAAATTAGCATATGCAATTGAGGATAGGCAATTTCCACTTTTGCTCTAAATAAAAGACTACAAACGAAAACTAAATGTTCGACCATATCTCATGGAGGAGTAACGTCAGCCCTCTTTCCCATTATGGCCAATACGGCCACCTGTTTTGTGTTCATGTTTTATTTTTCGCTTGTTCGTTTTGCGAATAAAAATAAAAATAAACATAAATATTTATGTGTACGAGCAGTATTTATTTTTAGTTCTCTGATTAGGTTAATATCGACTAGAGTGCTACGCGTACGATGCAATAAAAATAAAATTTTATTATCGTTTTCCTACTTGTTGTTACTGTGGGCCAAATATAACTTGTTTGTTTTCGCTTTTCTTTCCTTTTGTTTCTTTTCATTTCCGTTCCTCCGCTGCCACGATTGGGACAACATGGTTGCTGCTACTGTCGGTTGTCGGTTTTGTTGTTCTGCAGTTATTCAGCTCTTTAATGGCTTTATTTTTATCAAATCTGACCGGCATTTATACCCACTGGCCCAAGGAGAAGGCACAACGCAAGGCATTCATCGAGACGCGTCAGTGTATTGAGGCCCGTTTGCGAACACAACGAGAGAATCAACAACAGGTATGTCCGTATATGTGCGCTTATATGTATATGTAGCCATTTATTTATATTCACACAGATCCACACACACACACAGACAATTATTCATATAGATATAGACATTACTATAATGGCTTTGTTGTTGATGTAAAGTTTTGCCAGCATAAACAACTTATCACACATACACACAAACGTACGCGTGTGAGTCATTTCATACGATTTTTGACCTTTGCTCATAATAATTTCTCAAATCAGCAGGAAAATATATTCACAGTCGATTTGTTGGTAGATAGGGATCTATGGTTAATGAACCCCACATAGAAGCTAACGGTTTCCAGGAACCATATTAAGGTCCGAAAATGTTCCAAGAAGTAGAAGCATAGCATAAAGTTTTGGAAGTGAAGGAGATGGCATTTGTACAAAATATAGAAACTAAAGAAATACAAATTAAACAAATTAAAGCTGTGCAATCTCCTTTAACGAATCACGATGGCATTATTCGTTTTTCATTTCCTCATCCCACTGGATGATGGATATTCCAAGGGATACAATATTTAAAAAATTATTATATATAAAGTATTTGTTCGCAACATATGGTAACGGCATTAGTATCACATTAAAGAGGAGAATATTGTTTAAAAACAATCCAAATACCATGTTTCTATATGTATTAATAACTATATTCTAAATGCGCTTTTCACATTTTTTGATTTTACAACTAACATTTATCGTATTTCTCTTATTTTTGTTATTTAAGCCTGAAAAGCTTTATTTATAACTTTGGTGTTTTTGGTGACCACACCGATATTTTCCCGGAAATTTTTTACTTAGCATTAGACCATTTGGACTATAAGTTAATTCTACAAAAATGATCTACTCAACATACATTTTCATTCTTTTTAATTATAGGGTCGCTTTTCTGTTCAAAAAATACTGTTGGACAGTGGAATAGAAAACAAAATACTTTGTTTTATAATAATAATATCTGGTACCCTACGAAGAAAACAAAGTCTGGTTGGGAAAAAACTATGATAAATGTAGAAGTTTATCCCGTAACATAACCCCAAATACATTTTGTTTGCGGTGGTAGGCAGGGGTTCTCTTCCGTATTCATCATTGGAATACAATATGCACTGGCGACCTTCGTCCGGGTTTATAATAGCTATCCTCTGGGTCTCTAGGTCGGGTACGCATAATAAAGTTTTCTTGCGTTACCGGCTTTGGACCTTGCTAAAATTTGTCTCCTCCAAAAGCCGGCTGCACATAGTAAAGTTTGCCTGCGTTACGGGCCTTCGGACAGCCTTGAAGGGTTTCTGCTCTGAAGTATGTCTAAAGGCTACGCAGAGTGAAGGTTATATGCGTTGACGGTCATCGGCCGTATATCCAAATACAGCGATGCAGAGTAAGCGTTTTTAACCCAGAATTAATTTGGGATTTGTCGATTTTTGTTCGGACACTTCTTGAACAAAATTTTATTGTTTTTTTTTCTCTTTTTATGGGATCTTTCCAGAATCAAATCAATCAAAACAATTTTTAAACAATAAAAAACTGTTCGATTCTCTAAACATGTAAGGAAAGGCTACAGTCAGGCGGGGCCGACTATATGATACACTCTACTATCTATCCGAATACTATTCAATTCGGTAAAAAAGTGAAAACGGGAAGAATTTTTGTAATCACAGGCAAATATGACCAGGTCCAATTTGTCAAATCGAGAAGAACGTTTGTATCGGGGCTATATCCAAACATGGAATAAAGTGACTAACTTTCACAATAAGTTCTTCCAATTCAAGTATAACGTGTTATTTGAAGAAATTCGATGGAAATACGCGGTTTCTGGGGCGGAAAAAGTCAATCCGGGAGTGAAATTTATATAGCAGCTATATATAAATCTGAACCGATCTAACACATTTTCACCACAGGTGTTTTCAGTTGAAATATAAGTTGTTTTGACAAGTTTGAAGAAAATCTGTTAATATATGTGGATTCTAGAGCGGAAAAAGTCAAATTGGGAGCGAAATTTGTATGGGAACTATATAAATCTGAACCGATCTAACACATTTTCACCACAGGTGTTTACAGTTGAAATATAAAGTGTTTTGCCAAGTTTGAAGAAAATCTGTTAATATAAGTGGATTCTAGAGCGGAAAAAGTCAAATTTGGAGCGAAATTTGTATGGGAGCTATATATAAATCAGATCTACCACATTTTTACCACAGGTGTTTATAGATGAAATATAAGATGTTTTGCAAATTTTAAAGAAAATCTGTTGTAATATGTGGTATCTAGATAGAAAAGAGTGAAATCGGGAGTGAAATTCGTATGTGGGCTATATCTAAATCTGAACCGATTTTCTTCATTTAAATAGCGTCCGTCCTTGTCCCGAAAAACTTCGTTGTGCAAAGTTTTGTTTGGTTCTGGCTACAATTGCGACCTGTATCGTGATTACAAGAATAGATGGACAAACAGACAGACAGGCGGACATTGCTAAATCGATTCAAAAAGTGATTCTAAGTCGGTCGGTATAATTAACAATGGGTCTATCTGCCTTCCTTTTGGGTGTTACAAACAAATGCACAACGATATAATACTCTCGTGGGTTACGTATACTTTATATTATTTAATAATATTACTCATTCGCACAATAATCGCACTCCTCCGTTTTCCGCAGTTTATTAGTGGAAATATGCAGTAACTCTCGCTTACTAACCTGCGGATTAAGCGCTGATTTTGTAGAGAATATTTCGAATTAGAGCAATTACAGGGATGCAATAATATCATGTCTCGTTTAAAAATAAAATGCATCGGTCGAGATTTGAACATGAGACCTTTTCATGATAGTCGTGTTCTCTACCCAATGCACCACAGCAAGTGATTCGATATCTTCTTAATTTGATTCTTAAAACCAGAATATGTATGATTTTTATACGCTTCACCAATTAGTTTTCCGCCAAATGTTTGTAAATGTAAATGTTTATCAATGTCAGTCTGTTCGTCCGTCTGTCTGATACAAACCGCAATTGTTGTCCAATTGCCTTGATATTTGACAGAAGTTTGTATGGTCCCAAAAGTTTGGAGGAAATCTATTGAATTTGGAGGGAATCGGTTCATATTTAGATATAGCCTCCATACAAATATCCCTCCAATTTGCCCTATTTCTGATCTAGAATACAAATTTTACATTGGATATTGATAAAATATCGTGTTATATTTGAACTATAAACAGCTAATATAAAAGTGAACTAAATGGTCCATGCTTTGATATAGCCCCCCTAAAAATGTAGCTCCGATTTACACTATTACTGTTCTAAAATGCAAATGAAATGTTCTAATATCAGATCTTGATCAAATTTCCCTCACCACGTTACATTTAGACTAGAAACACCTGCTTTGAAAGTCAATCATATAGCTCCATGTTTTGGTATAACCCTCATACAAATGGGCCCAAGTTTACACTATTATCGCTCTAAAACCCACTTCTTACATTGGATTTTGATAAAATTTTGCCGATCATGTTATATTTCAACTAAGAAGGCCTATCCTGAATGTGATCTATATGGACCCATTTTTTGAAGTAGCGCTCTTACCAATAGACCCCCATTTTTTACTATTACCTCTCTAATATCCACATTTTACATCGGAAGTTTATCAAATTTGCAGATGGAGTTTATATTTCAACTAAGAATACCTACTATGAAAGTCAAATATATGGGTCCATATTTTGATATAACCCCCAACCAAATGGGGCCTCCAGTTAGCACTATTACCGCTGTAGAACCTACATCATACACCGGATCGTGATCAAATTTTGCAGAACATGGTATATTTTAACTAGACTCATGATGTGGTACAACCCTCAATTGTTCACTGATGAAGTGAACCATGTGTCCCAATTTTGATGTAGAGCCAATAGGCCTCGATACGATTTTGAACGGGAAAATATCTTTGGATGAAATTTTATAATTTGCAAATTTTTTTGTTACCTCGGCCATGTCAAATGTTGAAAGTATAGCCAAAGGGACAATTATTTATCGATTGCAAAGTGCTTGCCGATAGAGACCACAAATGCCAAAAAAGCTGCTTAACGGTGTGTACATCAATTAGTTTAAGAGATACATATTTGAGTCGCAAGAAAAAAGTCCATATTTTTGACCGAATACGTTTTTGTATTTTTGACGTTACTTTTTAAGTTACTATTAGCACGAGTTCGAAATATTTATACTCATAAGTTGCTTACAAAATTTTAAATAAACCACTGGAAACATTGATGCAAATATGTTACTTCAATCACTTTTTAAAACAAAAAATCCAAAAAGGACCCGTCCGCGGAAGGTCCTATTCAAAAATTAAAATTATTTAATAAAAAATTGTATTTGCTATAATTCTCAATTCAAGATATTTTGGAAACTTAAATGAAACCATAAAATGTTGTTCAACTTATAACTTCTTCTTCCATAATTTACAATGTAAGAGCCAGTGTTTGCAAAAATTTGTGTATCAAAACATCGTTATTATTGTCATGGTTTACCATTTTTGCATCAAAATTCAGAAAAAGAGTCAATATGGCTGTTTTTCTTTAAGACTGGATAACTAAGCTGCGATAACAAAAATCTTAGGGTGTGCTTCCGGATGACGATTGAAATTCTACACGAACGAATGATACACTGACGAACGATTCATAAATTGGGTTTTTATAATACGTTTAAAATTTTTCGCCTTATATAAATAAAATGTTAAAATTTCACTCAAAGTAAAAAAAATCTTTTTTAAAATTGCCGCCAAAGGCAATATGTGTGTGAAAACAAATTTTGAAAAAATAATTTTGTGTTAAAATTTTTTGACTTAGCCTGGATCCAGTGTATGTCAAAATTATGGTTATTGAGGCTAAGTCCAATAAAGTCGACACAAAATATATTTTTAAAAATTTCTTTTGATACATATATTTATATTGTAGTTGGCGACAATGTGAAAAAAATAATTTTTATTTTGAACACAAAATTAAATTTTTATTAACGGTTCGTTATCGCAGCTTCTTATCCCGGCTTAAAGAAAAACAGCCCTAGTGTAAGTGAAAATGTCAAAAAAGTATAATTGTAAATTTGTATCCAGATTGTCAACCAATAGAATCAATTTTGTTAGTTCCACCTAATATACATATTTGACCCACCCATTCACATTTATTTGACTACTCATATTCACTTTTGAGCTCACTCTCGTACTTACAGACAGAAATTCATGTCCCTACAACCTACTTCCTACCAACTACCAACAACTGCGATGCGATTGTATTCATGCAAATCTTCCCAATTGTCCATTTTTTGTTCCTACGGCCACTTTAAATGTCGGCTCAAGTCATTGAGTAGCTCAGGGCTTGTTTTTCACAACGTAATCCACACACACACAGTGGCACGAGGTGTATTACAGTCTACCTTATTGTTGCCCTCATTGCAAATATGTTCATCGCAATAAAATGTAACAAATTTAAAGTGACAGTAATTTGAAAGTGGACATCATGTCGTGACCCTGAAATGGTGATCAGCTGTAACAAACATGCTGATATAAATTCTCCCTGAAGAGTATCATGCTGTTGTACAAATGTTAATGGCTTTTACATTTGTTAAATATTCGGATGTGGGAGGTAATTCAATTTACAAATGTTGAGGTTGGGATGTCTGCCCATTCCCCATTTCTTTGTCAGAAATGACGGCATGTTTTCGCAATGGAGTGAACGAAAATTGCGCAGAGCAACCATTTAAATACGAAAAAAATTATATGAATTAGTTTTGTAAAGTGAAATATTATATTGCATGGACCCGAAAAAGGTATATCCCAGAAGCTTTCATTATCAAAAACAATGAAAGAAAGGCTAAAGTCGAAGTTTTCTACGGCATAAGAATTCAATTCAGTGAGAATTTTGGCAGGTTTCCTGAATTATGAACCAGGTGAAATGGAACGTGTTGCAATACTTTACTTGGCACAATTTTGTATCCCTTTGTGTGCCGTTCAGCCCTAAAATGTTCAAAAATGCATTTATATTGCGCTTCTATATAGTGAGAGGAATCTACATACCTAATTTCACCATCTAGCTGTAAAACTTAAGTTGGTACCATTTTTATCCCTTGTACAAATTTCGAAAAATCCATTTATGTTACCAGTCTACGTTGTCAGAGGAATTTACACATCAAATTTCACGACTTTAGCTGCGATACTTTAGTCGGCACCATTTGTTTCCCCTTTTGTCCTGCGCACCCCTTAAAGGTACAAACTTCCAAAAAGTCCAATTTTACTGCGCTTCTAAATGGTCAGAGGAATTTACATACTGAATTTCACGATTCTAGCTGTAATATTTAAGTTGGTATAATTTGTATACTTTTTTGTCCAGCACGACCCTTAAAAGTAGAAATTTCGAAAAAACCATTTATCTTGCAAATCAACGTTGTCAGATGAATTTACTCGCCAAATTCCATGGTTATAGCTGCAATACTTTATATGGTACCATTTTGATCCCGCTCACCCTTTATAAGTACAAATTTAGAAAAATTCATTTATATTTGCTCTTCTACATTGTCAGAGGAATTTACACTAATATAGCTGCAATACTTTAGTTGATACCATTTTTATCCCTTTGGGTCCCCTTATTAGTACAATTTTCGAAAAAAATCAATTTAGACTTCGCTTCCAGGTTGTCAAAAGAATTTACACATCAAATTTCGCGACTACAGCTGCAATACTTAAATTAGTACCATTTTTATCCCATTTTGTACCTCGCAACCCTTAAAAGTACAAATTTTGGAAAATCTAATTTTAATTCATGGTCAGAGGAATTTACATACCAATTTTCACGATTCTAGCTGTAATACTTTAGTTGGTACCATTTTTATCCCTTTTTGACTCTTTCCTCCATTCAAGTAAAAAAAAATTCGAAAAATCCCTCATTGTAGCTCGTCTGCATGGTCATTGCAAGGAACACACCAAATTTCATGTTTCAAGCTACTGCCGTTTAGACAGAACGAAGGTTCGATGTTTATCTCTTTTTGTCCTATATTAACCCCTAAAGGTACGAATTTAGGAAAACCCTTTCTTAGTCGACGCCTACGTCATATTCGGGAACTACCCTGGAAATGTCATGACCCTGACATCAGCCGTTTGTTCTGGGCGCTGGTCAATGATAAGTCAGTCAGGCAGTCGGTCAGTAACGGAAGTATTTTATATATATATATATATATATATAATCCGGTTAATAATGGAAAATAATTTCATTCAAATGGCAGCCTCGGCTCCCCACAAATAATAGTCCAACGGTTTAATAGTTGAAAAAAAAAACGTTAGATAGCGGACCCTTACGTTACCAAATAAAGGGTCCGCCAGTTATTTTTTTTTTTGAAATGCTATAAAAAAACTACTGAATATTTTCTCAAATTTCTTTTTTATTTGAAAGTACAATCCTTCCGGTTAATAATGGGAAATAATTTCATTCAAATGGCTGCCTCGGCACCCCACAAATAATAATCCAAAGGTTGTCATATATATATATATATGTCAATGACATTTTTGTTTTTCATATCTTTATTATAATTTCGTTTTTGACCAGCATAGCTTTCAGAAGATGGTCGTCACCGACCGAAATGGTAGTGAGCAATCAAGTAATAAATATCACTGAGCCATTGTTTTAAAATTACATTCTAGTTAAAATCATATATAACATATTTTTCAAAATACTTCGAATATCCCGAAATATTTTAAGAATCCCCTGTCCCCATTTCAAATTTGTTGTCCTTTTGGCCATCATCAAATCTCCATGGTTGGGGACAAACTCCCACATCTGGCAAACCTGACATGTAATCATACTTTCACTTTTGACAATTCAAAATTTGAAATTGGTGTGGTGATAAATTATGAATGATACCTCGGTAGTCTAAATACCCACTACAGATCCAAAATTCAGCAAATCTTCTGGGATATACATCTGATCGAAGCATGTGAAATTTCGTCAAGATTTTCCGTTCAGAAGTTACAGATATAGTTCCAGAAATATCATGATATTGCATGATCACAATATTAAAATTTTGTTTGTTTTCGGTCCGCAAATGACTAAATACTTGTTATGGCATGTAAAAATAAGTAATGTATAATCACTACAAATATTTAAGTTATTAGTATTATGTTATCACAGAAAAGCCCGTGAAATTAGTTTTTTGTTTCTGTTTAATTTAACAAAAACAATAATTTGCATAATATATTTTTTTTATGTCCAAGGCTACGACTAACTAACAAATTGGACGACTTAAAGACAATTCAAAACTTTTTCCTCTCGTTTATATAGAGTTTTATTTATTTTACTAGACTGTGCGACACCCTCACGACCATGCTGAGGGGCGGAGGTGGGATATATAAACGAATGGTAATCTATTGTGCGTTTATATCCATTCAGTTGTTGTTTATTCTTTCACATTCTCTGGCGTTTCGTTGTCGCCTATTGTTTTCCATTTCAATTCAAAACAAAAGATTACGACAGATTTTTCTGTGCGTAAACGACACTACAGTCATGTCCCATGGAATAGCACAATTCTGACTTAAAAAAATCCAAAGATCTCCCGGTTTTGATGAATATTAATCAAGCTTAGGTCAGACCAAATTATCTAAATATTATTTGAAATGTTGAATCATTACTTCTGTGAAAGATATTGAGATTTTTTGCTGATGAATTTTTAGTTTTTTTTTTAATAGAGAATTGAAAGAGATGAAAAAAAATATAACTTTATTGAAATATTGAAAATATGTGTTGAATTCTTTAAATTTCCGATATTGAACTGAAAAAATATTAAAAAGTTAAAAAAATCAATTCAACAGTACATGAAGCCTAGACAAAAATTACATATTAACAATTAAGTAAATTTCAGTCGATTTCACGGACTTATATATACCCTTACTCTCAGAGAACATGTGTGTGGGAGGACTTACATTTTACTTAGTGCCGGTTTATGTCTGTGGGAGGTACTGGAAGTTTGTGGCAATTCGTAAATAATGGTAAAAACATGATCAAATGAACATAATGGATTCCAGGCACCGGTATAGGAGTTATAAAGGATTTAATTATACCTAGGATAGAGACAACGAAGGGGCCTGGCTAAAGCATAAATAATTTTTAGTTTTAATGTGATTATTAAAACATTTTCAAATATCAAATTGCAACTGATTTTGACTACCCGTATTGTGTGGAAGTTTCATTGGTTTTTATTTAAGACTAGCTGACCCGACAAACATTTTCCTGTCCATATTTCAATTATTTTGTTTGTGATCGTCGTGTGAATGTTTAAAAAATTTCTTCTCAGTGATTATTGTATCGATTAACGTTTGCTGCATAGATATTCTATTTAATGATACGGTCATGGATATCTAATTTGAACAATGTTTAGGAACACCTTTCGCATGTGTTCGATATTTCATACGGGGAATTGGAAAAATCGATGTATTTAAGAAGATATGACCCTCTTTTAACTCCAGTGGCTATATTTAAGAAGTTGTATCCTTCGTTTAGCCCCAGGTGCTACATTTAAGTAGTTATGGCTGTTTTAAGATTTCCAACTAATTCTGGTTGATCACAAATTATCCTTCTTTTAGCTCCAGGGGTTATATTTAAGAAGTTATGGCCAACTACTTCTGGCTGGTCACAACTCAGCTGCCTGGGCTATATTTAAAAAGTTACGGCATTCTTTTAGTTCCAGGAGCTATATTTAAGAAGTTATGGCCGATTACAGATTTCAAACTAATTCTGGCTGATCACAAATTATCCATCTTTTAGGTCCAGGGGCGATTTTGCAATTGACACTTTCAAGCAAGTTTTTTGAATATAATTGTGCAGATTCGTCGTTCTGCAAATCGAAACGCTTGATAGTACTTAATTTAAATGTTGTGATGCTTTCCACAAACAGAACGAATTCGATCATTCATTTAGTTTAGTGGAATCACTGGTAGTGTTTGGTAAAAATCACCAAAGGAATTATTTCACCACCTGACCATTTTTCATTAATGGACAGTGGACTTTTATGCAAATTCTATTTGTAATCTTTGCATTTTTAACAACATAATATTGACTATATCGATTTTTTTATATCTATATACATATAAGAATTATGTGTATGAAATCGTCATTCAGTTATAACCATCATTGCAAAAAATAATCTGATATTAACCGACGATTCTAAGGCGATAATCTGCGCAACTACAGTGAATTTAAAAATTCGGTTGTCAACATAATTTTTGCTAGAAACGGAATCCTCCAATTCATTGTTTTTCGAAGCCATTATAGCATGTTCGCAACGTATGGGAACACGAACTGAAAAAATCTAAATATCAACAGTACTTTTCATATAGCGAATGGCCGTTGCGCGCCAATCTGGAGTATTTTCAAAACAATTGCTGGGCATTCGCTATATGAAAAGCACTATGATTCCAACAGAATCATTGAACCAACAGTGGGCCATAGTACACTCCTTCGGACCGATCAAAACCTTGGTCATCTTCGAGAGGTTGCACTGCATCTTAAATGTTGTGAAACGGATTTGGTCCAAACATACTTAGGGTCTTAAGTCACTCCTTCAATGCGTTACAATTTTTTCTATCCCAAATGATATATTAGGAGGTTATATATCTATAGAGTGTGTATAAAAATGTCAATTGAAATTTAAAACTCGTTATTTTTAATTCTAAAAACTCCGTTTGAAATTCAAAAATTATTCCATTTGAAATTCAAAAATGCAAACAAAGCAAAATTTATTTTAGGCGGGGCAGCATTTATTTATCATCTTGTGGTACCCCCACATATAACTTGGCATAATTGAAATACATCTGCTACAACTATAATAGGATATTTATGTTTTTGTCATTCCCTTCTCACTACACAATATTCTCTATCCTAGGTAAAATTAAATCTTGTATAACTTCTATAACATTATATTGATTGATTAAGATAATGCACTGAGTGATAAACGAAATTACAGAAAATTTACATCTTTATAATTATTAACTGATATTATTATCTCTCTATTAAATCTTGTTTCAAAATTTTCAGACATATATAAATGGTACATTTTGCTTTATATTTTTGAATTTGAACTGATATTTTTGAATTAAAATTGACGAGTTTTGAATCTCAAATGATGTCTTTTGAATTTCAAATGTCGAGTTTTTAATTACAGATGATGTCTTTTGAATTTCAAATGAAATTTTTGAATTTCAACTGATATATTTTGAATTTCAAATGGAATATTTGAATTTCAAATAGGGTCTATTAATAGTATTAATATTATATTAAAAAATCTATTCAACAGTACTGTAGACAAAAAATACCTTTTAAAAATTAATTGAAATTATTTCTAAAACATCGGGCCTTTCACATTAGTTATTGCAATTGGAATTCTCCAAATTAAACGGCGCTGCTACTACTATATCCACTGGTGTTTAAGCCTCTGGCATTATCAGGCCTTTAGTCTGTTTGTCGTCTAATCATTTGAAATTCGCTTCCTTGGCAACCGGCATTCGGCATTAAACATTCAGTCATGTTTTTGTTATGAAATCCATTGTGTTCATTTCCGCAGGATTTTTAAACTGAAGATTCGATTGTTGTGTTGCTGTCTTTGTATTCATAATTTTCTAAACAAATAGAGGCAGGAAAACCGTCTACTTTTCTAAACCACCTCACCCATCCGCCTTACCACGCTTACCAGAAAATAATTCGATTACATTGTTTCGCCATTTCTGGCAAACGAAATAGGGGCACACTCCTCCGTACATACTCGTACATAATTCACATTCAATTCAAATATTGATTTTATCAATCATCACAATACCTGTTGTGCTGTGGACCTTTTATTTGGGACAAGACCTTATATTTTAAATAAATATTATTTTATGGATGGCTGTTCTTTTTGGGCGATTTATGGGTTTGAAATTTTCTGAATTTGTGAATTCGTAAATTGTTTGAATTCGAGCGACTTGTTATGGCTGTCTGCCACATGTATCTGTTATCGGTTGACATCGATTTGGGGTTAAATTGAAAGTAAATATCCCTCGCACAGACCCTCGTCAATGTCGGCATGTGAATTATGTATTTATGTACGTAGAAATTTTGCCTGCGGCAGTACGTCTTACAAAAGGTATAACGTTGACTGGAGGAAATTCCTGGCGGAAGCCAGCGAACATTTATCATACTGACACATGTTGCTGGGAAACTTATTTTCTTTGTATGAATTTTAAATGTGAACATAGTGGATTTGGTCCATTTCGAAGGGTATAAATTATAGAATGTTGAATATCGTACGGTTTCTCTTTCGAATTCAAATACCCCACGACGGACTGTGGTACAGAGTGTAAAAATAAGGAATGATGTTTGTTTGTAGAAGGTTCATTCCAAAAATCTGTCGTTAATTATATCCTCACTCTACTCTGTAGAGTGGTATTTATCATTTGGGACAGACAAAAGTGTAACTTAAGACCGTAAGTATGTTTGGACCAAATCCTTCTCATGACTTCTTAAGCTGCTTGAGCCATGTCCGTCCGTGTACACGATAACTCTCGAAAGGAGTTAGGGAATCAATTCAAACTTTACACATAGTAATATTTTCCCCAATCTTAGTTTAAGTACGAAGATGAACGAAACTGCCACGCCCCTTCTGATACCTCCATTCACCTGGTATATGGGCTATATTGTCACACCCCTTTCTGGTACCTCCCACACAAATTGACATAAGCTTTGGTTAAAATAAAACTGATTTAACTTCCATTTTTATAATCACTGCCATAACCCGTTCTAGTATCTCCCTCACAATAGTCCCTATCCTAGGTAAAATTAAATCCTTTATAACTTCTACACTAGTGTCTGGAATCCACTATGACTTGATATTTGAAAAAGTTTTTAGAACTGTTTTTATACACTCCACGAGAGTATTATGTCTTTGTGCATTTGTTTGTAACACCCAAAAGGAAACGAGATAGACCCATTGTTAATTATACCGATCGTCTTAGAATCATTTTCTGAGTCGATTTTGCAATGTCCGTCTGTCTGTGTGTCCGTCCGTCCGTCCATCTATTCTTGTAATCACGATACAGGTCGCAATTGTAGGCAGAACCAAATGAAACTTTGAACAACGACGTTTTTCGGGATAAGGACGAACGCTATTTAATTTGAAGAAAATCGGTTCAGATTTAGATATAGCCCCCATACGAATTTCACTCCCGATTTGGCTCTTTTCACTCTAGATACCACATATTACAACAGATTTTCTTTAAAATTGGCAAAACATCTTATATTGTAACTAGAAACACCTGTGGTAAAAATGTGTTAGATCGGTTCAGATTTATATATAGCTCCCATACAAATTTCTCTCCCGATTTGACTTTTTCCGCTCTAGAGACCACATAATGTATCAGATTGTCTTCAGATTTGGTAAAACATCTTATATTCCCACTAGAAACTCCCATGGTGAATATCGGACAGATCGGTTCAGATTTATATATAGCTCCCATGCAAATTTCGCTCCCGATTTGACTTTTTCCGCTCTAGAAACCACATATTGTATCAGATTGTCTTCAGATTTGGCAAAACATCTTATATTTAAACTAAGAACATCTATGGTGAAAATAGCTCAAATCGGTTCAGATTTAGATATAGCCCCCATACAAATGTCGTTCCCGATTTGTCGTTTTCCTCTGTAGAAACCACATATTGTACACGATTTTCTTTAAATTTGGCACAACATCTTATAATCTTACTAGAAACACCTATGCAAAAATTCGGTAAGATCGGTTTAGATTTAGATATAGCCCCCATACAAATGTCGCTCCCGATTTGACTTTTTCCGCTTTAAATGCCACATATTGTGCTCGATTTTCTTTAAATTTCCCACAACATCTTATAATCTAAATAAACAAAACTATGGTGAAAGTAGGTAAGATCGGTTCAGATTTAAATATAGCCCAATTTCAAATGTTTCTCCAAAACTATACGATTTTGGCCAAACTATACATTTTATATTTCACTTATTTCGTTCCAGGTTTCAATATATCCTCATACAAATGTCCTTTCCGATATAAATTTTTTTGTCAAACACAAACATTTACAGGATACAAAAAACCATCCCGTTTTCACTTTTTCACCGAATTGAATTGTTTTCGGATTGAAAGTGGAGTGTATCATAGAGTCGGCCCCGCCCGACTTTATCCTTTCCTTACTGGTTTAAATGTGAAGCAGGTACCATGTACGATGACCCTTCTCATACCTTCCACACAATAATCAGGTTCTAAGTGAAATTTAAGACCTTATAACTTTCGTATATATATTCTCTGAGAGTGAGGGTATATATAAGTCGTTTTAGCCGACAGCCGCTTACTTACTTGTTTTCTATCTCATTTCCTTCTGACATAAAGGTAAATCAACCCAAGATTCCATCGAAGGCAACTGATTCTAAACCACGGTGCACTAGTACGACACGTACACTCTTGTGGAGGGTATATGCGATTCGGTCAAACGTAAATATTCACCCTTTGTGTTTATTTTTATATAGCCTTTTAAATTTTTAATAACATGCACATTTGAAGTAGGTGCCAATATTTCTGTCCCAAAAGGCATCGATGATAAGTGAATGAGTTTGAAATATTAAAATCGAACGTTTATGACAGGTTTTACTATCAGCTATATATAATGGAAAAGTTGTGTATGTCATCATGTATTGCAACCAACACATTCAACCATGATTGGAATATGTCGATATTTGTGAGATAAATTATTGTTGTTGAAAAAATTAATATTCTGTGATAAAGTCCCACCCAAAAGAACAGGTGATATTCTTTTGGAAGGCTTTTAGTATGGCGCTTATATCGACACATGGAACAAAATTCACTTTAGATGTTTCCCGGCAAAATGAAATCGGTTAAAAGATGTGATTTCCCCAGCGGAAAAAGTCACACCGTAAGTAAATTTGTCTATAAATGAACCCATTTTCTTCAAATTCTACAGCGCCCAAGATTTGATGGGATCCTGAATCTACTTTGATTTCAAGAAACAATGGACTAAGTGTGATTCGGTTCAAATTGTAATTCTAGGTCGGTCGGTATAATAAACCTTTACATGTTTTTATACCCTCCACCTAAGGATGGGGTATATTCATTTTGTCATTCCGTTTGTAACACCTTGAAGTATTCATGGGAGAATCCATAAAATATATGGGGCAATCCACGACAAATCAGACAGTTGAGACAAATATTTTTGATTTCCTCCATTTTTTATATTTTTTAGTACTCATTAAAAAACACCTCTTGGTATACTTTGAGTTTTTTCCGATTACTCGTTAAAAAGATATAGCATTTTTAAAAAATCGTTAAATAGAAGTTCTTTTTTCAGTCTTTTGCTCATAACTTCTTCAATAATGGTCCGAATTAGATATTTTTTTTAATATTTTTGTTTTTTGAAGTTATTTTCGGAAAAAATATTTTTAAAAAATATTCACAATGTTATTGTATATAAATTTTTAGTTTTTATATTGAAACATTATTATACCCTCCACCTCCAGGATGAGGGTATACTAACTTTGTCATTCCGTTTGTAACACCTTGAAATATCCACCTGAGACCCTATAAAGTATATATATTCTTCATCGTCATAAAATTCTAAGACGATCTAGCCATGTCCGTCTGTTGAAAGCACGCTTGCAGCTATACGAAAGGAGCTAGGACGTCCAAATTTGTCATAAATGCGTCTTATAGTCGTATATAGGTTGGAATTGAAACTGGGCGAAATCGGCCCAAAGGGATAAATTAGTCCCTCACAAGGACTAAAAATACCCACAATAGCCCCTAATATTTTAGAGTATTTAATCATATTTTTTCAATATGTTTGCTTGTACTTACTTGATATTGGGTATGCGAAAACGTGCATGATAAAGTTAGTTTTATTCTTAGGGGGTGAAATTAGGGATAAAAATGGTACATATTAAACGACAACAACCAGAAACACGAAATTCGTTGTGTACATCATTTTGTCCAAATTCGTACTTTTAAGGGGTAAAATGGGAATAGAGGGATAAAAATGGTACCAACCAAACGGCTGCACTTAGAATAATGGAATTCGGTGTAAACATTCCTCTGATTTCGTAGACACGTAAAATAAACGGATTTTTCGAAATTCGTACTTTTTCGGGTTAAAATAGAAAAGAGGATAAAAATAGTACCAATCAAATGACCGCAGCTAGAGTCATGAAATTCGGAGTATACATTCCACTGACTGTGTAGACACAAAAAATAAAAGGTGTTTTCCAAATTCCAAATACGAAAAAAAGGGATTTTAGAAAGTCGTACTCTTAAGGGGGTAAAATAGTAAAAAGGGAACAAAAGTGGTACCAAACAAATGGCCGCAGCTAGAATCATGAAATTCGTTGTAGACATTCCTGTGACTGCATAGACATGTAAAATAAAAAGATTTTTTTCAAATTCGTACTGCAAAATTGGTTGAATCAGGTTGAAGTTGGGTTATTTTGCACTATGTCCGTGAGGTAATGGATTTTCAAAATTTGTACTTTTGGAATTAAAATAGAATGGAAATACACACAACTGAAAACCCCACTATCTACCAATATTTTTGGCATTTAAGCTTTTTAATTTTTTGAATATACTTGAAATATTATTTCGATATGTAAACGTATTGGTAGCATTGCCTTAAAAGCGTGGTTTGAAATAATAAAAATATTATTATTTTTTTAAAAAAATATTTTTTCAATATTTGTAGTTGTTTTGGTTTGGCCAAATTAAAAAAAATATTTTCTTGTAATATTACTGCACTTCTACGAAAATCGACAGCCTCTGTTGAATGTATGGAGGGTATACAAAGTTCGGCCCGGACCGAACTTAACGTTTTTACTTGTTTTTCTAATTGTTTGTACTCTTCGATTTTCTTGATAAAAACAATTATTGTGCAACAGCTCATGGTAAGGGGCCTGGTGATGGTATTGGTGGAACATTGAAAAGAACGACATCAAGGGTAAGCCTTCAGCGACAAATGAGTGAACAAATAATTACTGCTCAAGAACTACACTATGTCACAAAAGTCTACAAACGATAAATTATGAATAAAATAAGAATAGCTGTTGTGTTGTTCAGCCACGACAGAGGCCCACAGTTTGTTTTTGTATTTGGTTAGGGATGGGTTGTTGTATGTATGTAAGTAAAATCGAAGTTGGAATATAATCTCTAGTCTCCACAAAATAAAAATAAATAAAGAGTAATATTGAATGCCTTTCATAGACTTTTGTGGTATAGTGTATATGAATGGGAATCTAAACCAAATCAATATCGGGTACACAATAACTGCATTCGATTGCTCCAGCGGATAGCGGAACCATAATTACCAAAGAATATTCAAGTACAAATAATAATAATAATGTTGTTCAATTTTAAAAAAGTACATAAATAAATGGAATGTCTTATTTATTATATACACACTTTATCAAAGAAACTTTATGTCAAAGATTAGTATTTGTAAATATCAACTCAAAATAGCTGAAGAGATAAATCATACAGAGGAGGTTAGAGAATTCCACATTTTCAAAAAATTATTAAATATTATAGGTCCACTTTCAACCAAGGCTCAAAATTTGCATAATAAATGCATGCTTACATAATTTTTTTTCCGAGAAATTCGAAGAGTACAAACAATTAGGAAAAGTAATGTTTTAATTTAAAAAATAAAAATTTGTATACAAAAACAATGTGAATGTTTGTTTTAATATTTTTCTTCAAAAAAACAAAAAATATTAAAAAAGAATATCTAATTCGGACCATTATTAAAGACGTTATGAAAAAAAAGAACTTTTTTAACGATTTGTTAAAAAAGCTATATCTTTTCATCGAGTAAATAGACAAAACGCAAAGTATGCCAGGAGGTGTTTTTAATGAATACTAAAAAAAATTGAGGAAATCAAAAATATTTTTTTAACTGTCCGATTCGTCGTGGAATGCCCCATATATATTCTAGGTCGTGGTAACATTCTAAGACGATCTAGCCATGTCCATTTGTCTGTTGAAATCACGAACAAACGAAATGTGCCTCATAGTTACAGATCGGTTGAATCGGCCTAGAGAGAAAATATTTATCCCTAACGAGGTCTGAAAATACCCCCTTACATAGACTATTTAAACATTTTTTTTAATTTCTGATACATATGGACTTGAAATTTGTTTCGTACATTGCTCTTGTAGCTTAAAAACACCAAAAAGTGAATTCTTGAAATTCGGTGTATACATTCACCTGACTGTATAGACGCGAAACATAAAAGAATTTTTCGAAATATGTACTTTTATGCGGAATGGGATAAAAATGGGACCAACCAAAGGGCTGCAGCTACATCTAAAATAGTGAAATTCGCTGTGTACATTGCTCTGACAGCGTAGACGCGAAAATAAACAGTTCTTTCGATACTCTTACCTTCAAGATCTAAATGGGATAAAATTTAGCATCAATCAAGCGGCTGTAGTTAGAATAATGAAATTGGTCTGACAGCGTAGACGCGGAAATATAAACAATAAAAAATAATGAATCTGGTGTCAAGGAAACGGCTGTAGCTAAAATCGAGTGTACATTCTACTGACAACGCGAAACATATTGGATCTTCAATATAAGAGCTTTTCCTATCAAAATGGTTCGGAAATTTGGGCCGTACCTGGAATCAAGAAATTGCAAATGGGAAAAACGGTCCTGAGGAAATTGTTTGTACCTAATAACCTGACATATTTTTGAAGATTGCTGCCTCACGTTCTCTTTTTGATGTTTATATTTATATATTAGAGGACTATTAATATTATAATACAGAAACATCACTATTTATGTGTAAAAATTGTAAGCAAATACTGTGATGTGCATACAAATATCAAAGTTTTTTCATATATTAGTACACATCTACGTAAAGTTGACAGCCTCTAATCTGCCGGTAAAACTTTGGAAAGCACTCGGTGGTGGAGGGTATATAAGATTCGACCCGCCGAACTTAACGACTTTTTACTTGTTTCTTCTCATAAATGTTGCCAGCATAAATAAGATCCAAATGTTTGGAGTTTTTAGACGTGTAGAAATTTAAATAAAAAAAGAAAATTTACTTTAGTAAAGGAATTTTTATGCCATCAGTGTTTGACTATAACTAAGGGCATGTGGGTGCCGTGGCTCGTTCGTGAAATCCAATGTTCAACCAATCAATGGGAGACGTATCTTGGAAATACTTCATACTATGTTGTCTACCAAGGAGTCCTAAGGTTTCGGTTTGTTCGCATAAACCAAGGAAACGAAAGAAGTAAGGGCAAATGATACCACCGGCCAATACAACACTACAGACTGAGAGTTTTTGTGTAAGTGGCGGTGCCTCATGAATCCTCGATTCTCTTCACTCGAGTGTGCCAAATCAAGCCTTATCACTGCTTCAGTTGATTTTGTGCTGTGATTTTTACTTACAGCCATTTGGCCACAATTTCTGCAAATGACAAACTTATTTATTATCTTCAAAACTAGTGAGCTCGTTCATTAAAACTACCCACCCTATTGTTTAGAAAGTATGCCAACAAGCATCTGAATACGTTTGAAGAAAAACTAACAAATGGTTGTTCATTATGTCATCCATTTTTCATTTCTAATCTCGGCAAAAAGCAAACCTTTAAGGGATGTGCCTTTGATGATGAATGCATTTCCGTCAAAGTAAAACAATACACAACACCTTAAAGAACTCGTTGAGCTAGTAAAGGAGCAGGAATATGGGACATCATACATATGAATTGCTATCAAGGAGTGAGTTTTCTATTTTGCTATCTAAGCAATTATCTTCGTAGATATGTATACACGTTTCAAGGATCATAAAAATAGGGCTTATTACACTGTGAGAAAGTCTCACATTTTTATACCCTCCATAGTATAAAGTATGTATTATGTCTTTGTGCATTTGTTTGTAACGCCCAGAAAAAGCGAGATAGGCCCATTCTTCATACCGATTGACATAGAATCAATTTTTCCGTCTGTCTGATGTCCATCTATTCTTGTAATGAAAGTGCAAGTCGCAATTATCGTATATCAAATTATCCTAACGGATTTGAAGCAAATCGGTTTAGATTTATAAATACAAATGTCGCTCCCGATTTGACTCCCTCCGCTCCTACGAAACACGTGAATTTTTGTGTGTGAGTTCCTCTTATTCCGAACTAAATAATACGGATTTCTATATATTTTCAACATATGTACTTGTGAATGTGAAAAAAATTGTTTTGTGTGTAGAGGACGCAAGTTACTCCTCACCTTGTATAGCAAATGACTTTCTGATTCTTTTTCTGAGTTTATTTGAGCATAATTATCCCATAAAAAATATCTGAGCATATATCTTTAATTAAAGAGGATTAAAATATTTCGGGGATATTCGAAGTACTTGGAAAAATATTTAATATTTTTCAACCATGTTATTGTCCTGGCCCATGTCCATATTATATTTTATTGAATGCAAATTTATTTACAAATATTGTGGTGACATTCATTACTTTACTGTTTACTACCTTACTGAATTTAAGTCAGAAAGAAAGAAATAATAATATAGGAAAAAGAATATGTGTTGACATTTATTTTGGTTTAAGAATAAAGGTTGTGCTGCAGTCTTCAGCAGTACTCAAAATCAGCAAATAGGCAAGTGGGACCTTTATTGTTGAAGCTAAAAGTTGACTTCGCAAAATGTAATCGACAAAACAGAAACATTGCAAATGAATTTTAATAAAGTATTTAATATTAATAATGAAAATTAATACTATAAATTATGCACCTGTTAATTGGTTGGCTGAAGACATTTAATGAGGCTCAAAACTTCGACATATAGTGATATATGTTATTGTTATTTTTACACGATTTTTTTTTTATTTTCGAAAAAATTGGATATAAAAATTACACTGAATACTGCCAAACACACGTAAAATTTCAAGAAAAAATATACTAAAATATAACAAATAGTCCTGTACAAAAAATAAAACAACTTGATTCAAGTGCTGTTTTATCCATTTGAAATCATTTAACACTTTCATGCCTAATTTTGTCTATAGGCAACATTGCGAGTTAGTCATATAAAATCTTTAAAATCACATATTTTGCTGAATTAATAATTTTTATTTTTGTTTACATAAGTAACAAGAAATATTTAAAAGAGAACCAATAAATTCGGAAACGTGGGTCTTCGTAGAAAGGTGAAAACAGAAGTGAAGTCTCAAATTTCACTTGATTGAAATTGTTTAGAAATTCTTCTTATTTTATATCGGATTTCTTCGAGTTCAAAAAAAACTGTCTTTGTTATTCGAAGTGATATATAACAAAGATTTTTACAATGAAGAAACATTTAAAAATATTTTTTTTTGTTTAACCGATATCTGCAGTATATTGATTTTAAGAAACATCCAGTTACTCATGTCCCGTAGGAATTAGAACCCCAAAACTCTATAGAAATCATATTTAGACCCATACCTCATCAAAAAGCACAGCAAGTTTTATATATTTGAAAAAAAAAAAATTCGGGCATTAGAGGTTTAATTGTCTAGAAAGAAAAGAACCGCGATTTTAAATAAGGAAGAATGGATTATAATAAGGAACAAATCATTCATAATTCATTTTTGTTCGGTCGAATTCTTTGAAATAAAAAACTTTTTGGTAGCCATCGAAAATCCCCAATGATCTGATCCAATATTCGTCTGGGATGTGCAATTTTCGATGTCATTGACTCCTATATTCATAGAGAATTTAATGACACCTAAGATGACGTCATTTAGGGAGAGACATTGCAAAAAAATATTTTGTAGGTTAGGTGAAATTATAAAAAAAATATAAAAAAAGTAGATATGCGTTTTCCCAATTTTTATGATGGCAAAAAACTGTCTACTTTTTTCATTTCGCGATAATTCTAATATGATAGATTTTTGGTTTTTACCTACACCCATTTCTAATGAATTTATCAAAAAATATTTTCGTTAATCTATGCCGTTTTGGCGTGGTTAAATGATTTTCTAAAAGCTGCATATAGCTATTTTTATTGCGGAATTTATTTATTGAAATTTCATTAATTCATACACATAGGTATCTCTGTTGAAAAAAGATTTTGTGAAACTTGGAAAAATCAAAAAATCATTAATAATGTTAATATATAACACTCATTAGGCTGGGTCGCGGTACAAATGGAAAAACAATTTCCAGTCACCCCACGAAAATAAAGTTTGGATTGTTAAATGATGATTTGCAAAATATTTTGCTCCTAGATCAAACTGTCTGTTAGCTAAACGCTCCTGAAATATTTATTATTTTTCCCGTTTAATTTTTTTGTGCTGCTCTTTTGTCTTTTTTTAAATAGTAGACCAATGAAAGCACTTTAAACATAAATTTTGATTCTTTTCTTAGAGTAACTTATTGGTCGAATTATTGGACCTTTATAGTAATTTTTTGTGTTTTTCATAGTGGCAACTGACAAATTCCGTATTTCGTAAATAGCGGCAGTCAATATCTTTCGAATGATGCCTAAATGATAAACATCGGAATTAAATTGAAGCCGCAGCGCTCATATTTGTAAAAAGACTTTGAAATTTTTGGTTCTGCAAATCCATCTTTTGTATTAAATTATTTTACAAACATGAAGCCAGTGACGCCATTTTTCGTCCGATATTCATCATTTAGATGTCATTCGAAAGGTATTAATTCCTTCCATTAATTTTTCATAACACCTCTTACAAAATGTTTCCAAGAAATATGAGTCACCTTCAAAAGCCACAAAAAATCAATATAAACTTCTTTTTGGAGATTTTTACTATCAAATTTCAGATCAGATTTATTCAAATGACTTACCCTATGACTGATCGAGAATCCATATCTTAATATGTATCTTGATAAAATTCTACATATCATGTTACATTTCATCTAAGGAACACCTACAGTAAAAGTGGAACGTACAATATAGGTCCAAATAAAATCGAAAAAAAAAATTAAAGAAGATAAAATCGTTCCAACGCACAGAGGTTCCAAATCGATTTTTTGAATGTTATTCTGTAACTTTTAAACGGAAAAATATATCTCGACGAAATTTCATACGACCGGAGCAGAAGTATTTTCCAGATGACATGCAAAATTTTGGATCTCTAGTGGTTATGGGAGCAACTGGTTGATCTGTAGAAGGAGCATGTCCATTGTTTTGCAGAAGAATGGCTCAAAAATGACTACAGGACAAAATTTGTGAAAAACATTGACACTTTTTCGACGCATTTGTTGATCAATAATCACATTATTTTTTATTATATTGTCAAACAATGGAAACACATTATTATAAGTAACCCTAACCTCTCAGATATCACTGGGGGAAAGGTTTTGGGACACATTATCTACATATAAAACTTTCATTTAAATCGCTCCAACCAATAAGATTTATTAAAAAATAATGATATAATAATTAATGCAACTTTGGCAAATCTCCTGCCTAGTGGCCATATTTGTCTGGCAGCTTTAGTATTTCTGAATTCGTGTCACATTTCCCTTCGTTATATATCATCCGGCAAACTTGACAGGATAATCAAATACAAAACCCGACACAGTCATAAATTTAATAATTAAATACTACAAATACCACTAAGTCAATTTCTTACCAGAGAAAAGAAACAAACAAAGAACTAAATATTTGCTTATTATGATCACGGCGAAATGACAGCCCAAAGCTAATAAAGGCTCCTCAGAAAGTTATGACATTGTCGTCGTCACGCGTGGCATGCTCCCGCTCATCAAATGACACAAAATTACAGATTTACGGTCGGCATGTGGAATGTTGGAATGATAAGTGTGTGCGTAGCAGTATGTCGATGGTAGACATTTTGGCGCCCTAAATAACAACGATGTCGGCCCTTACGTGAAGATAATGACACATAGTTTGGGTGACGTAGCACAGTAGAAGAATTGAATAAAAAATTGAACTAATTCTGCCAGCAAAAAATATAATGAGTCAATAAACTTTTTAGTTCAATTCAATAAAAAATAAATAAAATATAAATAAGAAAGTTTCAGTTCGTTAAACCGTTTTATATACCCTCATCATCAGCGGCCTAATTCCGAGTATCAGCAGGGCACGGCAAGAACTTCCAACTTATTTATAAAACAAGTAGCAGTGCCCGCTACTTCGTACGCAGATAATCCAGTCCTTTGTTATAAGTTTTATACATCTCTGTTTTTGGATAGTACGTATTGAATTTTATTTTGGTGGATATAGATAAATCTAAAATAATAATTTGGAAAACTTACAACCACAGAGCCTTTTATATCCTCGATCTCATGTTTCTAGATGCATCCGTCAATTTTATAACTTTTTCCAACTCTTTCCAAAAAACTACACATTTTGAAAAATCACTATAGTGTTCTCACTTATCCCATAAAGGCAATTTACTTTATTTAATACCATGTTTATCCCTTTTCGTCCCGAATATAAATTTTGAAATATAATTAACATAAATGTTCCACGTTTACGTAACTAAATGGCTGTACACCCTTTTTATTCCCTTTTGTTCCGCGCATAGCACAAATTCCAAAAAATCCATTTATATTGCACACCGAATTTCACCATTCTACCTACAATAATTTAGTTTGTACCGTTATTGTCCTTTTTTCCTGCTCACCCCTTATTTGTACAAATCTTTTTGGATTACGCTTCTAAGTTGTCCGAGGAGTTTGCACATCACGACTATAACTGCAATACATAAATTGGTACCATTTGTATACCCTTTTGTCCCGCGCAACCCTTAAAGGTACAGATTTCGAAAAATCCAATTTTACTGTGCTTCTACATGGTCAGAAGAATTTACATATCCAATTTCACGATTCTAGCTGTACTACTTAAATTGGTGCAATTTATGTACCGCGTACCCACGTAATAGTACCAATTTCGAAAAATCCGCTTAGATTGCGCATCGACCGACCACGTGGTCGGAGGAATGTGAACGCTGAATTTCACGATTCTAGCTACAATACTATAGTTGGCACCATTTTTATCCCGCTCAAATTTCGAAAAATCCATTTAGACTGCGCTTCTACGTTGTCAGAGGAATTTACATATCAAATTTGACGATTTTAGCTACAATTCTTTAGATGGTACCATTTTTATCCCTTTTTTCCCGCTCACCCCTTATATGTAAAAACTTCGAGAAATCCATTTAGATTGCGCTTCTATGCTGTCCAAGGAGTTTACACATCAAATTGCACGACTACAATACTTAAATTGGTACCAATTGTATCCCCTTTTGTTCCGCGCAACCCTTAAAAGTTCAAAAAAACCAATTTTACTGCGCTTCTACATGGTCAAAGGAATGTACACACCAAATTTCAGGATTCTGGCTGTAATAATTTAGTAGGTACCATTATTATCCCTTTTTGTCCTGCTCGCCCCTTAAAAGTCTAAATTTCGAAAAATCCATTAATGTTGCAAGTCAACGTTGTCAGAGAAATGTAAATACCGATTTTCATGAATATAGCTGCATTACTTTAGTTGGTACCATTTTTATCCCTTTTTGTCTCTTTCCTCTCTTAGAAGCACAAATTTCGAAAAATCCCCTTTTGTAACTCGTCTGCATGGCGAATGCAAGACACACACCAAATTTCATGTTTCTAGCTGCTGCCGTTTGGTTAAGGCGAAGGTTCTAGTTTTATCCCTTTTTGTCCCATTTCTTCCTTAAAAGTACGAATTTCGTAAAACTCTTTCTTAGTCCGCGTCTCCGTCATATTTGGGAACTACCCTGGCTTCAGCCGCTTGGTCTGGGCGCTGCTCAATGATAAGTCATTCAGCCAGTAACTCTTTTATAAAAGGAAGTTGTAAAGGCTCTAATTTTACCTAGACAGAGAATATTTGTGTGGGAAGTACCAGACGGATCGTGACAAAAGCATAAATATATAGTTTAAAGCGACTGTTCAAATATAAAATTACAAATGATGCGAATAATATTTAAACCTAAGAACATTTTTATTGGGGATATCCGAAGAGACGTATAAATATTGCCATACTTCGAACTTAAAGTGAGTTTGGGCCAAATATTACAAGAGAAAAGTAGGTTGAAGTAAAAATTAAATTTAATTACAATTAATTATTACAGATGAAAAATTAATTAGTTTCTAATTAAGGCAATCTCTTAATTGATTTTTAATTTCCCATTTGACTGTGCATCTCTCAAAAATGCATATTATTTCTAAGGATCATTCATTTCACACCCAGTATTTAGTTGATTTGCATTTATGAACATATTCAGGAGTCTGAAACTACATCTCTTTCACTATTCCATACACTTGAAATACCGCCAGCAACAGTTCGACTCCGGCTGACACTTGACAACATACATACATACATTTCCTAATTTTCTAGACTATTTACACTCGTACACCATCAATCAAACTAATGATCATTAGCAATTACAAATAACAATTTAATGTATCTTATATTTGTCATTCTTTCCATCTTTCCGTTTCGTCTTCGTTTTCTGCTCCTGTGTGGCACTCCTCACACTCAAACACACTGCCTGGATGTGTATGTGTGCGTATGTGTATTGTCCTGCTTGGTTGCTGGGTGTGTGTGCGTGTGCGTCTGTGTGTCTGGATTTCCGGCTGGCACATAAGGAACGTCTTTTATTGTCAGTGCTGCCACGTCATGTTGCCATGGAAATGAAAGATGATATCGCAGGACAACCGCGTGATACGCAGTTTCACAAGATTTATATACAACGACACGAAAATGTCAGGTGAGTTCAATCCCACAACGTTAAATATACTGCGACACAAAATTTGAGAAGACCGATAGGACGATATGTATATTAAGGTGACCCTTAATAAGGGACATGTTGTTTTCAGGCGCAGCAAACTAAAAGTTCAACTCCTTGTTATGAGTAATGATTAATTAAAAGGGATGTACCAAAATATGTGTACAAATGAGGTGTCGTTCAAATATTTTGATGATATCTATAGATTCCATGTTGTGTTGTTGCCTTTCCGTTTGTAGGAAACTTATCCTATCAAAATCTCAAATGTTCAACGTCTCAAAAATTTCATTTCATTAATAGGAATTACTAGCACAACAAGAATAAAATCTTATTAATTACAAAGCTAGCAGTTTTAAGAAAAAACAAGTTTTCTATAAATGTCAGAAACATAATAATAACAAAGATAAAAGAAAAAAATAACAATTAATAGTGTTTGTTTATTTTTAATTTACAGAAATAGTTTTGCAAGTTCCTTTTTAAATACAAACGCGTTGCTTATAAGTTGAATACAGTTTGGAAGATTGTTCCAATGACGTACTGAATAAATTAAGAATTATCTTTCAGACATTAGGCTTTTGAATCTTTTTTATACCCTCCACCTCCAGGATGGGGGTATATTCACTTTGTCATTCCGTTTGTAACACCTTAGACCTTAACCATGTCCGTCTGTCTGTCTGTATGTATGTCTGTCTGTCTGTTGAAAGCACGATAGCGGCCGAACGAAATGAGCTAGGAGGTTCAAATTTTTCCTAAATGTGTCTTATGGTTGCAGATCGGTTGGGATTGAAAGTGGGCGAAATCGGCCCAGAGGGAAAAATTTTTCCCTCACAAGGACTGCAAATACCCCTAATATTTAGAGTATTTCAGCATGTTTTTTTGAACATATTAGCTTGTATTTACTTGATATTTGCAAATCGCATTCCCTTTATAGCATAAAAGGCCACCATAGAGTGATTTTTATTTGTAGGGTGCGAAATGGGACGAAAAAGGGATAAAAATAGTACCTATCAAACGACAACAGATAGAAAAACGAAATTTGGTGTGTACATTCCTCCAATAGAGTAAATACATAATATAAAAGTATTTTTTCTAAATTCGTACTTTTGGGGGATTAAATGGGGATAGAGGGATAAAAATAGTACCAACTTAACGGCTGCACCCAGAATAATGAAATTTGATATATACATTCCTCTGATTGCGTAGACACGTAAAATAATAGAACTTTCTAAAATTCGTACTTTTTAGGGTTCAAATGGAAAAAGGGGATAAAAATAGTACCTACCAAATGACAGCAGCTGAAATCGTGAAATTCGGAATATAAATTCCTCTGACTGCGTAGACCTAAAAATAAAACGTTTTTTTTTTCCAAAATTCGTACTTTCAAGGGATACAATGGCTACAGGGGATAAAAATAGTACCAACTAAACGAATACAGCTAGAATGATGAAATTCAGTGAGTACGTCCCTCGAATTGTGTAGATACGTAAAATAAAGAGATTTTAGATAGTCGTACTCTTGAGGGGCAAAATTGGAAAAAGGGGATAAAAATGGTACCAACAAAATGGCCGCTGATAGAATCACGGAATTCGGTGTATACATAGCATAGCCACGTAAAATATTTTTTCTTCCAAATTCGTACTTTATTTTGTTGTTTTTACGACAAAAAATGGTAGAATCATGAAGTTTAAAAAATTATACTTTTGAAATTAAAATAGGGTGGAAATACAACCAACCAAACGACTGTAGCTGAAAATTTACTTTATGGATTGAAGTATTATATCCATTACATATATATATATATAATACAAATATTGGTAGCCTTGGCTTATTAATTAAATTTCTTATTTTCATACAGTTAAAATTTTTTTGCGGACATTCCTCTTGTAGCTTGGAAGCAACACAAAGAAAATAAAAGTTTTAGCGGGTGAAATGGGACAAAAAGGGACAAAATATGGTACCAATGATACGACAACAGCTAGAATCATGAAATTCGGTGTGTACATCCCTATAATTGCATAGACACGTAAAGTAGAGGGATTTTTCGAAATACGTATGGGGCGAATGGGGATATCTTTAAAATTTATACTTTTCTTATCACTTTGTCTGTATCTGAAAATGCTTCTTTCTAATAGCGAATGACAATCGCCTAATATTTAGGCATGTTCACTTTCACAATTTCAGCATTTTATTTATATATAGTAGTCGATTTCAAATAGTGCGCATTATAGTTTGAAATTGTAAACAATTATAGTAAATGTGCATAAAAATATCACAATTTTCGTAATATGGTACTGTGCATCTATGTAAAGTCGACTTCCTTTAATCTGCTGGTAATACTATGGAATGCACTCCGTGGTGGAGGGTATATAAGATTCGGCCAGGCCGAACTTAACGCCTTCTTACTTGTTTATAATCCTTTTACCCCGATTGGATCCGTCAAATTGAATTCTTTTGAATAGATAATCTGGCTCCTTTGTTTTAATGATCTTTGTAGAAGTAAAATCTATATATATAAAAGAGTTGCGTTACTGACTGACTTATCATTGACCAGCCCCCAGACCAAACGGCTGAAGCCAGGCTCATGAAATGTTCAGGGTAGTTCTCAAATATGACGTAGATTCGTCGAGAAATGGTTTTACGAAATTCGTACATTTAGGGCGTAAAATGGGACAAAAAGTGATAAACATCGAACCTTCCTCCTGACTAAAAGGCAGTAGCTTAAAACTGAAACTGATATTCGGTGTGTTCCTTGAAATGACCATGCCGACGAGCTACAAATATGGATTTTTAGAAATTTGTACTTTTAAGGGAGGAAAGGGACAAAAAGGGATAAAAATGGTACCAATTTAAGAATTGCAGCTAGAATCGTGAAAATCGGTATTTACATTTCTCTGACAACGTAGACTTGCAATATATATATTGATTTTTCCAAATTTGTACTTATAAGGGGTGAGCGGGACAAAAAGGGATAAAAATGGTACCAACTAAATTATTGTAGCTAGAATCGTGAAATTTGGTATGTAAACTCCTCTCACCACATAGAAGAGCAATATAAATGCATTTTGTACATTTAAGGGTTGCGCGGGACAAAAAGGGATAAAAATGGTACCAACTAAAGTATTGCAGCTAGAATCTTGAAATTTGATATGTAAGTTCTTCTGACCATGTAGAAGCGCGGTAAAATTGGATTTTTCAAAATTTCAAAATGCGTGGGACAAAAAGGGATGAAAGTGGTACTTATTGAAGTATTGCAGCTATAGCCGCGAAATTTGGTGTGTAAATTTCTCTCAACACGTAGAAGCGGAATATAAATGCAGTTTGTACTTTTAAGGGTTGCGCGGGTCAAAAAGGGATAAAACTGTTACCAACTGAAGTATTGCAGCTGGAATCTTGAAATTTGATATGTAAGTTCTTCTGGCCATGTCGAAGCGCAGTAAAATTAGATCTTTCGAAATTTGTTCTTATAATAGGTGAGCGGGACAAAAAGGGATAAAAATGGTACCAACTAAAGTATTGCAGCTAGAATCTTATGTAAGTTATTCTGCCCATGTAGAAGCGCAGTAAAATTGGATCTTTCGAAATTTGTACTTATAATTGTTATTTTCTTTATTGAACACCAAGTTCGATTCTTTTAACAATCGTCATATTTTCATCGAAAATATATTTTTATTCGTTTATGATTATACATTTCGCCAAGTTGAATTATTTTATTTGAATCGTGTTTAAACTTCAGTAAAATATAATATGTAAAAATTACGTTTCGATACGAGTTGATGTGAAAATAAAGTTCTATAAATATCATTTCCCTAGAGTGGTATATAGTATATCTGCAGAAAATAGTATTCTCGTCTAAAAATATCAACATTTCCTAAATGATGACGGTTGCCACAAGTGATACCACCCTAATACACAGATATGTACATATGTGTCCTGTATAACTAAATTAGTTGATATATGACAGTAAATTACTTAGGAATTATTTATGAGTATGACAGTTAGCGAGGGGTATGACAAACATTCACATCCATTTGTTCAACAATTATACAAACAATAGGATTGTAGCCTAGACCACACTGTTGCATAGGGCATTGCAAGTGTATTTGAAGGTAAACATTGATAACACCTACATTCAGACTATTTATTTATGTATTTACGGTTGTACGCCTATCAAAAATAGTGTCTTCGGTCGACTACATTTAGTAAATATAATTTTTAAGGGTTCACACCACCCTGGATTTTTTTCTGAAAATCCTATAAATTTTAAAAGATAGTTTAAACGTCTCAGTATAACGTAATCAAGTTGTTTCCGAAGTTATAGAAGTACATATATCTTTTTATACCCTCCACCTCCAGGATGGGGGTACATTCACTTTGTCATTCCGTTTGTAACACCTTAAAATATTCATCGGAGACCCCATAAAGTATATATATTCTGGGTCGTGGTAAAATTCTAAGACGATATAGCCATGTCCGTCTGTCCGCCTGTCTGTCTGTTGAAAGCACTATAGCGGGGATAAAAATTGTACCAAACAAATGGATGCAGCTAGAACCATGAAATTCGCGGTATACATTCCTCTGACTGAGTGACACGAAAAAAAACGTTTCTCCAAATTCGTACTTTCAAGCGATTCAATGGGAGCAGAGGTATAAAAATAGTACCAACTAAAAGGCTACAGCTAGAATGATGAGATGATAGAGATAAGGTATTTTCTTTCATTTGATGAGAGATAAGGTATTTTCAAAATGTATACTTTTGAATTTAAAATAGATGGAAATACAACCAACCAAAGGACTGCAGCTGAAAATGCACTCTCTATCCCCAATATTTAGGGTATTTATGATTGCTGCCTTATATTTACTTTATGAATTGAAGTATTATTTCCATTATATATATACATAGTATACAAATATAGGTAGCCTTGGCTTATTAATTAAATTTCTGATTTTCATACATTTGTTGCGGACATTCCTCTTGTAGCTTGGAAACGCCACAAAGAAAATAAACGTTTTAGCGGGTAACAATGATACGGCAATAGCTAGAATCATACAATTTGGTGTGTACATCCGTCCAATTGCATAAACACGTAAAATAGAGGGGTTTTTTGAAATTCGTACTTTTAAGGGATATAATTGAAAAAGAGGGATAAAAATGGGACCTTCCAAACCGCTGAAGTTGATATCATGAAATTCGGTGTATATATTCGGTGTGTATTCGGTGGTCTGACTATGAAGACTCGAAACAAAAAGGTTTTTTTTCAAACTTATACATTTGGGCGAAGAATGGGGATTTCTTTAAAATTTGTACTTTTCTTATCAAAATAATGCAGTCACTTTGTCTGTATCTAAAAATGCTTCTCCCTAATGGCGACTGACAATCGCCTATTATTTTCGGCATGTTCACTTTCACAATTTCAGCATTTTATTTATATATAGTAGTAGATTTTAAACAGTGCGCATAATTATACATTATAGTTTGAAATAGTAATCAAATATAGTAATGTGTATAAACATATCACAATTTTCGTAATATGGTTCTGTACTAAAGGGTGATTTTTTAAGAGCTTGATAACTTTTTTTAAAAAAAAAACGCATAAAATTTGCAAAATCTCATCGGTTCTTTATTTGAAACGTTAGATTGGTCCATGACATTTACTTTTTGAAGATAATTTCATTTAAATGTTGACCGCGGCTGCGCCTCAAGTGGTCCATCCGCTTAGTCCAATTTTGGCATTTCCACGTTTTTGAGTAACAGAGGCCCAATTGCTGCGAACGGCGACGAATCGATAATTGATGGTCATCATTAACATTGGCCGATACAGCTGCGATATTTTCTTCAGTTCGTACTCTACGTAAGCGTCTTGGTGGTTTAATGTCCAACAATGTAAATTTGGTGCGAAATTTAGTCACAATAGCCCGAATAGCCGCTTCAGTGGGTCGATTAAACTGACCATAAAATGGAAGCGTGCGATGAACTTTCTTAACAGAGCACGCATTTTGATAATAAAATTCAATGATTTGCAAGCGTTGCTCGTTAGTAAGTCTATTCATGATGAAATGTCAAAGCATACTGCGCATCTTTCTCTTTGACACCATGTCTGAAATCCCACGTAATCTGTCAAATACTAATGCATGAAAATCCTAACCTCAAAAAAATCACTCTTTAGTATGTCGACATCCTTTAATCTGCTTGTAATACTGTGGAATGCACTCCGTGGTGGAGGGTATATAAGATTCGGCCCGGCCGAGCTTAACGCCTTCTTACTTGTTATTTATCGCTCCAGATTTTTTCGCTCTATAGATGGTTTTTTTTTTTAATTTGGCACAACATCTTACATTTCAATCAATGTACAGGTGGTAATTATTGTCCGATCTTAACAAAAATTGGCACAAGTAAGTTTTGCGGGTCATAGACGAACGCTATTTAATTTGAGGTAAATCGGTTCATATTTAGATATAATCCCCATACAAATATCGATTTGACCTTTTCATGAAACCCACTTATTGCACCCCTTTTTCTTTAAATATGGCACAATATTTTATAATTATAATTCAACTGAAAACACATGTGCTGAAAGCCGTCCAGATTTAGATATAGCCCTCGTACAAATGACGCTCCTATATGACTTCAATTCAAAACCACACATTTTACCTGATTTTCCTCACAACACATTATAATCCAGCTAATAATATCTGTGGTGAAAGTGGGTAAGATCGGTTCAGATTTAGATATAGCCCCCATAGAAATATTACATTTCACCTATAAATATACATGGTGAAAGCGGGTCACATCGTTCAAGGTTTTAATATACTCCTTTACAAATGTCATGTACAATTTAATTTTTTTTAAATATATAAATTTACAGAATACTTTTAAATAATTTAACATACACTATGAGAATGGGTCACGATGGTCCATAATTAAGACCCATACAAAAATTTCTCCCGATTTCACTTTTTTTACCGAATTGAACTGCAATGGAATAGAAACTAGAGGGTATCATATAGTCGGCCCAGTCTGACTTTAGCCTTTCATTACTTGTTTCAATCTGAAGTGTAACGTACTGAAGAATGGTGAAATGTGGTACAGAAGTTTTCTTGCCCTTGAACCAAAAACCGAGAGTCCAAATTACGCTTAAACCGTATTAAACTGTATACAACTACAGGCAAAATAGAGTGAATAAACGTTTTTATTTTGTCATTTCCACACCCTGTGGCCTCTTCAAAGGACTACAAAATTCCAAAGAATAAGAATTTTCAAAAACTTATTTAAAATGTTTATTCTCACTCTATATATATACGAAATGAGTGTCAAATCAAAGCGGAGAATATCTTTTAAAAATACTTTAATTGACATACTTCTATCTGTATTAGTTGAGAATTAACAACCATTTAAAGTTTTGTCTCTTAAAATGCAAGATATGAATAAACTAGAAAAACTAAGGGGTACAATTGAAATAGATGTTAATGCTGTATTTTATTTTTAATATATATTCTTCTCTTAAATTTAAAACTAATGCCGTTATCATAGAATGCGAACAAGTATATAAAATATTTTTTAAACATTTTATCCTTTGGAAATTTGTAGTTCTGTCAAGGGGCAACAGGATGAGGAAATGAACAAAAAACAAGTAAAATCGGTGTTAAGTTCGGCCGGGCGAATTTTATATACCTTCCACGATTTTCGTAGTAGTGCAGTAATATTACATGCAAATATATAATTTTTTAATATAGCCAAACCAAAACAAATACAAATATTGAAAAAATAATTTTATTAATAAATATAATATTTCAAACCACGCTTATAAGGCAAGGTTATATATATATATACATATCGAAATAATACTACAAGTAAATTCAAAAACTAAATATTCTTATATATATATATATTTTCAAAAAGCTTAAATATTATAAATATTAGTAGATAGTGGGTTCTGTAGTTGGTTGTATTTCCATTCTATTTTAATTCCAAAAGGACAAATTTTGAAAATCCATTATCTCACGTACATAGTGCAAAATGACCTATCATCATGATTCAAGCAATTTTTGCCGTAAAAGAAAACAAGTAAGGAAGGTTAAAGTCGGGCGTGGCCGATTATATGATACCCTACACTTAGTCATTATACCCTATGGTGTAGGATAAAAAAAGGTCATTACATTTGAACCGGGTGATATAAGATGCAGCTATAAGAGGAGAATATTCTACGAATTCCATACTTCTATCTGTATTTGTAAGAAAATTTGAACACAAACTTTGAATGGGAGCTATATACAAATCTGAACCGATGTGACCCATGTTTAGTAAAGGTTTTCTAGTTGAAATATTGGACGCCTTCCCAAATTTTATGGAGTGTTAACTATGTGGTTTCTAGAGCGGAAAGAATCAAATCGGGAGCTATATAATCTGAACCGATGTGAGCCGCTTTCGCTATATTAATTTCTATTTGAGACATTAGCTGATGTGCCGAATTGGAGAAAATCTGTTCAAATATGCAATTTCTAGAGCGGAAATAATCAATTCAGTAGCGAAATTTGTAGCGGAGCTATATATATATATATATATATATATATATATATATATATATATATATATATATATATCTAGAAACCACAAACTTTGACAGATTTGCTTCAAATTTGGCCAAACAACCTATATTTCACCAGAGCTGTTTTTAGTTGAAATATAGGTTGTTTTACCAAATTTGAAGCAAATCTGTCCAAGTTTGTGGTTTCTAGAGCGGAAAGAGTCAAGTCGGACGAGACATTTGTATGGAAGCTATATATAAATCTGAATTGACTTATCCTATTTTTACCAGAGCTGTTTTTAGTTGAAATATAGGCTGTTTTGCCAAATTTGAATTTAAGCGGAAAGAGTCAAATCGGAGGAGACATTTGTATGGGAGCTATATATAAATCTGAACCGATCTATACTATTTTTACCAGATCTGTTTCTAGTTGAAATATACGGCGTTTTGCCAAATTGGAGGAAAATATGTTGAAATATGTGGTTTCTAGAGCGGAAAAAGTAAAATTGGAAGCAAAATTAGTGTGGGAGCTATATCTAAATCTGAACCGATTTGCTTCAAATTAAATAGCATTCGTCCTTATCCCATTAAACTTTGTTGTGCAAAGTTTCATTTAGTTCGAACAACAATTGCGACCTGGACTTTGATTACAAGAATAGATTGGCAGACGGACGGACATCGCTAATCGAATGAAAAAGTGATTCTAAGTCGATCGGTATAATAAACGATGGGTCTATCTCGTTTCCTTTTGGGTGTTACAAACAAATGCACAAAGACATTATAGGTGGTGTAGGGTATACAAATACGAATTTAGTAAAATCTTTTTTTTGCGAGTTTATGCAGTCGGATGAATGTATACACGATTCATGATTCTAGCTGCGGTCGTTTGGTTGGTACCATTTTTATCCCATTTTACCCCCTTAAGAGTACGACTTTCTAAAATCTCTTTATTTTACATGTCTATGCAATTAGAGGGATGTGCACACCGAATTTCATTATTCTAGCTGTAGTAGCTTAGTTGGTACTATTTTTATATTTCCCATGATATCCCTTGAAAGTACGAATTTGGAAAAAACCCTTTATTTTTTGTGTCTTCACAGTCAGGGGAATGTATACTCCGAATTTCAAGACTCTAGCTGCGGTCATTTGGTTGGTACTATATTTATCCCCTTTTTCCATTTTAACCCCAAAAAGTACGAATTTCGACAAATTCGTTTATTTTACGAGTCTACGTAATCAGAGGAATGTATACACCGAATTTCAATATTCTAAGTGAAGCCGTTTGGTTGGTACCATTTGTATCCCTCTATTCCCAGTTTACTCCTTAAAAGTGCGAATTTGGAAAAAGACTTTTATATTATGGCTCTACTCAATTAGAGGAATATACACACTGAATTTCGTGTTTCTAGCTGTTGTCGTTTTATAGATACCATTTTTATCTCTCTTTGTCCCATTTCACCCACTACGAATAAAAATCACTTTATGGTGCACGTTTTTGTTATAGGGGGAATGTGCATACCCAATATGAAGTAAGTACAAGCAGACATATTGCAAAAATATGCTTAAATATTAGGGTTTTTTTGTCCTTGTGAGGGAAAACATTTTCCATTTGGGCCAATTTCGCCCAGTTTCAATGCCAACCAATCTACGACTATAAGACACATTTATGGAAAATTTGGACGTGCTAGCTCCTTTCGTTTAGATGCCAGCGTTCAATAGACGGATAGACGGACGGACATGACTAGATCGTCTTAAAATTTTATGACGATCAAGAATATATATACTTTTATTGGTTCTCAGGTCGATATTAAAAGGTGTTACAAACGGAATGACATCTATATATATAAAAGAGTTGCGTGATTAAGTGATTGAGTGACTGACTGATCACTCCCCAGATCAAACGGCTAGAGCTAGAATCATGAAATTTGTTGTGTACATTTCTCTTACAGTGTAGAGGTGTGACAATACGGGATTTTTCGCAATTCGTACAAATGTCCCTCCAATTTCCATTACACTCATTACCGCTTTAAATTCCTCAAATCGTATACGACTGGATAAAATTTTCCAGACCACATAACACCAAAAAGAAAACGAGATAGACCCATCGTTTAATATACCGATCGATTTAGAATAACTTTTTGAGTCGATTTAGCAATGTCCGTCTGACCATTCGTTTGTATTTTTATTCTTCTAATCAAAGTACAGGTCGCAATTGTTGTCGGAACCCAATGAAATGAATGAATAGATAAGGGCGAATGATTTTTAATTTTAAATAAATCTGTTAAAATTTGTATAGACATTTCAAATATGAACACATAAACACCACAATTTGTCATTTAAAAAAATCTGTTGTGAAAGCTGGTCAGATCGCTTCAGATTTATATTTTGGCTACGGAATCTAAAAAGTGTTTACTTTCACAGTTTACAAAGGCCGGTATTAAACCGGTTGCGGTAATTTGATGACCAATGTATTTTATTTTTCGGTAATTACTAATTAGGCGTGGTTTGAGTGGTATTACTTGATATTATTGTGGAATGAATTGAACAGAAAGAATTGTAAATCAAAGCCGTGTCTGTCTTAACTGTCCACACAACCCTCGTATTTATGAACTTGATATTAATTTAGTTAACGCCGATTTAAAGCCCAACAATAAGTCAATAGAATATTTACAAAATAACAAAATTTGCTGGCATGATGATTGCATGTGTGACTCTCTCTCCCTCCGCGGCGGTCGGATAAAATATCCTTTGTCAGACACATACACACACATGTATTTACATCCTGCCTACATATATGATGGATACCATGTTGTTGATAAAAATGAAGATGGAAATGACAATGGCAACGGCAACAGCAACGGCAATGGTGATGATGATGATTATGACGATGATGGCTGCGATGATGGTGATAAAAAATAAAGATTGTTGCTGTTTGCCTTTTGATGACTGGTTGTTTAAAAGTTCGAAATAAATAACAACAACAGCAGCAGCAACAAAACGCAATAAATTCGTTATTAAATTTTCATCAAGACTAAAAAGCCCCATCAAACACATGGTAATGGCATCGACATCAGGATTGACATCAACAAAAGGCATACCATGTTATTTATTCAGTTATAGCATAATTTACCTGAATTTCAGATTTGTTTCAATCAGAGTCCCCTTCAGAAGAAAAGTAAGCCCTATAACGCGGGTTATCGCATTGTATTGTACACTCGAAGAAATTGAGGCTAACAAAAGTTGTTTTGGTATTTAATGCACGCAAAGAAAATATATGATTGTTGCAAGTATAGGATGGCGCAGAATGAGCTATATGGTTTAAATGGTTTATAACATTTTATTATATATTTTTTAAATACAGTATATTATTAGGTAATTTTGCAAATAGCTCTGAAAAATTATATCCTGTAAGTGATGTCCAAAGAAAAAATAATAATTAAAAAAGTTATAACGAATTCAAACCATATAGGTCATTTTGCGCCATCCTGTATAATATGATTACTGTTAAGGCGATCATATTATGTTTGGAAATTGAATGTATGTAATCATAATATAGTTAGAGCTAAATATGAAATGATCATATTAGCTGCAGTCACACTATGACTACTCCAACAATAATCCCAATCATATTATGATGCTCTTGAAATAAGCAGTAATCATACATGTTCTCTGAGTGTTGCTTTTATCAAATTCGTGGTTTAAAAAGCCAAACCGAATGAATGAGAATTAACATTTCGTTGTTCTCCAAAATCATTTGTGCCAAAGCTGGAAACATGCACCAGCCTACAATTCAGCTGAGTTTCAAGGGAACTATTATGATTTTCTTCGAGTGTAACAGGACTTTGACACATCCCGTAAGAGCCTTAAAACTTCCTGCTTTAGTGTTGCTCGCATACATAGCTCCGGGTTGTTTCATTTCGTTACGAATGTGAGCCATCACACACCCACATTTATGCTCTTCGCTGTTTGTTGTTAACCAAATATGTACACATACATACATTTATCCCTATGTATGTATGCCTAACAATGGCTGTGTGTGAATGTGCTAGTATGTGTACACGCCTTAGAAGGTCCTCTCCCGACGCCTATACACTTTAAGCTTCTTAGTGGTTGCGAATGTTTTCTGGGTGTACTTAAAATTTGTTAACAATTCTGTTGTTGTTGCTGTTGTCGACGTTGTTGTTAGTTGTCGTTTGCGACGCCTCTTTCGCACGTTCGCTTTTTTGTGAAATGTTTTCATCTTTTTTTGTTACAATTTATGATCTTTTTGGGCTGTAAAGTTTCTTGTCATTACTTTTTGCTTTTTTGTGTTTTTTACGCAGGAGAGTTTTTACAACTTGTTGATGGCAATTTCTTGTTAGCTCGGAGATGAAGATGAAAACAGCATGAATTTGATGGCAACACATGTGATGTCATTTTAAATTTATTTATGCACATTAGAATGCGGCCACCTTAAAAGTTCAACTGAAAAGTTGACTGCTGTCACCACCTCCAAATGAGCTTTAGTTTATTCTACTTTGATTAACCAAATATGTTGACTTTAACCATAACAGTTCGTGAGGTGGAGCATTAAAAAACTTTTAAATATATACAATTACTTTTTCTACTTTTGTTAAAAATTAAAGGACTGTTGAGATATTGATTTGAATATGGGAAATAATGAGATTTTAGCGATATGTTGAATCGACTTTCAATTCAAATAAAATCAGTACACCATTTTCAATTGTAATTCAAAAGACACCATTTGAAATTCAAATATTCCACTTGAAATTAAAAAAATATGAGTTGAAATTCAAAAATTTTATTGGAAATACAAAAGACACCATTTGAAATTTAAAAGACATCATTTGGAATTCAAAACTCGTCATTTGAAATTCAAAAATCGTCATTTGAAATTCAAAAATTTCCATTTTAAATTCAAAAATGTAAACAAAACTTTAAGCAAAACCCACATTAGGAGGGTAACATTTATTTATTTCTGAAAATTTGTATATTCTCAAATTTACTAAACAGATTTAAAGGACTGATAATAATAATAATTATAAAGATGTAAATTTTCTGTAATTTCGTATATAGTTTATAACTTTAACCAGCTCAGAAAGCAGTTTATCACTCAGTACAATAACTTAATCAATCAATATAATGGAAGTTATTCAAGAATTTCAATTGGGACAATTGTGTAGAAAGAAGGGAATGGCAAAAGCGTAAGTATCCTTTTAAAGTTATTGCTGTTTTATTTTAACCAAAGTTTATGCCTAGTTATATGTGGGGTATCAGAAGGTGATAAATAAATGCTACACCACCTAATATACATTTTGCTTTGTTTACATTTTTGAATTTCAAATGGAATATTTTTTTATTTCAAATGACAAGTTTTAAATTTCAAATGAGGACTTTTAAATTTCAATTGACGAGTTTTGAGTTTTAAATGGTGTCTTGTGAGCATCAAATGGTGTATTTTGAATTACAAATGAATAGTTTTGAATTTCAATTAACATTTTTTGTGTATTGAGGCACACTGTATCAAAAATAATCAGCATAAGTTTGCATGGACATTTCTGGCAATTTTTTATTAAAATTCAATATTTTAATTTTTGTAGTTAAATGTTATTTATGATATCAAAATACATCAAAATTAAGAACACAAAATGAATGTGGAAAATTCAATATTTTAATTTTTGTAGTTAAATATTATTTACGATATCAAAGTACATCAAAATTAAGAATACAAAATTAATGCGGAAGCATTGCCAAATGTCAAATTTCCATTAACCGTATAGAATATTTAATATTACGTAGGTTAAGGTGAATTGTGCACGAGAAAATCCTCCATAATTGGAATGCTCAAAGCGATTATAAAAATTTATCAAATATTTAAATATTAATGGAATAAATTTTACATAGGGATAATAATCATTTTGTGACTCCATATTCCTGAAGCTATTTATAGTCTCCATAAAAATGTCGCTCCCGATTTGATTTTTCCCGCTCTAGAAACCAAATCTTTTCTTCAAATGTGACGAATTACCTTATATTTCAACTACACCACTTTCAAAGTGTAATACAGAAAAGATCAATCGAAATTCAGAATTTCCATTTGAAATTCAGAATTCATCAAATGAATTTCAGAATATTTCATATGAAATTCAGAATATTCACCCCAACCCAATAGAAATAATTTTTAGTTAAGTTACATCATTTGTTAAAGTACATTTGGCTGTCCCGGTGGTAACAACCCCAAATATAGGATATCAAAGACTGCAATATTTGGAATTTGTTATTGATGAAACTAAGGCTACAATTAGTGTCGGAGATTACAGCCGTGTTATACAATATTCATCGATTTTTCACAAACAAGCTTTGGAGGACATACCTGTTGGACATTTATTTTAAATGTTCTACATAGTGTTCTCACGTGTATTTCATTGAATTATACGATTGTTATATTACTGTTTCTTGATTTCTTTGCATTATTTAATGAATTTTATCAATTTAAATATATTTATGTAGGACTTAATTTGGAACATATCGAGTTATTTCTCCACAAAATATTTTCCGAATTTCATTTGATTACTTCTGAATTTCATATGAAATGTTTTGAAATTAATTTGATGAGTTCTGAATTTCAAACAACAAATTCTGATTTTCTATTGACGAGTTCTGAATTTCGAATGGAATTTCTGAACTACAATTGACGAGTTCTGAATTTCAAATGGAATTTCTGAACTTCAATTGACGAATTCTGAATTACAGTTGATCTTTTCTGAATTGCACTTGGATATGGAGTAGAAACGTCTCTGGTTAGAATGGTTCAAATCGGTTTAGATTTATATATCATTGACTTTTCTGTATAGAAAAAAATATTTTAAAAGATTTTAATCAGAACACATTATATTTAACCTATAAAAATACATTGTAAAGGTGGATCTCTAGTAGAGCTGTTAAGTAATGATTAGTAATCGTAATCATTAGTAATTAGATTACTTTTTTTTAAAGTAGAAGTAATGATTACAATACGATTACATTCAGTTTTATACGATTAGTAATTGATTACGATTACAAGTTATCAAAAAAAATTCAGGATTACTTGCGATTACTGAAAAATAATCAAAAATAATCAAAAGTAATCAAAAATGAGTTCGACTACTTTAAAAGATTACTTTTGACTATTTTAGATTACTTTTGATTACTTTTGATTTTTTGTGATTACTTATGATTCTCGCGAAATCGGTATGAGAGTCATAGTAGTCTGTTTGTCAAAACTTTTGATTTTTTCTGTTCTCGTTCTTTTGCCAGCTAAAACCGAAATGTAACGGAAATCGCAAGTAATCCTGATTATTTTTTGATTATTTGTAATCGTAATCAATTAGTAATCAGAAATTGTTGAATAGTGGATTATATAATCATTACGATTCTTTTTAAAAAGTAATGTAATTGATTACTAATCGTAATCGAAATTTAACAGCTCTGATTAAAACATCAATAAAATATTCGGTTATCCGTTGAATGCATTAAAAATGTGTACTTAAGGTGATCTAAAAATAAACTATAATTGAAAATATTCCTAAAAATATGCCCACAATTCCCAAAATGGAAACAAAAATAAGCAAAAATGGGATTTTTCACAAATTATGCTGTATTTTCGTTATTTATCGATAGGGGCTGGCCAAGCTCTTCACATATGTTTAGAACATCTTCAGTTACAAATCTGCATATTTACAATAACTTAACTTTGAAATCGATATTTTTCAAAAATGTCAAAGTTCGGTGCATGGTTTGACCGCCACTGTAGTCGTTTGGAAGTCTGAATTGGAATAATCGTACTCTACGACATCTTAGCTTTCGGTAAAATTTAAAAATGTTGTATATTACTGTGTATTTTAGTCTGTTATCGCTGAAAAAGTTGTGATACATTTTCATTCACGTAGAAGAGAGTTTTTAACAATTTTTATCCAGTTCATCTATCAGTCTATTAGCTTTACAAAACAAACATATCTTTTAGGCTAAATCAGCCATCATTTACTTACTAGGAACAACTCTTTGGTCGTATTATTGGACGTTTAGATTGATTTTTTGTGGCTTTTCAAAGTGACAGCTAAAAATTCATATTTCTTGGAAACATTTTGTAAAAGGTGTTATGAAAAATAAATAGAAGGAATCAATACCTTTCGAATGTTGCCAACATGATGAATTTCGGACGAAATGTGACGTCACTCCATTTTTGTGAAATAATTTAATACATGAGTTGGATTTCGAAATGTAGTTACTGCAGCTATTTATAGAATACTTAAACCAAATAAGAAAAAGTTTTCAGTTGTCTGAATATAAATGTCCAATAATTCGCCAATTAGTTACCCTAAGACCAGAATCAAAATTTATATTTAAATTGCTTTAAAAGGTCTATCAATTCAGAACAAAATGGACAAAAATGCAACATAAAACAAGTAAGGAAAGGCTAAAGTCGGTCAGGGCCGATTATATGATACCCTACACTTTCTACTCCACCACATTTCAATTCGGTGAAAACGTAAATTACATTTATATGGGAGCTATATACAAATCTGAACCGATCTCATCCACCTTTACCATAGATGTTTCTAGCGTAAATATAAAATGTCCTCCCGAATTTAAAGAGAATCTTTTAAGGTATGATGTTTCTACAGCTGTTAACCTCAAATCGGGAGCGACATTTGTATGGGAGCTATATCTAAATCTGAACCGATTTGACCCATTTTCACCACAGATGTTTCTAAGGTATTGTGCCAAATGTTATCAAAATCGCTTAAATTATGTGGCTTCAAGTATAGCGTCCGTCCTCGGCGTGGAAAAATCGTTTGTGTCAAGTTTAGTTAGAATCGGACAATAATTGCGATCTGTATCGTTATTACAAGAATAGATGGACGGACGGACATGGCTAAATCGATTCAAAAAGTGATCCTATGTCGATCGGTATAATAAACTATGTTTCTATCTCGGTTCCTTTGGTGTTACAAACAAATGCACAAAGACAGACGGAATAGGAACGAAATATTATCCAAATCATTTGTATTGTTGATGGTGATTGTAAATTGTTTTTCCATTTGTAAGAATCGCGACCCTACTATACATTAGGATGGGTCACGAAAATAAATTGCTGCGGCCACCCACCAGAAATGAACAGTGGATTGTTTAATGATGTTCTGCAAAATATTTCGTTAATAGATCAAGCCGTCTGTGAGCTAGGCTCTCCTAAAAACACCTCTAAACATTAAGGTTTTCCCGCGTAGTTTTTTGGACAAAATCCAAACGAAATATTTTGCAAAACATCGTTAAACTATACAAACTTTATTTTCGTGGGGTGACAGTTTTTTTTTTTCATTTGTATGAACCGCGACCCCGCCTACTATACATATCCAAATTTAATCTTACCATATTACCAATCTTACCAATTACCTTACTAATTTACTTGATGTTATGTATTTACTTTTTACGTATCAATAAAATTGCACAGCCTAAAATTAATTGCTGATCAGAAACTAATTTTTATATTAATTTATGTATTTAATATGGGACTATGATAGACAAAACACTGGATCAAATTGTTTGCCATTGTGTTGCATTGTGTGATCATTCCACTAAATTTCACAAAATCTTGCATTTTTTTGGTATATTTGATTGATTTGTTTTTAGAGATACATAGTTCTGAAATTGAAACACATCCCATTATCCTTTGTCATCTGTGTAAACTCGTAGCTTTGCAAAATATCCATGACATCGTAATGCAAATTCGATGTCACGTCCCCACTCTCGGTGGTAGCAGCCAATCACCGTGTAATTGATGATAAACATGTCTTCCACCATCTGACATCTGGGTGGAATATATAACACAAAACAATGGCGTAGGATGAGCTGTCATCCTCCACAGCAAACCTCGGTTGTTACACCACATTCTCCATTTAAATAGTCCTTGTTCCTGCTGCCCCTTGACAATTTTCATTACTTTCCACAACCACCTGTTGTGAACGATATTTGACAAAGGCAACTCCTCAAACTCAACCTCGACAAGGGGTGAGGTGGTGAGAGGTGGGGTGGTGGACAGAAACTCATTAACCTTTAAACGTTTTCCACTCAATTTCGCAACCGTAATCAAATATTACTAAATTATATGCCTTTGAACTTGTTGCGGCATCCAATGACACCAATTTCCATTTATTCAAAGACGTTTTTGTTGTTGCTACCAAGTTAATGAAGTTTGTTTTTTTTTTCTCATTTCATTTCCATTAAATTTTCAGTATTCTTTTCGCTGACATCTGCGGTTTCACAAGTCTTTCGGATCAATGTACGGCAGAGGAATTGGTGCGGCTGCTGAATGAACTGTTTGCAAGGTAAGTGCGAAATATTGTTGATTAGTTAATAAATAAATGAGTTCAATCGCTTTGCCCCGAAGCTAATTAGTGTTTTGCACAAGTATTTGTGGGAGAGGGCATATAGACTCATTCCACGTCGCGTGAAACGGACAGAAATTTTGAGCGTGTTCTCCGATTTAAATAAATGTTTGGAAATTTGTAAAGTTGCATTTTCCCGATTTTCAAAAACTACGCAATTGTAGACATTAGGGTGTATCTAAAATAAAGAATTTTGTCATTAGATACTCTTAAAGAAATTGTAACTTTGTTGTGTTATGGGGTATAAATATTAATATGAGGTAAATATAAATGCAATTTTAAGTAAATTGCTTCTAGTTTAATATAATGTCATTTCCTTGTCATTTTTTAATAAACAAAATCTAACTCTTGGATTTTTTAAATAATCCATAAGTTTTATTTTGTATCTCCTGCTGGCTTCAACAAAGTTGTGAATGTTCCTAAAACTAAAACAATTTTTTGCTTATTTACTGATACAAAATATTTCTTAATGTTTTAGGTTTTACTTCAAATTTATCTTTATAACAATTAAAAATGTTCATTTTTCGGAGCAAAAAATGCATTTAAAATATAACTAAAATCGTAAAAATCTGTCTGGCTTACTAATGGACATTGATATTTTGGGACAAAGCATTAAACGAACAAAAGATTAATTTTAGTCGGGAACATCCACAGCTTATTTGAATCAATCTGCTACCACAAAGTTTTTAAAGTTACCTTATGACACCACCACCCTAGTGTTTACAATTACATTACATTACATTGGATCTTGAAAGAAGAATTCCTAATTTGTAGGTGATATATAAGGGTCCACTTTTTATTGTAGCGGCCCATTATATAGACCCATGTTTAGCACAGGCCCCAAGTGTCGTTAGAGGCCCCTTTAAATGTCCATCCGATTCATCATATTACCGCTGTATAATCTTTATTTTCGATCCACCCTAGTGTTTACAATTGCATATTTTTGGAAATTTTGGCCATATAGAAATGTAAAAATTGCAAAACTTTCCTTTAAATTATAGAACACAAGCAATATTTTTGTTCCGTTTGATATGGAATTAGTCGATACTAGGTATGTGAATTAGGAATGAATTATCCAAATATGGGACTTAGGAAATTAAAAAAATTAGAACCTCTTATTCAGTTAATTCTGGATTTCGGAATTTTTCTATATTTCGAGATTTTTATAAACATTTTTGCAATATTAGGATGTGCTACACAATGAAGCATTGCAACTGAATGAATTCAAAAAAATATACTATATTAATAGAATTTTAAATATATTTTTAAAAGCAAAAAAGAAAAATAGAATATGAAGAGAGATATTATTAATTTTCTTTTTGTTTTGTTCGGCTGTAGGCTTTATTTGAGAAACAGGTGTTGTTGTTTTTTGATAATTTATTTAATCCCAATATTTCGATTGAAATCTTCAATCATCTTCACGGGTGTCTATACACAAATAAGAATTACACATTTACATTACAAATTTTTTCAAAAAGTTAGACAAATTTATGGATAATTACATTTTTATATATATAATATTATCTGCAGTACGAGCGGTTTTGCGTGCTTTCGTCTACTGATGACAGTTTTGATTGTCTGTATTTGTATACTGTGTAACGATAGATTTTGGCGCATTTATCTGTGTCAGTTTTGTAGTTAAGTCTTTTGTTGGTATGAACGTCAATAATATGTAGCATCTCAAGAGTGTATCTTCTATTATAATTTCTCTCCTCTGTCAGTATCTCTACATTGTCAAAATTTGGTGTATGGCCTGTGATGGTACCTTCTGGCATATGTTGGTTTTGTCCCCATTACATTTGATTTTGTAGACCACATTCGATTTTTCCCCATTTTCTAATTTAGTCTTCGTCCTACTAAATAAGTTGTTGACAGTATTGTCAGTCTTAAATGCTAAGTTATATTTATCTTTGTTATACAAATTTGATTGTTTAAGTCTTTCTGAGAAACCAGGAGTGTATGTCATAGATTTGTATATTTTCTGTGTCCTGTCAATCTTGCCTATTGCTATCTTTTTATTCCTACGTCTTATTAAGTCTCTATAGTTTTTCTTGGAAAGTAATTTTTCTTTAAAATATTTCTGATTTTACTTAAATTAGCATTATGGAATTCTTCATCGCTTATATCTAGGACCCTGTTTATAAAATTGGTCGCGGTGTTGGTCTGGGTGCTTAGAAGTGAAATTGATGAATCGTCCTGATGATGTTGTTTTTTGGTACCAATCTAATTTTAGCCGATTTCTTTGTCTTATTACTACCGCGTCCAAATATGGTAGTTTATCGTCCTGTTCTTTCTCCATGGTGAATTGAATTTGTTTATTGAATGAATTTAATATTTGCAATGTTTCTTCCACGTTTTTTTCTTTAAGACAGCAAATATGTCGTCTACGTATTTCGTCAAGATTCGGGGTTTTGTAGTCATCTTCCCTATTGAATGGTCAAGTAATACTTTCAACACAATGTCTGCAATTATTAGCGATGCTGGTGACCCCATCGGTATTCCTCTACGTTGCTCGTAAATTTTGTTCTCATATTTAAAATGACGTGTGTCCTTTATACAAAAAGGCAATAGTTCTATGAAAAGGTCTTTGGCTATTTTAGTGTATTTTGATTATTAAAAAAATATTTTTATAAAAGCTTCATCTGGAAAGACTGATTGTAAAAGTTTTTTGTAGCATATTTCGAATTATGTATTGAAAAGAGAAGAACAACAATCTAAAAGCGTTTAGTATATGTTAGGCTGAATCGCGGTTCTTACAAATAGAAAAATAATTTCCAGTCACCCCCAGAAATTAATATGGGAGTGTTTAATGATGATGATGATATGTGTGGTTTGCAGCTAAAATGGCCACTTTCAGTATTTTTAAGTTAGCATTTGCATTAGTTCGGCTCAAGGTCTTGATAATTAAAAAGGCGTGATATTCTTTTTTAATCTATTTACGTTTGCCCAATAGTTCGCTCATTTTTTCGTATTTTTTACAACAATAAACAGTTGCCACAAATACCTTCCGATCATTTATTAACATCAAAAAGAAATTGACGCCACACAGTGGGATAGCTTCATATAATTGAGTGCAAAAAATATAAGGAGTGCACGCAATTAAGGAAAATATGATGTTTCAAAATGGTCCATCACATACCGCCCATGAAGTAATATGAACATGACTCCAAATGAATTTTTCATACAAAATTATTTGTTTTTGTCCGAATATCTTGAATTTTTACATCGAGATTGTTCAGCGATTGAAAAAAGTTGGTGGATTTTTTGCATACGATTTTTCCGCTTCATTCTGTAGCAGTAAAAATGCATAAAGTAGTACCAGTTCCGATGGAATCAAATGCATGCACATTAGACAAATACAGACCTATTGCGATATTACCTATACTTAACAATATTTTCGAAAGAATATTGCATAACCCAGTGCAACACGAAAAAAATATAACCATATATGGACACCACTACGTGATAAAAGACCTAAACTAGACTCGCGTCTCCCAGTTTGCCTTGTTCCCCCTGTTCAGGTCCAGAGGTAGCAAACCGTTCATAATTCAAGGAAACAACCAACTACAAAAATGAACATAAGATCTCAGTAAACAACTTTCTAGAACATATGAACTTCCTAGGAATGCTTATTAACACCGTTTAGGTAGGAAAAATATATATTGCAGGACTGTTTCTGCTAATGTTCAGTCCGACTACAGTCCGTATGAGCTATCCTTAATCAACAGCACGTATACGCTACCTACACACACTACTGTCTATAAGTTTTGTTCGACAACATTTGCAATTTGGACCTTGAAGACACCACTTCGTGGACTAGGGTATATTAAGTTAGTTTTCCGTCAAATGTTTGTAACACCAAGAAATATTTGAGCTAGACCCACCTTTAAGTATACGGATCGGTTCAGATTTAGATATAGTCCCCATACAAATGTCGCTCCCGATTTGACTTTTTCCGCTCTAGAAACCGCATATTGATCCCGATTTTCTTTAAAATTGGCACAACATTTTATAATCGAACTAGAAACACCTGTGCTGATAGTCGGTAAGATTGGTTCAGATTTAGATATAGTCCCCATACAAATGTCGCTCCCGATTTGACTTTTTCCGCTCTAGAAACCGCATATTGTTCCCGATTTTCTTTAAAATTGGCAGAACATTTTATAATCGAACTAGAAATGCCTATGCTGAAGGTGGGTAAGATCGGTTCAGATTTAGATATAACCCCAATACAAATGTTGCACCCAAATCTTTAACCGATTTTGGCCATATTTTACATGTATATTTCACCAATAAACATACATGGTGAATGCGGGTCACATCGTTCCAGGTTTCAATATACACCCCATACAAATGTCCTTTCCGATTTAACATTTTTTGTCAAACACATACATTTACAGGATTCAAAAATCCTTCCCAATTTCACTTTTTTACCGAATTGAATTGTAGTGATATAGAAAGTGGGGTTATCATATAGTCGGCTCCGTCCGTATTTAGCCTTTCCATACTTGTTTTGGAGATGCCCATATGTCCATACTTTGGTATAACCCAAATGGGGCCCCATTCTGCTCTATTACAGCTCTTTAAACTACATCTTACATCGGATCTTCATCAAATTTTGCAGATCATTATATGTTTCAACTAGGAATACCTACCGTGAATGAGCAATATATAGGCGCATGTTATGGCAGAGGCCTCAATTGTTTTTATATGCCCCCTTCAAATGTACGTCCGATTCATCCTATTACCGCTGTATAATCTGCATTTATTATTGGATCTTGATCAATTTTTCCATATCATGTTATATTTACTTTACTCGGAATATCTGCTGGAAAATTGTATCAATTACTTTATTATTTACCATACTCATTAAATTTGACGAAAGATTAATTTATAGTAACTGTATAATATATATGAACTACATAAAATTGCTCCCATGAAATACCTGGGTTTAGTAATCAAACCGAGGTATATACGCAGGGAGTGGTGTAGGGTATTATATAGTCGGCCCGCCCGACTTTACCTTTCCTTACTTGAATTTTTCATATTTATTTGGAACTTATTATTTGGAAAAAAATACTAGAAAAGCATGACTTTTGGGGTTGTTTTCATGAAATATTTTTCAATTCATGGGCGTTGAAAACATCAATTTTTTCGTGACCAAGTCTTATGTTCTTTTTAATCATTCTCTCTAACCATATAAATTCCGATCTTTCTCAGAAAGTCTCTCAGAGAAAAGTCCTAAAATTCTATTGGCATTTGAATTTCCACAAAAACTTTGAAAATCCTACTGTCATATGTGTATTCAAATCCTAATACTTCACAATAGATGTAAACCTCAATATCAATACCTTTTATTAAATAGTCATTATTAATTGGCAATATTTTAAATTTTTGTGAACATTGTTGTTTGTATATATAGTTGGTCTGTTATGTTGTATGTCTTGTCATTTATTTTGGTTTAAGACCATAGGTGTGAACATTCAAATAACCGACTAAAACTTAGTTACTCTTTTTATATAGAACATGTACCAGATATAAAAATATTTGGATGTAAACATATTACAGAAATTTTCTTATCCGTGTAGGAAAAAATACATTGTTCAGTTTGCGGACCTTGTCCATCAGTGCACGCTAAACTGGCGATTCCCTATTGTCTATGATTTCTTAGAATCTATAAACTGTATATATATTTGGGTCATAAAGTCTATAATTTAAGCGCACAAAAAGACAAGCGTTGAACTAAAATGCAAATGAATACCCATAATTTATATATAGCTGACCTTATGCTATGTTCTACACCCAGACAGAATATAAATAAACAGTTGCTTGACTCCCATTTGAATATTTTCTGCCGTTGAATACAATAAGGAAATACAAATTGAATATTTCAAGCAAATCCTCACATTTCATTTTATACGCAACATCTCCGATTTCCAATAAACCTTTTTCTTCTCTTGCCAAAGTCTCGGCATTAAATATTCTAAATAGATTTGATGTTATCCGTATGTACAACAAAAAACAAAGGGAAACCGTTCCCCCAACCTAAACCTAAAGCATATCGAATTTTTTGGGTAAAAGACAAATGACAGAAAATTGAATAAATGCAGGAGAAAAAGGAAATGTTTGCATATGAATTTATGTTTTATGTGTTGTTACACGCTTTGTTCAGTGGGTGGCACAGTGTTGAGAAGTGCAAAAATATATAGTGAATTCAAAAAAGATGTTAGTATTTTAGAAACTATTTTTGGTAAAACAACGTACCAGCGAGCTAAAAATGTGTAAGTTTTTGCGGATTTTCTAACAAATATGTAGAAAATATCACCAGAATTATCAAAACCAGCCTTTATTTGCAATATAACAAATTTGTCAATCCTTTTCAAAAACACTTTGATTTATAGAGGTTATTTTGAAAGCGTCCAGCTCAAGAACGGACAATGATAAAAGCAAACTTTCGGGAACATTAACAACCTTCTTTGGTCCCTCATAAAAAACCACTGTAGTATTATTATGATATTTGGTACTTTTAGGTGGGAACATTGCACAGGCACATAAAATAAAGCAATTTTTGAAAATATGTACTTTTAAGGGATAAAATGGGAAACGAGAAGTAACTATGGTACCAATTAAACTGCTGCAGATGAAATCATGAAATTTGTGCAGAAATTTTTCAGATTGTACAGGGTTTTCCAACAAGAGGTGGTATTTTTGTATTCAAAGAAAAATGCCATTTTTTGAGATAAATAATCTGATGTTTATTTCATAAATGGCTGCCCTATGTCCTCGACAGCCTCACAAATTCTCTATTTGAGGTCTTGAATCGACGCCAGGCTGTTGGCGTAGACCTTATCTTTCACGTGGTTCTTGGTGGCCAATTGGTGGCCACCTCTTCGAGAGATAACACGGAAACTTTTCCCGTAAAAGAGCAATGGTTCCGTTGCTTGTGTGGCACGTAACGCCGTCTCGTTGAAAGTAAACGTTGTCCAGATCCAAACCATCCAACTCCGACCATAAAAAAGCATTAATCATCTCTCGATAGCTCAATCGATTCACCGTAACTACTGATCCAAAAGTAAGGTCCAATGACCCCGCCGGACCATAAACCGCTCCGCAGTCATACGATGAGGATGGAGAGGCTTCTCAACAATAAGTCTTGGGTTTTCCGAGCCCCAGTTGTGACAAATTTGCTTGTTGACGCAGCCACCGAGGTGCAAATGGGCCTCATCAGTCAAGATGATTTTTCGATGGAATTCCGGATCATTTTCATTCATGACTTTTAATAATTTCAATGCGTTGTTGAAGCGTGTGTCGATCCATTCTTAGTAATGACGTTGTTTCTACTTGTCTAATGTTAAAGAATAAAAGCTTCAAAAGTGACAGCTACCGAAATACCGGATGATTCAAAATAACACCTCTTGTTGGAAAACACTGTAAAATAAAAGAATTTTTCGAAATTTGTACTTTTAATGAAAAATAAAAGAACTACCACGTAGTTCATGAGATGTGATGTATATACTTATACCACTGGGAACACGTAAATTATATTAAGATTTTCGAAATTCTGACTTTTAGGAACAAAATGGGATGGGAACGTCACCAACGAAACGGTTTTAGCTAGGGTCATGAACTGTAACTGAACTGAGTCCTCTGTAACTGTGAATGGCTGGAATTTGCAAATTACCGAAATCGGTCCAGCGGAAAATGTATTCTGCGTAATAACGAGCAATAATACTCCCAATAACCCCTAATATTTAGCGCACATATAAAATTTTTGAAGATTGATGTCTTATATTCATTTTTGAAATACATTGGAGTATTATAGTAGGCTTGTTCTATAATTGGGCGTGATTTTAAAAAATATTGATCTTCATGCTTAAATAGCAAAAATACACAAATAAAATTCGTCCATGTTTTCTGGAAGATCGATCTTTTTCGGTAGGGCATGGTAACAAAAAATATAAATTTCAAAAATTTCATTTTCATAGGAGATATGGATAAAATGATTTTATATGCATGATATTTTTTTTAATTTTTTTTCTGAAATAATAGACCCTTGGCAGCAATTTAAATAAAATTTTCTATTCATGTCTTAGAATAACTCATTGTTCGAATTATTGGACCTTTATAATATTTTTTTGTGTTTTTTCGTAGTGACAACTGAAATTTTTCGTAATTGGTGTTAGTATTTTGTGAAAAAATAAATAATGGCAGTCAAAACCTTTCGAATGATACCTAAATGTTGAACATCGGAAGGAAATCGATATGCATCATTCGATTCCTTTTATTTATTTTTCATAATACCCCTAACAAATGGTTTCAAAGATATATGAGTTTTTAGCTGTCACCTTGAAAAACCACAAGAATATATATAAACGTCCAATAATACGACCACTGAGTTATTCTAAGATAAGAATAGAGAATTTTATTTAAATTGCTTCCATGGGTCTACTCCGCAAAAAAAATTGGGCAAAAATGCAAAATAAACAAGTAAGGAAAGGCTAAAGTCGGGCGGGGCCGACTATCTGAATACAATTCCATTCGGTAAAAAATTGAAAACGGGAAGGTTTTTTGTACGTTTCCTAATCATAAGCTAATAATATCGGGGTTACATCCAAACATGGAATGATGTGATCCACTTGCACAATAGGTTCTTCCAGTGCATAACGTGTTATGCGCAATTTGAAAAAATTCTCTGAAAATGCGTGGTTTCTGGGTTGGAAAAAGTCAAGCCGGGAGCGAAATTTGTATGGGAGCTATATATAAATCTGAACCGATCTGACCCATTTTCATCATGGGCTTTTCTAGTGGAAACATACGATATTTTGCCAAATTTGAAGATCTCTTAAAATATGTGGTTTCTAGAGCAAAAAAAACATATCGGGAGCGAAATTTGAATGGGAGCTATATATAAATCTGAACCGATCTCACATATTTTCACCACAGGGCTTTCTAGTTCAAATATAAGTTGTTTTGCCAAATTTGAAAACAATCTGATAAAATATGTGGTTTCTAGAGCGGAAAAAGTCAAATTGGGAGCGAAATTTGTATGGGAACTATATATAAATCTGAACCGATCTGACCCATTTTTATCATAGGTGTTTCTAGTGGAAATATAAGATGGTTTGCAAAATTTGAAGAAAATCTGTTAAAATATGTGGTATCTAGAGTGAAAAGAGTCAAATCGGGAGTTAAATTCGTAGGGGGGCTATATCTAAATCTGAACCGATTTTCTTAAATTAAATAGCGTTTGTCCTTATCTTGAAAATCTTCGCTGTGCAAAGTTTCATTAGTTTCTGGCTACAATTGCAACCTGTACTTTGATTACAAGAATAGAGGGATAGGCAGGCGGATGGACGGACAGACAGACGGACATTGCTAAATTGATTCAAAAAGTGATTCTAAGTCGATCGGTATAATTATCAATGCGTCTATCTCGCTTCCTTTTGGGTGCTACAAACAAATGCACAAAGACATAATACTCTAGTGGAGTGTAAAAAAATTACACGTGAAAACATGATTTTTAGAGGTGTTTTCAGGAGCGTTTAGGTCACGGATGGCTTGACCCAGTGACAAAATATTTTGCAGATCATCATTAAACAAGTCAATCTTCATTTCTGGGGGGTGAGCGCTGCAATTTATTTTCGTGACCCATCCTATGTATTGTTGTATTTATGAAAAATCACCCAAATGACAAATATGAAATACCCCAATTTTCTTGGGTTATTTCACATAGGAAATATCGCCCATTTATATAACATTGTCATTCATTTTGTAACACCTTGAAATATCGACCTGAGACCCTATAAAGAATATATATTCTTGATCATCATAAAATTCTAAGACGATCTAGCCATGTCCGCCGTCCGTTTGTTGAAAGCACGCTAGCATCTAAATGAAAGGAGCTAGGACGTTTTCATAAATGCGTCTTATAGTCGTAGATCGGGACTGGGATTGTAACTAGGCGAATTCGGTCCAGAGGGAAAAAATGTTCCCTCACAAGGACTGAATATACCCATAATAACCCCTAATATTTTAGAGTAGTTTAGCATATTTTTTTAATATGTCTGCTTGTACTTAATTGATATTGGGTATGCGCATTCCCCCTATAACAAAAACGTGCACCATAAAGTGATTCGTATTCGTAGGGGACGAAATGGGACAAAAAAGGGATAAAATTGGTACCTACCAAACGACAACAGCTAGAAACACAAAATTTGGTGTGTACATTCCTCTAATTGAGTAGATACATAATATAATATTATTTTTTCCAAATTCGTACTTTTAAGGGGTAAAATGAGAATAGTGGGATAAAAGTGGTACCAACCAAACGGCTGCTTCTAGAGTAATGAAATTCGGTGTATACATTCACCTCTATGCACGTCACATAAACGGATTTTTGGGGTTAACATGGAAAAAGGGGATAAAAATAGTACAAACCAAATGACAGCAGCTAGAGTCGTGAAATTCAGAGTATTCATTCCCCTAACTGCGTAGACACGGAAAACGAAAGGATTTTTTCCAAATTCGTACTTTCGAGGGATACAATGGTCCAGAGGTATAAAAGTAGTACCAACTAAACGACTACAGCTAGAATGATGAAATTCGGTGTGTACATCCATATAATTGCGTAGACATGTAAAATAAAGAGGTTTTAGAAAGTCGTACTCTTAAGGGGGTAAAATAGGAAAAATGTTCGTCAGATAATGGATTTTCAAAATTTATACTTTTGGAATTAAAATAGAATGGAAATACAATAAACTGTAGCACCCACCATCTACCAATATTATCTACCAGTATTTAAGCTTTTTGAAAATATAAGAATATTTTTTTAATTGATTTGAAGTATTATTTCGATATGTAAACGTATTGCTAGCCGTGTCTGATAAGCGTGCTTTGAAATAATAAAAATATTTAATTTAATTTGAACTGGGATATTGTCCTGGCTCAAGACCATTTTGCATCTATATTTAATAGAATGCATATTTATTTACAAATGGCATGGTGACATTTATTACTTGGCTGCACTACTATCATGATTTCGACCCTGTCAAAGATAAAGTGGCTTCGCAGCGACTCGCTCGTTTGCGAGAATCATTTCCTTAAAGAGGCCGGGTTTGATGTTGAAAAGTCGCTGCGAAGTCACTTGAAAAAACCTTTGACAGGGTCGAAAATCGACAGCATCTGTGGAATACACTCCGTGGTGGAGCGTATATAAGATTTAACGCCTTTTTACTTGTTATGATTCTTTTTGGATAACTTTTCATAATTTTGGGCGATTTTTCGTAGCTCCGTTTTCAGTCGTTGTAAGGGTCAAAAACATTGCTCAAATCTCAAAAACAGATTTTTATAAATTTTTAAATATAAGTCTCCTAATAACCATTAAATTTTTACCACTCTTTATATGACTTGCAAACACTGTACAAAGGATTTGTTATAATATTTGTTGTCTGTATTTTGTCTTTTACTTCTTCAACAGATTTGATCGATTGGCCGCCGAGCATCATTGTTTACGAATTAAATTATTGGGTGATTGCTATTACTGTGTCTCGGGGTTACCGGAGCCCAGACCGGATCATGCTCATTGTGCCGTAGAAATGGGATTGGATATGATTGATGCGATAGCGTAAGTATTACAAAAAGCACACCCAAACACATACATATACAGACAAGAATTTACACTCTTGTTGAAGAGCAACTACACCACAACACATGGCACACGTCCTTAATGCTAGACGGTTGTTAGGCTTGAACAATATCCCAAATTACAGTATACTCTTAGGCGCTTAACTGGATATGATGGCAAAGGGAAATTGCAATCTTGTGTGGCAATCCAGGCAAATATTATACCACGTCTATATTTATTGACGAGAGCGTTTAAAGCTCAAAATGTTTTGCATAAATATTTATTGAATAGAAAATCTGTTCCTTAAATCACAGAATTTATAGAATTTATCCTTAGTAAATACAATAAATGGTATAAAAGAGTGGAAGAAAGAAACAAATTTAAACCTCTATCGGAACGAACTGTTGTTCTTCATATTGAAAGGCGAAGGTAAACAAACACTAATTTATTTAACTTGGAATTAATGCACGAGGACTGTTCAATAAGTAGCTCATATCCCAGATATGGATCCATGGACAATAATTTTTGTAAAATACAATCTCTCAGTAGCCTACTTCGAAATTATTTATTTACTTTATGTATGACAGCCGCAAAATTGGATTCGATTAATTTCAGATATTAAAGGACATTTTTGGAAAATGTAAAAAATAAAAAAAGGTTCAAGCTGACCCGGAAATGATGAAAACATATGAGAAATATGGAAAACTCAAAAGAAATGAGTTGAGAAAGCTGACCCGGAAATGATGAAAAAATACGAGAAATATGGTAATATCAAAAGAAATGATATGCATTATGCCACGAATCACTTCCGCATATAGCATATTCTAGAGAATATGGGGGTATACTAACTTTGTCATTCCGTTTGTAACACCTTGAAATATCGACCTGAGACCCTATATATTCTTGATCATCACAAAATTCTAAGGCGATCTAGCCATGTCGTCCGTCTGTTGAAACAACGCTAGCATCTGAACGAAAGAAGCTAGGACGTCCAAATTTTCCATAAATGCTTCTTATAGTCGTAGATGGGATGGGATTGCATCTGGGCGAAATCGGTCCAAATTTTTCCCTCACAAGGACTGAAAATACCCATAATAACCTTTAATATTATAGAGTATTTAAGCATATTTTTTTCAATATGGCTACTAATATTTACTTGATATTGGGTATGCGCATTCCACCTATAACAAAAACGTGCACCATAAAGTGTTTTTTGTTCGTAGGGGGCGAAATGGGGCAAAAAGGGACAAAAATGGTACCAATCAAACGACAACGGCTAGAAACACGAAATTCGATGTGTACATTCCTTTAACTGAGTAGAGACATAATATAAAAGTATTTTTCAAAATTCGTACTTTTAAGGGGTAAAATTGGATAGAGGGAGAAAAATGGTACCAACCAAATTGCTGCACCTAAAATAATAAAATTTGGTATATACATTTCTCTGATTGCGTAGACACGTAAAATAAAAGGATTTTTCGATATTCGTACTTTTTGGGGTTAAAATGGAAAAAGGGGATAAAAATAGTACCAACTAAATGACCGCAGCTAGAGTCATGAAATTCGGAGTATACATTCCCATGACTGCGTAGACACAAAAATAATTTTTTTTTCCAAATTCGTACTTTCAAAGGATACAATGGGTACAGGGGGATAAAAATAGTACCGACTAAACGACTACAGCTAGAATGATAAAATTCGGTGTGTACATCCCCCAATTGCGTAGACACGTAAAATAAAGAGATTTTAGATAGTCGTACTCTTAAGGGGATAAAAAAAGAAAAAGGGGATCAAAATGGTACCAATCAAATGGCCACAGCTAGAAGCATGGAATTCGGTGCATACATTCCTCTGACTGCATAGACACGCAAAATAAAAAGTTTTTTTTTCAAATTCGTACTTTTTACTTTTACGGCAAAAAATAGTTGCATCATGAAGTTAGGTTATTTTGCACTATGTTAGGTTATTTTGCACTATGTACGTGAGATAATGTGTTTTCAAAATTTGTACTTTTAGAATTAAAATAGAAAGGAAATAACCAACTGAAACACCCACTATCTATCAATATTTATGGTATTTAAGCTTTTTGGAAATATAAATATAAGAGTATTTGTTTTTTGAATTGACTTGAAGTATTATTGGGATAGGTAAACGTATTGGGAGCCTTGGCTTATAGGCTTGGTTTGGAATAATAAAAATATTATATTTATTCATAAAATTATTTTTTTATATATGTTTTGATTCCGATATATTAAAAAAACAGGTAATAATACTGCACTTCTACGAAAATCGACAGCCTCTGTGGACTGCAATTCATGGTGGAGGGTATATAAAGTTCGGCCCGGCCGAACTTAGCTCCATTTTTACATGTTTTTCAATACGTCTGCTTGTACTTACTTAATAGTGGCTATGCGCATTCCTCCTATAACAAAAACGTCCACCATTAAGTGGGGTGACATGGGGCTGAAAGGGATAAAAATTGCACCTATGAAACGAAAACAGCTTGAAACACGAAATTCGGTATGTACATTCCTCTAACTGAGTGGATACATAATATAAAAGTATTTTTCCCAAATTCGTACTTTTGGGCGTTAAAATGGGAATAGAGGGATAAAAATGGTACCAACCAGGCTGCACCTGAAGTAATGAAATTTTGTATAATTTAATTTGGTATAAATTCCTCTGATTGCGTAGACACGTAAAATAAAGGAATTTTTTGAAATTCGTAATTTTTGGTGTTAAAATGGAAAAAGGGGATAAAAAAAAATGTTCCTATAATATTACTGCACTTCTACGAAAATCGACAGCATCTGCGGAATGCAATCCATGGTGGAGAGGTATATAAACTTCGACCCGCCTGAACTTAACGCCTTTTTTACTTGTTTTTTAATCAAAAATTAAGCAAATTGCAATTCAGTCATCATTATCACTTTAATACTCTATATATATGTCATGACATTATTGTCATATTATATAAATGGGAATATTATTTATTCACTATAAACTATAATGTTTATGGACATTGTCGCTTTACTATCACATTGTGTGGAACGCATTGCGGAGGTCTTGATGTTTATCACATTTTTCATTCAGGTCAAATACAATTTTATTCGATTTGTAAAATTTAATTTTGTAGCCTACACTTAGGCTATTTGTAAATGACTGCAGCATTAAAGCATATTTTTAGAGAACAAATTTACGAACTATTCACAGTTCAAAACTATTTTGATACAAACTCATATACGCACACAAACAAGCCTCAACACATACTTATACATTATACATTCTGCATATGTATGCACATAATACGTATGTTTACTTTTCGGTGTGTTTGCAGGTTGGTACGTGAGGTGATGGCGGTTAATGTGAACATGCGTGTGGGCATACACACCGGACGTGTACATTGTGGCGTTTTGGGTTTGGTGAAATGGCAATTTGACGTGTGGTCAAATGATGTGACATTAGCAAATCACATGGAGAGCGGTGGCATACCTGGGTAAGTTCAGCTAACAAACATAAACATTTATACATACTATATATAGGAAGAGCATCCATACATACTCATATATGGATGAAACCCGTTTCTGAACTGTTCAGTTTAAAAATTGAATTTTGCCCAAGTGGACGGGAATTTTGTTTAAATATTGCACAGAAAGAAATGGAAACAGTCTTTCGATTAAAAATATTAGTCACCAGAACTAAAAATACATTTGTTTTGAGCATATGAAGATGCTCAATAAATACTATAAATAAATAATACTTTAATTCGAAGTCTACACTCGACGGTGTGCTAACTCCTTAGCACGTTTTTGCAGTTTCATCTCTCATTATTTTAGGAACTGAGGTCCAATGAAAATCCTTAAAATGAATCAAAATGATAAATGAAATGAAATGAATCAAAATGAACAATGAAAAAATTACGATGTTCCAATTTAAAAAGAAACCCGAATTCACAAAGTGGGGAAAATGTGTTCCCAAATTGGGTATTTTTTTATTAAAATGGTCGTCGTGCTTTTTTATCAGCTTTAAAGAATTTTATGTATTTTTGTTGGAATTCTATTCGTAAATAAATGAGAGATGTTAACTGGAATGAACAAAATTTGTATTTTTGCAAAAAGTTGGAATGAATAAAATCTTCAATAGCTTAATCAATTACTAACGGATATTTAAAACTAAATGTGTTATTTAAATAAATTTATAAGATGCACGATTATCTAACTAATGTTTAAAATCATTGCCACAGTAGAAAAATTGGCGAAATGTATTTGCTTAAATAATAACGGTGTTATCTTTTTGTCAAAATCAGGTGCAAAGACACTTTAATCGACCACGTTTAGTAAATATTTTATATTTACATTTACTGAATAGTTTTTAAAAGTATAAGCCGTTATTTTATTTATATTTTTCGCAAATTTTTAGGTTAGTGTTTTCATAGTGAAAATCTGAAAATTAGATGAAACGCTAAAAATATAACGTGAAATGAAGATATATCAAATAAACTTTGAACGCCTCTTCAACAAAACTCGCTATTTATACCCTCCACTTAAGGGAGTATTCATCATTATACCCTCCACTTAAGGGTATATTCATTATGTCATTCCGTTTGTAACACCATGAAATTTACGTAGACATGGATTTTTCAAAATTCGCAATTTTAAGGGATACAATTGGAAAAGAGAATTAAAAATAGTACCACCCAAACCGCTGATGTTGAAGTCATGAAATTCGTTGAATACATTCATACATTCATCTGACTAAATTTATACTTTTGGGGCAAAATGACGCGAAAGGTGATAAAAATAGTAGCAACCAAACGGAAGAAGTTGGAATAGTGAAATTCGGTCTGTGTGTATTGGTCTGACAGCGCAAGCGAGATAAATATATATGAAATAGTTACCGAGCAATCGGCTGTAGCTAGAATCATGAAATTAGGTGTATGCATATCTGTGGTACAGATATGTCATTAGCATTTTGGTTTGTACCTGGAGTCGACAAATTGTAAATGAGGAAATTCGGTCCTGAGTGGAAATGTTTCTCTCTAATGACGACTGATAACACTGTACGAGAATTAAAAAAAGACGTTACACCTGAGTCGGATGATATAAAGGGTGATTTTTTAAAAGCTATAGGAAAGTTTTTCAAAAAAAAACACATAAAATTCAGAAAAATGCATGAAATCTTTATTTGAATCGATAGTACGGTTCATATAATTTAATGTTTGAATATTATTTCATGCAAATGCTGACCTTGACTGCGCATCAAATGGTCCATCCGCTTAGTCCAATTATGGCATTTCCACGTTTTTGAGTAACAGAGGCCCAATTGCTGCGAACGGCGACGAATCGATAATTGATGGTCATCATTAACACTGGCCGATACAGCTGCGATATTTTCTTTAGTTCGCACTCTACGTAAGCGTGTTGGTGGTTTAATGTCCAACAATGTAAATTTGGTGCGGAATTTAGTCACAATAGCCCGAATAGCCGCTTCAGTGGGTCAATTAAACTGACCATAAAATAGAAGCGCGCGATGAACTTTCTTAACAGAGCACGCATTTTGATAATAAAATTCAATAATTTGCAAGCGTTGCTCGTTTGTAAGACGATTCATGGTTAAATTATAGACCAAACTGAAGATGATTGACAGTGAAACAAAACAAGAAACGTGCGTCAGCTGTTTAACCGGTGTTACTAAAAAGATAAGAGCTAAAAAATCACCCTTTACATTTGCAACTATAGGCAAAATGGAGTTACTTGACGTTTTTAGTTATTCATATCCTCATCGTCGCCCCTTCACAGGACTATTTTTTAAAAATATATTTTTATAATTGTTAGCATCCTATGATAACGGCGTTTGCGCCAAATTAAATATAAGAGTATCTATTAAAAACACTTCAAATAGCATGCTTTTGTCAGTATTAGTTCAGCATTTAAATAAATTTTAAGTTTACCCCATAGATTTTCTGGTGTATTCATATCTTCATATCTAATACGGATATAACATTCAAATTTAAAGTATTTTTAAAACTTATTCTCTTTATACCGGTGTCATAGGGTGCGAATAAGTATTGTAAATAATTTTTGAAAAATTGAATCACTTGGAACTTTGCCGTCCTTTTAAAGGGCAACAGGATGAGAAAGTGAAAAGCTAGAAACGCCAATTAACTCTATATCACATGTAGTTTTAGATATATATCATCTGGTTTAAGTGTAATATGGACTGTCGGACAGTGTAATATGTTGGGCACATTTTTGAAGATTGCTGTCTCATAATCACTTTTTGTTAAAACTGGAACATCATAGTTTATTTAAAACAGTGCGCATATTTTGAAATAGAGAACAAGTAATGTGCAATCGAAATATAATAATTTTCCTAAAATGGTACCGCACTTCTATGTAAAGTCGACAGCTTCTAATCTGCCGGTTATGCCATGGAATGCACTCCGTGGTAGAGGGTATATAAGATTCGGCCCGGCTGAACTTAATGCCTTTTCACTAGTTAACCTTAGCATACAATGGAATGAAGTCTCTATGACTTTACTTTGAAATCAATAAATAATTGTTTTCAATCAATCCTTTTCTTTAATTGAATTATTGTGTCGTATGTAAACCGAAATAAAAAACATTAATAATTTGTTAAACATTTTCTGAGTTATCGATTAAGCAAGCTGTGACTTTAGGGCAAAATTTACGATTTCAAGCTGATATTGAAATTGATAATTACCGAAACACTAGCTTACAACCATTATGAAGTATTCAGGTTTCCTAATCTCGAAAAATATATAAATGGGGAAGATTTTTGTTCTAGATATCAACAAACGAAATTCCATATTAAATAAATGAGAAATTTATTGATTAACTAATTTTCAATATTTGTATACCCTCCACTTCCAGGATGGGGGTACACTAACTTTGTCATTCCGTTTGTAACACCTTGAAATATCGACCTGAGACACTAGAAAGTATATATATTCTAAGACGATCTAACCATGTCCGTCCGTATGTTGAAAGCACACTAGCATCTATACGAAAGGAGCTCGGACATCCAAATTTTCCATAAATGCGTAGTATTTAAGCACATTTTTACAATATGTCTACTTGTACTAACTTAATATTGGGTATGCGCATTCCCCCTATAGCATGCACCATAAAGCGATTTTATTCGTAGGGGGTGAAATGGGGAAAAAAAGGGATAAAAATGGTACATATTAAACGACAACAGCTAGAAACACGAAATTCGGTGTGTACATTCCTTTATATGGGCAGATACATAATATAAAAGCCTTTTTTCCAAATTCATACTTTTAAGGGGTAAAATGGAAATAGAGGGATAAAATTGGTACCAACCAAACGGCTGCACTTAGACTAATGAAATTCGGTGTATACATTCCTCTGATTACGTGGACATGTAAAATAAACGGATTTTTAAAAAATTCGTACCTTTTTGGGGTTAACATTGAAAGGGGGATAAAAATAGTATCAACCGAATGACCGCAGCTAGAGTGATGAAATTCGGACTGTATATTCCTCTGACTGCGTAGACACAAACAATAAAAGGTTTTTCCAAATTCGTACTTTCAAGGGATAAAATGGGTACAGAGGGATAAAATAAAGGGTGTCCCAAGAAGAGCGCAATTTTTTAATTTTAAATAAAACACAGATATTTAAGAAAAAATCGTTAAACTTTATTATATCGTAAAGTAGGCAGAATGAGGTTATGTATGGAACAATATATCGTGCAGATGGCCGCCGCGGCTTTGCTGGCTTTGCGGCCAAATGACCGCATGCACGCGATCTTTTAATGAAATTTTCAATGACCGTTTTGCATGAATGCTGCGGTATTTCATTAATGCAGCGTCCAATTTCGTCTTTTAAGGCTTGAGACGTCGTCGGCTTATTCGCGTAAACCATCCACTTCAAAAAACCCCAAAGAAAAAAATCTAATGGTGTTAAATCGCACGATCTAGGCGGCCAATTCTGATCTCCAAAACGCGAAATAACACGACCGGGAAATGACTGATGCAGCAATTGAATTGTTTCTCTGGCTGTATGACATGTGGCGCCGTCTTGTTGGAACCACATGCCCTCCACATTTATTTCTTCAATTCTAGGCAAGAAAAAACTGGTTATCATTTCACGATACCGAACACCATTGACTGTTTGCGCTTGACCTGCATCATTTTCATAAAAAAAGGTCCAATGATTTCTCCAGCCCAAATCATCACGTACAGCTGCGATATTTTCGGTCGATCGACCTGGTCGATGGCGCGTTGTTGTCTTTACATCACTAACAGACCCAGTTTCGGCAAATTTATCCATTAATCTCTTTACAGTTGACTCTTTTGGAGCATTATTGTGAGCCGCAAAACTTTCAACATTTTGGCAAAACAATTTCACAATGAGAATGCGTTGTTCATTCGTGTAGCGCTCCATTTTTACTAACCTCGTACCTTCTACTTACAAACAATAACAATTGTTCAAATGTCAAACAATGACACTTCGAATGTTGCCAGATTTAAAAATTGCGCTCTTCTTGGGACACCCTTTAGTACCAACTAAACGACTGCAGCTAGAGTGATGCAATTCGGTATGTACATCCCTCTAATTGCGTAGACACGTAAAATAAAGAGATTTTAGAAAGTCGTACTCTTAAGGGGGTACTATAGGAAAAAGGGGATAAAAAAGGTAACAACCAAATGGCCGCAGCTAGAATCATACATTTCGGTGTATATATTCTTCTGACTGCATAAATACGCAAATCGAAAAGATTTTTCAAATTCGTAATTTTTTCTTTTATGGCAAAAATTAGTTGACAAAAAATAAATTTTTTCGGCTAAATATCCACAATTTTTAAGTAACAGATTTGTTTTGAAATTTTTAAAAAATAAATTCGTTCAGCTTAATATTTCGCAAATCCAGATAGACTTTTATTTATAATTTTTCAAATAGAAAATATTATTTTCATATTTCTTTAATTTTTTATTCGACAAAAAGCAAGAATTCTCAAACAAAAAAAAACAATACTTTTTGACACAAGATTGATGATTTGTTGAATAAACCCACGTCCTAAAAAAAGTGCAAAGATTCTAATTTACATTACAGTTTTCAAAATTTTAAAATTTATTTTTAATATTATGTAAAGCGAAAAAGACCTTTGCAAAGCGAAAAGGACCTTTAACATGAAAAGTTTGTTTTTGGAAAGTATAGGTAAAATATATTGTTTTGCTCACTAATGTGGTTGTACATTGGTTGAAGTTTTCTGGTCCAAAATTTTCATTATGTACATTTTCAACTCAGGCAATGCTGTGATTGATTAACGAATACCATTGCATCAGCAGAACAGTGCTATGTTAGCAATGAAACAATGTAAGTAAAGCAACGAAATAACGTTCTTAACATTTCAATAAATTAACATTCTCTACATCCATGAAAATGTTTACTTATCAAAACATTTTTCATTGGAGCATCGACATCTTTTATTTCATGTCTGTTTCTCATTTAACTTTAATATATGTTGCATTTAAAATTTAAATTTCACTTGACCATTCGACCTGGTCAGATTGGACATTTCCGACCATATGTTGTATTAATATTCTGAATATTTAACAACAAGCAATGCCACCGACAACAACAAATAAGGAAAATTATCTGAGATGTGGACATTTACATAATGAAATGAGTTTTCATCTATGAATCCACGTCGACACAGATACACTCGTGTTTGGGAATATGTATCCGTACCCGTACCGGTTCCCGCCCCCCTTTGCTACTGTCGAATGTTATGCAAATTGTACAAGTATCGTTATGACACATATTAAAATTTGTTTTTAATCGTTATCACAGAAGTTCCCCGAACAGTACACACTGTTCCCCATTATGAGTGTCATTATTTGGGGATTGTGGTGTACTCTACTGGCTGGCTGGCTGGCATCCGAAATGTGAACTTGTGTGTTTGCTGGCGAGGACGAGAGAAAAGAATGCCTTTGGCAAAAGTTTAAATTGAGGATTAATGGAAATGAATGAATCTCGCTTGTGCTGTTTTTAATTTATTTTTTTTATGAATATTATTAGAAGGGGGAAGTGTTTTTTTATGATAATTATTATTTTGGGTAAAAAAAGAGTTTTCCTTTTCAAGAACAATTTTTAAATGCCATAGCCTAAAAATTTTGTTACAAGGATGTTTTTGTGTGCTGAACATTTATAACAGTGATAGCAATGGATCACTTTAAGAATGTTTAAATTGAAATATAATGTTTTGTAAAGACATGTACATGTATTTTCTAAGTAAATATTCAACACATGGGGTTAAAAATATAAGGAGTATTTTCTGGTCAATGCATGTGAAAATTTTTAAGGCAAATGATTCAGCGAGAGCAATAAAGCAAATAATTTAAATGTTTTTTTCAGTAAAATGTAAAATATTTGCAACTGCGGCAAGAAACAAAATAATTTTGTCGTCCTTTTTGGGGAAATCGTTAACCATTTGAACGGTTGACTTTTGATGACATTAACAGATTTTCTCCAATAACTCCACTTGTTTATTGATGATTTTATAAGGGTTTAGAGCTTTATCGTAAGGTTCAAAATAAATACATTAAATACAATGAAATACGATTTATTTCTTGTAACTCAAATATATTTTAATTGAGGTGATTGAGTTACAGCCATATGAAAGCACACTTTTTGTAGTAGGAATGTACAAATAATCATCGAAGTCACCAAAATTAAATGTGAGTAATCACTTAAAGATAAAGATTGGATGATTCATCATTATAAAAATTGCTCACAAAAGTGCCTAATCTTCCAAAAAGTGTAAAAAATAAATATAATTGGAAGAAGTCACTGAATTCTAGGCGATTCTTCGCTACACCAAATTTCCCAGTATTTAAGTGAACAATCTCCAAATAATATAAAATCATCTGTGGATGCATATGTTACAAGTTACTTTCACGCCAAATGTTTGTAACAACAAGAAATAATGGAGCTAGACATACCTTTAATTATACGGATCGGCTTAGAATCACCAGCTGAGTCGATTTAACAATGCCTTCCGTCCGTCTGCTGTCCATCTAAAGCTTGTTCGCACTCTACAGGTCGCCGTTGTGGTCCGATTGTCATGCAATTTGTCATAGGTAATTTCTTTCGTCCAACGACGATCGGTATTGAATTTGGAGGAAATCGCTTCAGAGTTAGATATAGCCTCCATGCAAATAACCCTTCAATTTACCTTATTACTGCACTAGAATACACATTTTACGTCGGCTTTTGATGAAATTTTCAGGGTCATGTTATATCTGAACTAGAAACAGCTACTATGAAATTACAATACCTCCGATACAAATGTACCTCCGATTTACACTATTACTGCTCTAAAATGCCAATTTTACATCCGCATCCATCCATGCGCCCAAAGTTTCAACTATTACCACTCTAGAACCCACATCTTACATTGGACATTGATAAAACATTGCAGATCATGTTATATTTCAACTAGAAACACCTACTCTTATGGGTCCAAGTTTAGGTATAGCCCCCATTCAAATGACAACTATTACCGCTCTAGAACACACATCGGTTCTTACATCCTTTTTCCGATCTTATTAAATTGCGCGGATCATCTTATATTTCAACTAAAAACAAGTAAGGAAAGGGTAAAGTCGGGCGGGGCCGACTATATGATACACTCCACTTACTATCCGAATGCAATTCAATTCGGTAATAAAGTAAACGGGAAGGATTTTTGTATCCTGTAAATGTATGTGTTTGACAAAAAATTTTAAATCGGAAAGGATATTTGTATGGGGGTATATTAAAACCTGGAACGAAATAGGTGAAAAAATTATACATATTATTGTTTGTGCAAAATCGGTTAAAAATTTGTATTGGGACTATATCTAAATCTGAACCGATCTAGCCCACTTTCACCATATGTGTTTCTAGTTAGATTTAAGATGTTGTGCCAAATTTAAAGAAAATCGGGTACAATATGTGTTTTGTAGAGCGGCAAAAGGCAAGTTGGGAGCAAAATTTGTATAGGATAGATATATCTAAATCTGAACCGATCTTACCCACTTTCTGCTTAGGTGTTTATAGTTGTATTATAAGATGTTTTGCCACATTTAAAGAAAATCGGGCTCAATATGTCGTTTCTAGAGCGAAAATGTCAAATCGGGAGCGACATTTGTATGGGGGCTATATCTAAATCTGAACCGATCTTACCCACTTTCTGCAGAGGTGTTTCTAGTTGGATTATAAGATGTTTTGTGAAAATTAAAGAATATTGGTTTCAATATGTGGTTTATAGGGCGGAAAATGTCAAATCGGGAGCGAGATTTGTATGGGGGCTATATCTAAATCTGAACCGATATTACCTAATTTCTGCATAGGTGTTTATAGTTGGATTATAAGATGTTTTGCCAAATTTAAAAAAAATCGGGCAAAATATGTGGTTTCTAGAGCGGAAAATGTCAAATGGGGAGCGAATTTTGTATGGGGTCTATATCTACATCTGAACTCAAATTAAATAGCGATCGTCCTTGATCGACAAAATTTACTTGGGCCAATTTTTGTTAAGATCAGACTATAATTGCGACCTGTAATTTGATTACAACAATAGATGGACAGACAGACGGACATTGCTAAATCGATTCAAAAAGTGATTCTGAGTTGATCGGTGTCGCTTCCTTTTTGGCGTTACAAACAAATGCACAAAGCCATAATACTCTCGTGGAGTGTATAAAAATATTCTATATAGGTCTACTTTTGGGTGTAGCTCCATACAAATGGTACCCAAATTGTTACTATTATCGCTCTAGATCCCGCATTTTACGTTAAAAGATGATCAAATTTTCCAGATCATGTTGTACTTTAACTAGGAATACCTACCGTGAAATTAAACTATATGGGTTCATGTTTCCTGCAGCCCCAAGTGCTGTTATACAACCCCCCCTAACAGTTGTCCTTCTGATTTATAATATAACCGCTGCACAGTGGTTCAGAATCAAAATCCATCGGCTAAAATTCATAAACTTTTGTTCTAGCAGATATTTTTGAGTTCTGTAAAAAATCAAAATTAGACAAGGACAAGAAATAAACATTAAAAATCGAGATATCAGATATAATTTAGAAATCGGTCCAAAGTTAACTACTATACGTATTTTTCGATTTTAAAGAAAATTAAAATTTTTATTTTTTGTTTTCATGCTTTTTCAACATATTTTTATGTATTTGTTCATAATGCGAAGAAAAAATTTTAGTTTTTTTTTGTATTACAGATTTTCACGTTTTTCAGATTTTTAAAATTGAAAAAAACGTAATTTCTTTTTTTTGACTTTATCGAACTGTTTCTCACTCATTTTAAGAGATTTTGCACTCAATTTTTTATCAGAAATTGTTGTTTCTTCGCTTTAATATGACGCCAAAACTATGCTTGTGCCAAATATAGTTTGGTTGTAATGAATATTGTAAAAAATTCTGAACAAATGTCTGAATTTGGACCAACACAACTTTTTTCCTTCAAAAGTGTTCAACGAAATACAGTTTGTGTGATAATTTTTTTAAAGCTACTTCTGCATTAAGTGCTGTGTTACGAGGTTACAATTACAAAATAATTGTTTATTTGGTGATATGATTTTAATCACTTAAGAAATTTCACATTTATTGGATTATTCGATATTATGGACCGGTCAAAATAATAGCAGTGTTCAAAAAATCTCAAGAAAAAGGAATTTTATCTCAATTTTTTAATTCGATTTGATGTTATAAGTAAGATATTATGAAATTTACACTACTTCTGAAAGGTTATTGTATTATTTTCCTTCATAAGTAGGGCGAGGAAAGCATTGTGGAGAAGAAAATCGAGTTCATATAAAAAGGTTGAAATCTGAAGAAAAATCATATAGATAAGTTCGACTTTTATTCCAGTGTTCTATTAAAATGATAAGATAATCGATATTAAAAGAAGAAAAATCAAAAACATGTGAAAAAAACCGTTTATATCACCTGCAACCATTCGCCGAATAATAATGTCTAGTACAAAAAAACCCACTTACGCCCGCCACCGAAATAAAAAACAAAGTCTGTCCATCTTTGAGTGTTTAAAATGTTCATAGAATACTAAGAAAACATAATCTGTGAGCCAGAAGTCCGAAAAAAGTCCCACTTAGAAATAAAAGACATGGCACAAAAAATTGCAATTCGCAAAAGCACACCTGGTGTAGCCAATTAAGAAGTGGGTGCACGTTTTATGGTCAATTGAACCAAAAATTGTTTTGTATGGTGGGATAGTCCCTCGATAGTTTGTAAGACGTCCACAGAACACGTAGTCCATCTCCAGGTACCAAAACAGTCAAATAGGGAGGATCAATCTTGGTCGTTTTTTTTTTTCATATTATGGAGTTGGGTCAATACATTGGCCCAGAACTATCATGGACTCTGCCCAGTACATCAAAATACTGCATAATATTATTCTTACGTATACAGAATACGGAATGCCCCTTAAATGGGTCTTCTAGCAGGTCAATTATCCCGAAAACACAAGTCGACTCGCAAAAAGGTGATTTGAAGTCAATAATATCGATGTTATGGAATGGTTCGGGCAGACACCGCACCTAAATATAATCAAAAATTTTAAGTATGATGACTAATATGAGGTCTCACTAACAATACTGAAAAACAATAACGATGTTTGACACGTAATTATAGAGGCATGGTCAAAAATACCACATGAAAGGGGCGATTCCAATAAACGATGTCATGAAGCAGTAATAATCAATAAAGTCAGTGCAACTAAGTGCTTGTTTTATATACCGGAAAATACCGGCTTTGTTCATACTCCAGAGGAGGATGTTTTTATCACATTTATAAATAAATAAAGATTTTCTCCTCAATGTGTAAGCCGGACAAAATAATGGGAACACCTTAAAAATATAAATTATCTTAATCCTATTATGACATAGGTTTTTCGTGCTCTTATCATTTATTTGTTTTGTCGGAATAGTTTACTTTTACAAAGAATAACAACTCAACAAAAAAACTTGACACTTTCGGAAAAAGTCAAATCGGAAGCGACATTTGTATGGGGGCTATATCTAAATCTAATCCGATTTGACCAATTTTCACGATAGATGTTCCTAGATTAAATATAAGATGTTTTGCCAAATCTGAAGACAATCTGATACAATATGTGGTTTCTAGATCGGAAAAAGTCAAATCGGGAGCGAAATTTGTAAATCTGAACCGAGCTAACACATTTTTACCACAGGTGTTTATAGTTGAAATATAAGATGTTTTGCCAATTTTAAAGAAAAACTGTTGTAATATGTGGTATCTAGCGTGAAAAGAGTCAAATCGGGAGTGACATTCGTATGGGGCTATATCTAAATCTGAACCGATTTTCTTCAAATTAAATAGCGTTCGTCCTTGTCCCGAAAAACTTCATTGTGCAAAGTTTCATTTAGTTATATCTACAATTGCGACCTGTATCGTGATTACAAGAATAGATGGACAGACGGACGGACGGATATTGCTAAATCGACTCAAAAAGTGATTCTAAGTCGATCGGTATAATTAACAATGGGTCTATCTCGTTTCCTTTTGGGTGTTACAAACAAATGCACAAAGACATAATACTCTCGTGGAGTGTATAAATAGTACTAAAACTTGATTTTTATGGTCCAATTTTACATTGAATTTCGTCTTGCGTCGTTCAAATAGCATAATCGATATAATCTTATGTGCGAAAGAACTAAACTTATGAAAAATGCAAAAATAGCGTCATTTGAGGTTCAAGGAACGCACATGTGATGGTCGAGAAATAAATGGATATTTTGAGTATTTTTATTTCCAGCTATTGGTTCATTGTATTTGTAAAACAAAAACTTCATCTAGGTCTATGAAAAATTTCTTTGAATTTGCTTAAGTCGGCTTTTTTTTATTTTTTTTCCCATCCCCAAAGTGCGTTGACGTTGGCAGAGGTTTTCTCAATTCTCCCAAGGCCATTAGAAAGTGTAAATATTTTAGTGTTTGACTCAGGTTCTAATTAGAATATTGTTCTCTCACAACAAATTGACTCATTTACAACCCCAACCACTTGAAATGTCAAGTGTTGAACATTATAAACTAATTAATAGTCAAAATGTTCAATAGATTTTTGCAAGTCTTGAGTGTTGAATAAGACATTCTTCTGCTCCTACTTCCGACACTTCAGGCTAAGATGAGGTGACAGTTTCAAGTGATCACAAGTGCAATGACTTCATGTCTTCAAATATTAAACCAATGTTCATATAAAGGATTATTGTAAAATCCAGCATCGCCATAAACTTACTTTGAACAGACACCACTTAATTCGCCAACAGAAATATTTGTTGCATGTCGACCAAAGGAAACTTCTGCAAATATAACGATAATGGCACTTTATGAAGCACGAAGCAATCAAATGCTCAACTTGTGCCACGTACACAGAACAGAACAGCAGCACCCCTTTTGTCAAAGTTGTTGTCGAAATGTGCTCGTGTAGCGAGCGTCTGGGCCAAAATGATATTAAAGGAAGGACCTTTCACATAACGCTTTGTAAAGCCAACGAGCAGACATGTGTTAAACAATCACAACACGAGTACTGCTTAAATGTGCCATAAAAGTAATAAACATTACAATGAGGATTTTCACATCACTGCCACTTACTAGCATTCCCTTTGTCCAAGTGGTGGAGCACCACCACCACCAGTATGGAGGCATGCACGCGTACCATGATGTGTAATGTGTTAATGCCGGCTGGTCTGGACGTGCTAACGGGGAAATATGAAAGCGAGTTAGACTGTAATATGTACATTAACGATTAGCGTTTATGAATTGTTTATGAAATCACTTTTGGGTTTTGATTTATTTTTCTTTTTCGATTTTAGTAAATCGAAGAGGCGTTTTTGTGCCAAGTAGGTGAGTTGATGTGGTGATTTGGGCGATATGTATGGGATATAAGTATGTATGTACCACCACTTTGGGGTATTATCTACAAAGTGAGAATTTTTGTATGAACCTCGAAAAGATATCTCCGTTCACACTACAATATTCTGTTCAAAAATTTAATGTTGATGAATTTGTCTTTGGAAATTTCCTTACAATATTTTCTATAATTAATTGTGTTAAGTATTGAAAATATTGCAATGTTCTATTGTTTAATAAATTCATTCGTATTCGTATATGCTTATATATGGTTTAAAATATCAAAATTTAGTAACTGGCGTGCCTTTTTATTTCGTTAGAATCAAAGGAGTCATAAAATTGGACATTTAAATGACCGGCATAAGTGACTGACACCTACACTAGATTCAACGTTTAAAAATGTTTATGGAAACAAAGAGCTCGTATGGCTGAGAATGTTACTACGTCTTTAATTTAGAAAATCCAGTCGTCTAGAGACGAAAAAACAATAAAAATATTATAAAAATCAGCTCTCATTCAATTGAGTTTGCGAGGCAGATATACAACCAATAATTAACCAGAGTAATTGTTGCATTGCACTTGGCATTTATAAGGGGGAGTAGCGTCCCTTGAAACGATCGTCTGCCCTGCTAGCAACCGAACCAAATAAATGTCTCAGACTTCTTTTTAAAATACTTTGTTTTCTGTTTAAGAAAGCTTAGAATCACTTTCTGAGTCGATTTAGCAATGTCCGTCTGTCCATCTATTGTTGTAATCACGATACAGGTCGCAATTGTAGACAGAACCAAACGAAACTTTGCACAACGAAGTTTTTCGGGACAAGAACGAACACAATTTAATTTGAAGAAATTCGGTTCAGATTTAGATATAGCCCCCATACGAATTTCACTCTCGATTTGATCCTTTTCACTCTAGATACCACATATTTTTGAACAGATTTTCTTCAAAGTTGGAAAAAACATCTTATAGTTCAACTAGAAACACCTGTGGTAAAAATGTGTTACATCGGTTCAGATTTATATATAGCTCAAATACAAATTTCGCTCCCAATTTTAATTTTTCCGCTCTAGAATATTTTCTTCAATCTTGGCAAAACATCTTATATTTAAACTAGGAACACCTATTGTAAAAATGAGTGTCATCGGTTCAGATTTACATATATCTCTCATAGAAATTTCGTTCCTCCAGAAACCGCATATTTTCAGAGAATTTCTTAAAATTGGGCATAACACGTTATACTTCAACTAGAATAAGTTATTGTTAAAATTTGTCACTTCATTCCATGTTTGGATATAGGCCCGATACAAATATTATTCTCGATTTGACAAATTGGACCAGGTCATATTAGCCTGTCATTAGGAAACATACAAAAAATTTGCCAGTTTTCACTTTTTACTGACTTGAATTGTATTCCGATAGAAAGTGGAGTGTATCATAAAGTCGGCCCCGCCCTTTGGCCTTTCCTTACTTGTTTTATGGTTCAATTTGACCATTTTTTCGAAAAAATCAAAAAAAGTATTTTCAAAATGACATTTTAGGATTAAAGTCAGTTAATTAGTTAGGGTTACCAAAGACTCTTGACACTTAAATAACACGTATTTAAGTTAAGATAGCTTAAATACGTCAGAAAATGTTATACAGAGCCTTTTGGCATTTTTTTGCGTAATTAGAAGTAATACATAAAAACAAGTTAAATTTGGCCGGGCCGAATATTGAATCCCATTTAGATACTGATAGTACTAATATCGAAAGATCTCTTTAATTTTTAACGTCACTGCAGTCAGAGCAATGTACACACCGAATTTCATTATTTTAGCTTCAGCCGTTTGATTGGTATCATTTTTATCCCCATTCGCCCCATTTACCACCTAAAAGTACAAATTTCGCAAAATTCATTTATGTTTCGCATCTATACAGTCAGATCAATGTATACACCGAATTTCATGATTTCAACTGCAACGGAATACCATTTGCATCCCTCTTTTTAATTGTATCCCTTAAAAGTACGAATTTCGAAAAATCCTTGTATTTTACGTGTCTACGCAATTTCATGTTGTCGTATCATTGGTACCATTTTTATCCCTTTTTGACCCAAAACTACGAAGTTAGAAAAATTACTCTATTTTACGTGTATACGCAATTAGAGGGATGATGACACACCGAATTTCATGATTCTGGCTGTTGCCCTATCATTGGTACCATTTATATCTCTTCTTGTGCCATTTCGACCGCTCAAACTTTTATTTGCCGACTGGTTGGTACTATTTTTATTACCTTTCGCCCCATTTTCCAACTAAAAGTAAAAATTTCAAGAACATGCTTTCTGATTCACGTCTGCATAGTCAGATGAGTGCATACAATTTCAATTTTTTAATTATATCCCAAAAAAGTAAAACTTTCGAAAAATCCCCCCTATTTTACGTGTCTACTCTAACTGTTGTCGTTTTATTAGTACCATTTTTATCCCCTGTTGACCCATTTCTAAATTTTTGCCCCCAAAATTTTTTTTATTTACTTTTTGGTGCTTTCACGCTACAAGAGGAATGTACAAAACAAATTTTAAATGCATATAAAACAGAAAATTTGCTTAAATAATCTAAATGACCCTTGCTAGGGATTTTTTTCCCTCTGGGCCGATTACGCCGACTTTCAATCCCAAGCGACTTGCAACCATAAGACACATTTACGTAAAATTTGAACCTCTTAGCTCATGTCGTTCGGCAGCTAGCGTGCTTTCAACAAATGAATGGACGGACAGACAGACGGACATGGCTAGATCTCTCGTCTTATATACGTCTATACCTTATGGTGTCTCCGATGAATATTTCAAGGTGTTAAAAAAGGAATACCCCTTCCTAAGGTGGAAGGTGGAATAAAAGCTAAATTTGTAAAAAATTACCAATTTACGAATCATTACCTAATTAATTAATGCATTCAATTTATTTATAGTACCATTTTGAAGTTAGTTTTATACTTTTTTCCGTATCCCGTCCGTCCGCCTGTCTGGCTTGCTGGTGTACACGAAAGGAGTTAACGAATCTGTTCAAACTTTGTAATATTTTCCCCAAACTTAGTTTAATTCGAAGACCTACAAAATTGTCAGTCACCTTCTGGTAGCTCCTACACAAATTGTAAATTTAAACCAATGAAACTTCCACATGGATATTCGGAATCAATTATATTATATAATATAGTTTTTATAACCACTTGTGTCTCCTTCTAGTACCTCCCACACAAATCACTCTAACCTACCTAAAATTAAAGTTGCTATAACTTACCGGAATACTATGAAAGTTTACCTTTTCCAATACTTTTATTGGGGTTATATTCACCTGGAATATGGCAGATATTGACACACCCCTTCTGGTACCTCCCATATAAATTAGCAAAAGCCCTGTTCAAAATCAGTTGCAATTTGATATTTGAAAATGTTTTTATAATCACTTTAAACCTCAAAAAATATGCTTTTGCCACGCCACTTCTAGTACATCCCACACAATCCCTAATCCCTTTAAATCTCTTATAAAGTAAGCAAAAGTGCGAAAACAAATTATTTAAACATATATATCCTTTGGAAATTAAAAGTCCTGTAAAAAGGAGAAAAGATCACTACATACGATCTCTAGTTCCATATGCATAGCGTCCAATAACAAAATATAAATTTGTATCATGGTGTTATCGACCAATTTCAAAATTGTTTCAAACTGTTCTTGGTAACAAAATCATTGACAATTCCAAAACAACACGACACGTGTAAAGTCTACTATTTCAAATTTGAATGAATTCACTGATTGATGATTATCCTGATTTTTCGAAGGCAATTGATAAAATGTGACATGGTATTCTATTAAAAAGATTAGGAATAAAATTTGACTTCAAGCTAAGTCTCATTCCTCAACTTAATTTAAAACAAGTAAGGATAGACTAAAGTCGGGCGGTGCCGACTCTATGATACACTCCACTTTCTATCCGAATACAATTCAATTCGGTAAAAAATTGAAAACGGGAAGGACTCTTGTATGCTTCCTAATCATAGGCTAATATAACCTGACCCAATTTGTCAAATCGAGAAGAATATTTGTATCGGGGCTATATCGAAACATGGTATGATTCATAACGTGTTATGCTCTATTTAAAGAAATTCTCTGAAAACACGTGGTTTCTGGGGGCTGAAAAAGTCAAGCCGAGAGCGAAATTTCTATGGGAGCTATATATAAATCTAAACCGATCTGACTCATTTTCACCATTTTCATATTTTGCCAAATTTGAAGAACATCTGTTAAAATATGTGGTTTCTAGAGCGGAAAAAGTCAAATTGGGAGCGAAATTTGTATGGGAGCTATATATAAATCTGAACCGATCTGACTCATTTTCACCATGGATGTTTCTAGTTGAAACATAAGATATTTTGCCAATTTTGAAGACAATCTAACAAAAGATGTGGTTTCTAAAGCGGAAAAAGTAAAATTTGGAGCGAAATTTGTATGGGAGCTATATATAAATCTGAACCGATCTGACCAATTTTCACCATGGGTGTTTCTAGTGGAAATATAAGATATTATGCCAAATTTGAAGAAATTCTGTTAAAATATGAGGTATCTAGCGTGAAAAGAGTAAAATCGGGAGCAAAATTTGTGTGGGAGCTATATCTAAATCTGAACCGATTTTCTTCAAATTAAATAGCGTTCGTCCTTATCTCATAAAACATCGTTGTGCACGGACATAGCCAAATCGACTCAAAAAGTGATTCTAAGTCGATCGGTATACTTAACAATTCCTTCCTTTTGGGTGTTACAAACAAATGCACAAAGACATAATACTCTCGTGGAGTGTATAAAAAATAATTAAATTAAAAAAAATTAATTAATTTCTAGATCAAAAATGTTACTTACATCGTTCGTTAGATATAAATTAAAGAACAGCGCGACGATATGATATAATTTGGTGTTGATTTTATGAATCACAAAAAAGCCAAATTTGTTGGTCTCGGACACAAAATTTTTATTTTTGTTGTTGCATAGTACAACCAAAGGCTATGATTGAGATTTCTACACATATTTGATAGAAAATTAATTAAATACATTTCTTTAAGCAATTCATATGAAAAATAAATTAAATTTTAATTGATATGGAAAATGGTACGCAAACTAAAAATATTTCAAATATTTCAAGATAATCATAAACATTTTCTAGGGAAACATAAAGTACAAACAAAATAAACTTTCTCAAACTACTCATCTCCTCTAATGCACATTTCATATTTTCAATTCATTCGTAGCTTAGTGCGATAATGAAATTGTTATATAAATATTTAACTAAATGCTTTGTCTCGATGACTCGTTGCGCACACAAACACTTGCAAATGAGAGTCTAGTCATCCGGTGACTGATTACCATCATGAACAGGGGCAAAGCGCCATGAAATTATAAATAAATAATGAACAATTTCCAACTTTCGACAGAACATGGCTTAATTCCCTGTTGTATTAAGTGTCAATAAACTTTCACGATTTTAATTATTTTTAATTAATATTAAACAAAATGCCCACACAATTCCTGGTAATCGTTGATGCCGAAAGGGATAATGAGACTGAGGGTTAGTTACTGCAACTATGTGGAGTGGAATGAGAATTTTCCACAACACTGAGCAGCAACAAAGGCCTTTGTTACTATTTGGATGGGCTTAGATCAAAAGGAATTGTTTGGGCCAGTTGAATAACAAGGGAGACAAAATGTCAACATTGAATAATGCACAAAGTAATACTGTGTGTGGATAGTCCATAGCTTAGCTTTCGCGATAGATATTATACGGTTCCCTATTATTCGCAATGCGAATTGTTATAATTGAAATTCCAGCCGTTTCTTCTGGGTTATCTTCCACATTTTTGAAATTCCGTGGTGAAAACAATATTAATATATGGAGACGGTTGTGTGATCTCGCAAATAGCAGACTCGATCTTCGCCTTATCGTTAATGTATTGTTGACATACAACACTATAAATGGTTCATAAAATTCTAAAAACCACAACAATCTTTTGTGGATATTTTTTTACAAAAATTCCAAATTCCGTCGAAGCTACCTTTAGTATTTGTAGTATCATTTGTAATGCCCGTTCATGTCGGCTTATAAGTTAAACTAAAGGGAAATGAAGAACAACTTGAATGTTTTAAATTTTTTTTTTTTTTTGATAACACGAAAAAACTCATAAAAAATAGTACAAAAAATAAATTTGTTCTATTATTAAACAGTTGGCATGCTAAGGAAGAAAACAGTGCTCATGTGAAAAAATATGTGGATAAATGAAAAAAAGCATGGCTCTCTTAGATTTAAAAAAAAAAAAACATATTTATAATTTTTTGAAACACCGTTTTCTGGTGCGAAAAAATAAACTTCTACATTTATCCATAAATTGTTTCGAAACATGCCTTGTTTTTTTCGTAAAGATACCAGCTGGTATCGAATTTTAATTTGTAGGTTTTTATCGTGCCAGAAAAATACAATTAAAAAATGTGGGTCATAATTTTATATCTCTCCATAGTTTTTTTTCAGATAAGCATTTTCTACTTAAGACATATTTTTCGGATTGGTTTTTGGTCTTTTTTGTGGTAAAAATGTTTGATTTTTTTTCACAAAAATCTGCTCCTAAATCGCTAATTCTACGATAGAATAAATGCAGAAAATTTGTTTGACTTACAGAATGGTTTATCATTTCCCATGATTTTGTTTTCCCGTATGAATGTTTATTTCAAACAAAGTTTATGCCACTTTGTGTGGACGTGTATCAAACGTCCATAAAAGCATTTTAAAATTTCAGAGTATTCCGACCATACGTATATAAGTTATAACTGCTTTAATTATAGGTAGGTTGGGGTGATTTGTATGGGAGGTACTGGAAGGGGCGTGGAAAAACCCGTAATCACTTAACGTGATTATAAAAATATTATCAAATACCAAAATATAGCTTATTCCGAATATCCGTGTGGAAGTTATATCGATTTTAATTTAACATAGGAATATGGGTCATTTGTGTTGGTGGTGCCAGAAGGGGCGTGGCAATTTCCCTATCTTCGAACTTAATCAAAGTTTGGAAAAATATTACCATGTGCAATGTTTGAATTGATTCCTTAGCTCCTTTCGAGAGTTGTCGTGTACACCAGCCAGCCAGATAGACGGACGTACGGACATGGCTCAAACAACTTAAAAAGTCGTCAAAGGGATTTGGACCGTAAGTCACTCATTTAACGCGTAACACATTTTTACTGTCCCTAGTCTGTAGGGTGAGATTATAAAAAATAATCAAGATAGAAGAAAATATAATAGTTGGAAACATTTTGTGGATAAATGAAACATATAACACCATATGTAAGAGAATTAAAAACAAGTAAGGAAAGGCTAAAGTCGGGCGGGGCCGACTCTATTATACACTCCACTTTCTATCCGAATACAATTTAATTCGGAGAAAAAGTGAAAACGGGAAGGATTTTTGTATCCTTTAAATGTATGTGTTTGACAAAAAATATTAAATCGGAAAGGACATTTGTATGGGGGTATATTGAAATCTGGAACAACATAGGTGAAATATAATATGTATAGATGGGCCAAAATCGGTTAAACATTTGGGAGCACCATTTGTATTTGGGCTATATCTAAATCTGAACCGATCTTACTTAATTTCTGCATAGGTGTTTCTAGTTGGATTATAAGATGTTGTGCGAAATTTAAAGAAAATCGGGTACAAAATGTCGTTTCTAGACCGGAAAATGTCAAATTGGGAGCGACATTTGTATGGGGGCTATATCCAAATCGGAAAACGTCAAATCGGGAGCTTGATTTGTATGGGTGCTACATCTAAATCTGAACCGATTTTCCTCAAATTAAATAGCGTTCGTCCTCGATCCACAAAACTTATTTGTGCCAATTTTTGTTAAGATCGGACTATAATTGCGACCTGTAATTTGATTACAACAATAGATGGACAGACGGACAGACAGACGGAGAGACGGACAAACGGACATTGATAAATCGACTCAATGGGTCTATCTCGCTTCCTCTTGGGTGTTACAAACAAATGCACAAAGAGTGGAGTGGAGTGTAGTGTATAACAAGTTTTTAATTATTTAAATGGTGCTTATCTGGAACGATATCAAAAATCACATTTTTCTACGATCGAAATCAATTTTTATTTTCCGTGAAAGAAGGTTAAATTTCCAACGAAAATTCTTTTTTAAAAACTCTTCTATTTTTTCTACATTTTTATATATGTATATATATTGTTTTCTTTGTAATGATGTCAGATATTACCCCCTGTTCCGGTAAACGATTTTCGTCTAAATTGAAAGCGTAATAAAATTGGAATTATAACTCGCAGGAGACAATTCTTGGACATATCCGATAGTACCATGAATAATAATCGCATGTATCACAGAAAATTTGAGATACGTATACGTACACAATTCTACAACGTTTTCAATTTAAACAATTCGTTCGAGTCCAGACCAAAATATTTTACAGAACCAGGGGGTAACAAAATTAAAAAAAAATGTTTTCTAGTTGTTGGTAGGTTTTTATCGTACCAGAGAAAATACTGTTCCAAAAAATAGAAAAAACACACATTTTTTAATTTAAAGAGGAATATGAGTCATTCCATGTCAAGCGGCTGTCGTAGTCAGAATTTATTTTTAGAGTTTTTAAACTTTATTTCTATTATTATGATTTTCGAAATGATTACATTAATCCATTTTCTTGAAATTTTATAGTAGTGTTCTTAGTTCTCTTTTTAAGCAACTGTGTGAGTTTTGAAGTGGTGATATGATGCCTTCAATTTTTTTCGATCTTATTTTCCAAAATCAACCAAAATTATTAACACAAGGTATAAAAACAATGTAAAATCTAAATTTCATTTCATTTTTTGGAAAGAAAATATATTTTTTTGCGTTTTTTCACTCAAAAAAATAATAATTGATCACAACAATATAAAGGTGTGTATCATTTCTTCAACTTTGCCTGGATAACTATCCACTATAACAACAGATATGTTGTAGTGGGCGACAACATAACTAAAAAATTAATTCCTTTTTAAAGTTTCGGATCTTTAACAAAGACAACCATAATATGACAACGGTACGTTCACATTTAATATATCCCCGTCCATTCACTAAAATTTTATTTATTCATGATGTTTTCGGTCTATTTATCAAACCCTTTTTGTCTTATTTGAATATAAAATTTATGTTGATGGCCAAGTATTAATTTATTAAAATAGCAGTTCTTGCGGTTTTATTATCAGTCTGCTTTACAACTAAAACATGTGGCCGAAGCTTCCAAGCTGTGTTCGAAACTTTTGACATCCTTCAACGCAACTAGCCCAACCGTCCATGCAGACAGCGTTAAAATCATAATCAATAGCACATGTTCTCAGCGATGACAATAACACGGTCGCGAAGTGCCAGTACATAAGTGTGTGACAACGCAACCAACAGACATCGTCCTTTTAGTGATACTAAAAAGCGAAATCGGTGTTCAAAAATTCTTGCGGAGTGCGAATAAGCGACAAGTGTGAAATACTATAAATTTTCTGTTTCTATCAATCTAATAATTTTTTGTGGGGAAATAAAAAAGTAGAATTTTAATTAGATTTATCAGATAGCCAGATAGTGACTTCATTCATTAGGTACCAATATCGCATTTCATTATCGCAAATTACAAAAAAATATTTCCTAAAAAATTGCAAGTCTTTAGAGAAGACCAGAAAATGGAAAACTGGTCACTGAGTTTTACTATGTACGGCGTGTACTTTCAAAATTGTATAGTAATTTCCATGACCCAACATTAGTGTTGAGCTGCGAGGACGAAATCGATGAAATCTGTTCATATGCAATAAAATTCCCTAACAAGAACAAAAAATACCCTCAATTTTTTTAAGAAATTGTTTAAGAAATATTAAGAAATATATATCAAAAAAATAAAATGAAATTATTCCAAGTGTCATTAACTATATCAATTTTGTCTATTGACTACTGTACAAATCATATTGTTTATTGTAAATACTAAATAGAACTTGTGGACACTTCAAAAAAATTGTTTGTGTGCGTAACACATTTACGTGGTATAAGCCAACAAATACATTAACACTTCAGCATTGTATAGAAGCGGTTTAGCGTGGCTTTCGGCTTTCGCGTTATGTTGATTTGAACGAAAGGCGTAGGTTTACGAGCATGACGTGTAGTGTGTAGGAGTGAGATAGTATTGTTTGTGGACTACAAATATACATATTTACGTCGTACATACTCTTATGTTTGGTTGGAGGTCTGCACTGAGCTCCGCTAAAGTACTTCGGTGGTTTAAGCAACCCGAGCACCACGAGGGATTTAGTTCGAATGGAGGCGATCCTTTTGGCAATCAGCAGAAAACAGCTTAATGCTATTAAACGCCAAGTAGGCTTTGTTTGCACTTGTGTTTGGCCGTATTTGCTTTTGATATTCAGATAAAGTACTCAAAGCGTGCGGTGAAATATTGATTTTATACTATGAATTTATAATTACAAATTCTATAAATATTAAATGGAGAAAGTGTTCTAAATTTGGGCAGTCTGCGTTGTTAGGATAACGAAAGCAAAGAGACGTGCTTGTCATGGTAAAACGCAAATCCCTTTATAGAGAATTCCATTTTAGTCTAACCAAACATATTCGAAGTTCTTCCGATGGAATTTGGTGAACGGGGTACAACAACAATAAAAACATTGTCAAATATCAAATTCACAGTATTACAGTCATTCGTATAGAAGTTATAAAAGATTTAATTTTATGCAGGTTAGGATGATTTGTGTGGGAGCTAGAAGAGACGTGGCAAACACCTCCATATTTGGTTTGGTCAGAGGATTAAAAAAATGTTATTAAATGTTATTATATCGGTTTTAATTTAACATAGGAATATGGATCATTTCTGTGGGAGGTACCAAAAGGGGATGGCAATTTCTCCCATCTTCGAACTTAAACTATGTTTAGTTTTTTTGTCACAAATGATATATGTGCAAGTTAGTATGATAGTGGTCTAAGTCACACTTTATCCGTTTTGAGGTATGCAATGGTTTATGTTTGAGTCAATTAAAAAATATTTTTCCACCGAACCACACAACGTTTGTACCTCCAAGGGAACCTTTACTTTCAGAGGACGCACTGACTTAGACCACTTTCAATCTTCTCAAAAATGAAAAAAATAAACTAATTTTAATTATTTAATTCGAAATAGTGATATTTTCTTACCAAAAATGAAAGAAAACACAAAATATTTTATTTATAAAATATTAAAAAATATATATATATAATTATTTGGAGGTTGTTCGTCTAGAAACTTTATATTATTATATTATTTATATTAGTATTTACTTTTCAAATAATTTAAATTTGTATGTTCTTCAAATTATATGAGTCACTTAAAGTGGACATATATGTATATATAACATCAATGTGTGTCTGATGGTATAGAACGCCAAACCGGTGGACCGATTCGGCTGAAATTTTTATCTATCTAATCTAACTTCAGGACAGAAGATGGTTCCTGAATATACTAGGTCATGTTAGGACAAAGAGGGGTAGTACCTCCCACACATAAATTATTTTAAAACTATCAAAAATTACTCATTTTATCTTCCAAAGCATACGGAGTAGGGGAATAGGGAAAACACTATGAAATCTTCTTAAAAGTTTCTAATCGTCGCTTTGAAATTTGGATCTTTGTAGCAGATTTGGTAACAATTTACTCAAATAAATATTAGCTTCGATTAGACCCTATCCCTTAATATATAAAAATTACTTTTTTAACATTTAAATCCTAATCTGAAAACATAAAGCAGTCTTTTCATCCAGGTTCTGATGGCCCTTTCCACATCAACAGATTATTTGTATTCTTGGAAAATACATTTTCTCTTTTCTTCATGCTTATGAATATTTTTCTCAGATATGATGGTTAACTACATTCGATTTAACTTTCTTACTTGTCGTAAACTCGGAGATTAAATGTTAAAACTATATTAAAATTAGGGTTTAAGGTTTCCCGGACTTTTTCTATTTCCCTGGAAAACGGGAATGGAAAACTTCATTCCCGGGAATCCCGGGAATAAATTTAATTCCTTATATGTATGTATTCCGTGTTTAAAGTATATACATTTAGTAGATTGTGTGGTTTTTTAAATACTGACAAATTACAAATTGCTTTTGTATATTAGTTTGTTTCTAGACGAACGAATTGACATAATTAAAAATGTCATAAAATAGGACTTTTAAATCACATGCACTAATGACTAGCACATAGTGTAAACATGTTTAAGGAACTCGTATATCTAAAACAAAGAGCACGAGTGATAAAGACTGTTATGACATCTTTAATTTAAAAGATTCGTTCGTCTAGAGACGAAAATAACTTACCGAAACAAGAGGAAAATATTCGAAACTGTGAAAAAAAAAATAAATTTGATTTTATCAATGTGGAATATAAGTAGTTATAAACTAATTGTTAGTATCCCTTGAATACAAATAATAATTCAAAAAAGATTGATAAAGTTTCAGTCATTATTTATTAAAAAATACAAATTTGTTTCACTTATATAAACATTTTACTATATTTCTATTGTCATTTGATTTCTGTTTTTACAACTGATCAGTTTTAATGTTTTCATATGTAAGGTAAATTCTTCTTTGAGAAGATTTCCAGCTTTGAATTTGTCGATCCTTCTTGGGAAATTAATAGAATTATTGTCTGACAAAATAGTTTTTTTTCCAAATGTTATACATTAAGCCTTTTTTAATTGATATTTGTAGAAGTCATTTTGCTCAAATACGAAAATATAATTTAATTTGATAATTTGTTTCACCATAAATTTTAATCATAAATCTCTAGTTTATAAATGAGCAACATTTGTAAACGAGATGCAAAGGAAACATATTTTACTATAATAGATTGAAATTAAAACAAGTTTTATTTGTAATAAAAAATTGTCTATAAATATTGTTTATTATTGCCAGTAATAATGCAATTAATGAATTTAAAATAGATCTACAGTTTGCCATTTATAAAGTACAACCGAATTAGTACTCAAATTAATCAAAAAAGTATTTTTTAATATTTCCCGTATTCGGGAATTCCCGGGAAAACGATTCGGGATTTCCCGGACCCCAAACCTTAATTAAAATACATAAAATTGTTTATAAAAACCAGTAAAAATAAAAATAATATAAAAGATAACACAAATTAGAATTTATCCACATATTATATTTGTTATCTCTTTAATGTGACACTAACCTCGGTGGCCATTTCTCCATTCGTTCCTGGACAGGGAGCAATTTTGCAAATTCTAAAAATATATATTCCAAAAGTTATATTTTCTATAAGATAAACTGATAAAGACTCCACAAATACGTTTGTCATCCGTGAATCGCAGTAGATTTAAATTAGCTTGTCATGCTGAACAAGATTCCGGCTCAATCACACAACCCATTTTATTTTTAGAAAACAGTCTTCCACAAAAAACGAATTTTAAACCGAAATTGTGATGCTGCATGTTTTTAACCTCATTAACGCTAAACTTTAACACTTCGCGATGGAAACTGTGTGGGCGAAAAAACTCGCAAGCTAAAAACTTTTCGAAATACAGTGGAAAAATTCGCATACATTCATCGCCATCGTCATGAACTCTGTCTGAAATTCTTTAAGGCTGCCTTCTTAATTCCCCAAGTACTACATGTCGTATACATAATATTTGTGTTCATACAGCTCATACGCAGTGCTGTACGGTGCGGCAAACTTTCTCCCCCAATTCATTTCCGTTGTAAATTTTGTCAGCCGTACTTCTTGGTTCGTAATAAAATTTCAACTTTTATGGCAAATATTTTTAATTCTTTTTGCACATTTTATTTATTGCGTATGTGTTTGTATGTATGTACGTACGTGTGTGTGAAGTGAAATGAATAGTGTTTTTAATTAAATGTTAAAAGTTACTTAAAACGAGACACCAAGAATCGGATGCAGTAAATTCAATAAGAAATGCAAAAAGACATGCACAGATTCACTCCTGAATGTGCTTTCATTTTATTCACACGCATGCCTTTGAACTGAAAACAATTGGCTGCGAGGGCATCACGAAAAGTTCTCAAATGAATGCATTCGAAATACTTATTCATGTATTCCAGTGAAACCTACTGGAAACACTTTCAGATCGCTTTGACGCAACTAACTTTAAAAATTCTTATTTCCATTGGTATATATACAATTCATTATTGTCTACAAAATGGTCTTATTTGAAATAAAAACTACTAAAAACGGCGTTAACTTCGGCCCTCCATCATGGACTGCATTCCACAGAGGCTGTCGATTTACGTAGAAGTGCGTAGAAGTAAGACTACAGGAAAATGTCATTCTTTTAATATAGCCAAACCAAACCAAATAAAAATATTCAAAGATATAATTTTATAAATAAATAAAAAATATCAAAAAAATTATTATATCAATTATATATTCAATATAATAAAAATGAAATGATGTTCGTTGGTAATCGCATCTTTTGAGTACGGCTGAACAGAATTGGCTAATTTTTGTTACAAACTGTTCGTGGTAGTCCGAACTAGGTTTTAAGATGAAAAAACTTTTGGATTCTTGACCTCAAAGTAGGAAAATGTCTAAAAAAATGAAAGTACCTTTTTCTTCAGAATTTTAACGAAATCAAGGCTATAAGTCTCAATTCATTCAAATGATATGCGAAATTTATTTTATTTTCTTTAGGATTCTGTGAAATTTTTGGTCCACGACATTTAAATTAAGTACTATCAAGCGTTTTGTGTTGCAGAACGACGAACACATTACACAATTATATTCAAAAACTTGCTTGAAAGTGTCAATGGAAAATTCCACATTATCTATATATATAAAAGAGTTGCGTTACTGACTGACTGACTTATCATTGACCAGCCCCCACACCAAACGGCTGAAGCCAGGGTCATGAAATGTTCAGGGTAGTTCCCAAATATGAAGCAGACGTAGACCAAGGAACAAAAAGGGATAAATTTGATATGTAAATTCCTTTGACCATATAAAAGCAAAGTAAAATTGGATTTTTCGAAAATTGTACTTTTAATGGGCGTGCGGGACAAAAAGGGATAAAAATGGTACCAACTAAAGTATTACATCTAGAATTGTGAAATTTGGTATGTAAATTCCTCTGACCATATAAAAGCGAAGTAAAATTGTATTTTTCGAAATTTGTACTTTAAAGGTCCAGCGGGACAAAGAGGGATAAAATGGTACCAACTAAAGTATTACACCTAGAATCGTGAAATTTGGTATGTAAATTCCTCTGGCCATATAAAACCGAAGTAAAATTGGATTTTTTGAAAATTGTAGTTTACAGGGGAGTGCGGGACAAAAAGGGATACAAATGGTCAAACTAAAGTATTACACATAGAATAGTGAAATTTGGTATTTAAATTCCTCTGACCGAAAGCGAAGTAAAATTTGATTTTTCGAAATTTTTACTTTCAAGGGGTGCGCGGGGCAAAAAGGGATAAAAATGGTACCAACTAAAGTATTGCAGCTCGTATATTGAAATTTGATGTGTAAGTTCTTCTGACCATGTATAAGCGAATTAAAATTGGATTTTTAAAATTTTTACTTATAGGAGGTGAGCGGGACAAATTGGGATAAAAATAGTACCAACTAAATTATTATAGCAAGAATCGTAAAATTTGGTATGTAAATTCCTCTGACCATGTATAAGCGAATTAAAATTGGATTTTTAAAATTTTTACGTTTAAGCGGAGAGCGGGACAAAAAGAGATAAAAATGGTACCAACTAAAGTATTACAGCTATAGTCGTGAAATTTGGTATGTAAATTCCACTGACAACGTAATAGCGCAAATCTAAATGGATTTTTCGAAATTTGTACTTATTAGGGGTGAGTGGGACAAAAAGGGATACAAATTGTACCAACCAAAGTATTGTAGCTACAATCGTGAAATTTGGAGTGTAAATTCCTCTGGCAACGGATAAAAGTAGTACCAACGAATGTATTGACAATCTAACAGAATTTTTCGAAATTTGTACTTATAAACGGCGAGCGGGATAAAAATAGTACCAACTAAAATAGTGCAGTTAGACTTGCGAAATTTGGAGTGTAAATTCCCTGACAACGTAGAAGCGCAACAGAAATGGATTTCTTGATTTAGTATGTAAATTCATCTGACCACGTAGAAGCGCAGTAAAATTGGACTTTCGAAATTTGTACTTTTAAGGGATGCGCGGGACGAAAAGGAATACAAATTGTGTACAGTCCTTTAATTACTTAAACGCGGAACATAAATGGATATTTCAAAATTTGTACTTAATACAACGATACGTCCCGACAAGAAATGAATGTGTTACCAAATAAAGTACATATTTTTAGGGGAAGCAAAAACACATGTTACCTATAGTGGTTTTTCAAAATGTGGACTTTTTGGGAAAGAGGTGCAAAAGTTATAAAGTAGCTGGCTGCATCTAGAAACATGATATCGAGGATGTAAATTGTGGTAATTTTTTGTTCAAAACTAGGTAGAAAATGATAAAAATTATACATACGAAGGAGTTCAGCTAAAATAGTGCATATCGACAAGCACATTACTTTGACTGTGTGTGAGTGCTATATAATAGGATGTTTCCAAATTACTATTTTACTATATCCACCAAAAGAAAATTAAATAAATAGATAAATAACAGAGACGGAGCTATTTAATTTGAAGAAAATCGGTTCAGATTTATATTTATATAGCCCTCATACGAATTTCACTTCCGATTTGACTCTCTTCACTCTATATACAACATATTACAAGAGATGTTCTAAAAATTGGCTAAACATCTTATATTTATGGTGAAAATAGGTCAGATCGGTTCAGATTTTTATATAGCTCCCATACAAATTTCGCTCCCGATTTCACTTTTTCAACTCTATAAACCACATATTTCAATTAGGCGAAATATCTTATATTTGCACAAGAAACAGATTTACATATAGCTCCCATGAAAATTTCGCTCACGGATGGACTTTTCCGCCCCTGAAACCACATATTTTCATCGAATTTCTTCAAATTGATTGTGAAAGTTAGTCACTTCATTCCATGTTTGGTTATAGCCCGGATGCAAATATTCTTCTCGATTTGACAAATTGGACCAGGTCATAATAGCCTGTGATTGGGAAACACACAAAAAATTTTCCCGTTTTCACTTCTTTTTTTTGTCGAATTGAATTGTATTCGGATAGAAAGTGGAGTGTATCAAATAGTCTTTCTTTACTTGTTCATTTTAACCCCTAATGGTACGAAAATTCGGTAGTTCGAAAAATCACTTTATTTTACATGTCTACATGCACGAAATCAGAGGAATGTGTACACCGAATTACATTACTTTAGGTGCTGTCGTTTGGTTGGTACCATTTTTATGCCTATATTACAATTTTACCCCTTAAAATTTCGAAAAAAAAAAACACTTTTATATTACGTATCTACTCAGTTAGAGGAATGTACACACCGACTTTCGTGTTTCTAGTTGTTGTTCTTTAATAAATATCATTTTTATCACTTTTTGCCCCATTTCACCCCCTGCGAATAAGAATCACTTTATTTTAACAATAACGTTATACAAGCAGGTATATTGAAAAACATGTTTAAATACTCCAAATGAGTAGGGGATATTTTGGGTATTTTAAGTCCTTGTGTGGGAAAAATTGTTTCCCCTTTGGACCGATTTTGCCCAGTTGCAATCCCAACCGATCTACGACTATAACACGGATTTATTGAAAATTTGTCTCCTTTCGTTTAGATGCTAGCGTGCTTTCAACAGACTGACAGACATGGCTAGGTCGTCTTAGAATTTTAGGACGATCAAGAGTATATAATAAAAAGTATAAGGTCTCAGGCCGATAATTTAAGGTGTTACAAACAAAATTACAAAGTTATACAAATTGTAGATGTAGTTGCCAATTATAAATTCTGTTCCACTTTTCACATCGCAAACCATTTTGACACATTATCATATTTCATATTTTTCACATTTACTGTTCAGCCACTTGATTTGGAAATGCTACGTAGTTTCGAAAGCCTCTCAAAAATAAATGTATTCAAAATTTGTGACGACCATATCAAAAAAGTAATGGTTGGAATTTTTAAATTTATCACTTTCCGCGGAATAATCAGAGTGTAATGCTATAGCCATAGTCTCGCACAAAAGGGATTTCTGTGGCTATACTCTGTGAGCTACACCTCTCGAACAAAGCAAACATTGTTCTTTTGTGCAAAAATAAATGCCACGAGTAATATCCTCTGACAACGCTGTGTCTGCATCTGCATGTTTATTGACGTGCAGCTACTATTGTAACTGCAGATTACGGCACCGTCATTGTTTGCCATACGGGTAATTAAATTTTGCCAGAAATCTATGGAATACCAAATTGACACACACACATAGGTGTGTGTGTGCGTAATTAATGTATGCAATTGAAAAGAGTACGCCGTTTGTTTGATAGCAATACATGTGCGTAATTGGCTTACAATAAAGCTGGGAGTGCGATGGATTTCGCTGATGTCCGCCTTATGCAAATATATCGCAATTGTCAACATTCAACAATTGTCGTCTTTGACTTCAGCAAGATATCGCTTTAATGCTGCATTAATTATTGATTTTATGGTAAAAATTGAAGATGCGGTCCACCACTATAAATGAACAAATTTAGATATAATTAAAAAAATAATTATGTATTATTTTCATAAAAATATGTTATATAGGGTCCGCAAAATAACTTTTTTTTGAAAATGCTATAAAAAACTACTGAATATTTTCTCAAATTTCTTTTTTATTCGAATGTACAATCCTTCCGGTTAATAATGGAAAATAATTTCATTCAAATGGCTGCATCGGGCACCCCACAAATAATAGTCCAACGGTTGAATAGTTGAAAAAAAAAACGTTAGATGGTGGCATGTTTTTGGAATAAGTTATTATTAAAGTATTCACGATTTATGACCAGCCGTCTGTAACTCCTAAAATACTTCACCGATTGTAATGTATTTTTGAAGATAATTTCAAAATTAAAATTCATAAAAAAGTCTTTAAACAAAAATGCAAAAGTTTCATGGGAAAACATGATTTTTGCAGATAATCAATCAATCAATCTTCATTTTTGGGGGTTACCGCAGCAATTTATTTTATTGACCCATCTTATTATATGTATGTAGTTATATAACCAGTCGAGGATTTTTCAATATTATAATATTTAAACATCGCAATTGATTTAAAACATTAAGCAAAAGTGGCAGCAATGTACATAACCAAACAATAATTGAGAAGGGCCATAGATTCATCTTGCTATTTTGTTGTGATGTTAGATGTTACAAAATTACACAAAGTATTATGTTATCTAATTTGTGAGGGATTGTTTCGAGCTATTTAAACAAAAATTTAAAAATCGTGATATTTTAAATTCTTTTTAAAGATCTTTTACACGAAGATATTGTTTTCTTCTTCTGGGTAACTCTATCAGAAAACGTAGGTTTGGGTATTTATCACCTACGATTTCGTTGAAATTGGCAAGTCTACTAGTGGCTGCGTCTAATATAGCGTTTACCTTAGCTTAAAGTAATATATCGTTTGAATTTTACAGTGAAAACTAGGAGATCTAGGGAGTTTTTGTGAAGAGATGGCTTACTAATCGATATCATAACCTTCAACTCATTTTTAATATTAAATACTAGCAGTACCCGCTGCTTCGCACGCTAGTTATTTGTTATTAGTTTTATCCGTCTCTGTTTTAGGATAGTATTTATTTGATTTTCTTTTCTAAAATAGTAAATTGGAAACATAGCACTCATATACAGTCAAAGGAATGTGCTTGTCGATGTGCACTGATTTAGCTGAACTCCCTTCGTATATATATTTTTTATCATTTTCTACCCAGTTTCTAACAAAAAAAATTACAACCGCAGGGCCTTTTATTCGAAAAAAATCCATTTTGATGGCGCTTCTACATGGCCAGAGGAATTTACACACAAAATTTCATGATTCTAGCTGTAGTCCTAAAGTTGGTACCATTTTTATCACTTTTTGTCCCGCTCTCCCCTTAAAAGTACAAATTTCGAAAAATCAATTTGGATTTGTTCTTCTACGTTGTCAGAGGAATTGACACACCAAATTTCACGACTATAGCTGTAACACTTAAATTAGTACCATTATTATTCTTGTTTGTCCCTCGTACCCTTGAAAGTACAAATTTTGAAAAATCCAATTTTAATGCGCTTATACAGAGGATCAGAGGAATTAACATACCAAATTTCACGATTCTTGCTATAACAATTTAGTTGGTACTATTTTGATCCATTTTTTCCTGCTCACCTCTTATAAGTACAAAATTTCGAAAAATTCAATTTTACTGCGCTTCTACATGGTCAGAAGAACTTACATATCAAATTTCGAGATTCTAGCTGCAACACTTTAGTTGGTACCGCTTTTATAACCTTTTGTCCCGCTCACCTCTTATAAGTACAAATTTCGAAAAATCCAATTTTACTGCGCATCTACATGGTCAGAAGAACCTACATATAAAATTTCACGATTCTAGCTGCAATACTTTATTTGGTACCATTTTTATCCCTTTTTGTCCCGCGCAACCCTTAAAAGTACAAAATGCATGTATATTCCGCTTCTATGTGGTGAGAGGAATTTACATACCAAGTTTCATGATTCTAGCTACAATACTTTAGTTGGTACCATTTTTATCCCTTTTTCATCAAAAAAATCAATTTATGTTGCAAGTCTACGTTGTCAGAGGAATGTAAATACCGATTTGCACTATTCTACCTGCAATTCTTAAATTGGTACCATTTTTATCCCTTTTTGTCTCTTTCCTCCCTTAAAGGTACAAATTTCGAAAAATCCCTATTGGTAGCTCGTCTGCATGGTCCTTGCAATGAATTCACCAAATTTCATGTTTCTAGCTACTGCCGTTTAGTCAGGACGAAGATTCAATGTTTATCACCTTTTGGGCCATTTTACCCCTAAAAGTTCTTAGTCGACGTCTACGTCATATTTGGGAACTACCCTGAAAATTTCATGACCCTGGCTTCAGCCGTTTGGTCTGGGGGCTGGTCAATGATAAGTCAGTCAGTCAGTAACGCAACTCTTTTATATATAGATTCAAGAAATTAAAAATAAATTTATTCCATGAATATCTTGTTAAACACATATTTAATATTCTTATTTTTTAATGTATTTCAGCTTATTTTATTCACTACAAAATATCAAAGAGTGGAGTGACCATAGGTTTAGAAACTAGAATTGTTCTTCACAGTGATTTCCTATTTTAGCGAGGAAAGTGGTAGTCTTTATGGTATTCATACCGATTTTTTGTAGTGAACCACGTGTTTTGCGATAAAAACAATGAAAATCCAAGAAAAGTGGGTTATGGAAAAAATATATATGTTTTTTCAATTTTTTTCTGAAATTAAATTTTGCCATAACCTCATTTTTCATTGTTTTTATACCTTGTGTTTATGAACTAATAAAAAAAACAATTTTGATTTGAACTGGGATATTGTCCTGGCTCAAGACCATTTTGCATCTATATTTAATAGAATGCAAATTTATTTACAAATGGCATGGTGACATTTATTACTTGGCTGCAGACTACCACTATCATGATTTCCACCCTGTCTAAAGGTTTCATTCAGTGGCTTCGCAGCGGCTTTTCAACATCAAACCCGGCCTCTATAAGGAGATGATTTTCACAAACGAACGAGAATCACAACTCACTTGCCGAATTTGCGTTTAAAAAATCGCACCAAGTAATAAAGTACACATGTCATCTTACAAGCATCTCATTGAGTTGCATATGTAAGTATGTGTATATGCAGGTATAGTTACTCAGCAATACTTCTGCCGTGCCAACGCTCATAATATTATTCATACGACTGAATTAATTTTATATTCAATACTTCACTACAACAGAATCAATTGAATATTGCATATTTTGCAATAATGTGGGGGATGAAATTGGTATCGATCAAATGGCCGCAATTAAAATTATAAAAATTGTTGTGTTCATTCATTTGAATGTTTAGACCATCAACATAGATGACTTTTTCGAATTTAGCGCTACTGATTACCTAAAGTCCGCCATTTTACCAGAGTGGGCACATTTGGACTTAAGCTTATTACAAAACAATCAGTTATATGCATAAACGTTTATTTGAGCTAATAAGTGTTAATGGTAGTCAAATTGCTATAAAAAATCCATCTGGATTATAAATATGAAACTCTGAGATAAATAGGGGTAATGAAAAAATCCTTTTTCACGATATTGTCCTCATAGGTTTTACGGGAAATTTGTAGTTTGACAGACTTGCCCTATAAGTGGACATGATCTTTATAAGTTTTCAATATTATAATAATAAAATATGAAAACTGATTTTGTACAAGTAAACAAACATCGCAAGTTGCATAACAGTTATCATAATATTCGTAATATAAAGGGTGATTTTTTAAAAGCTATAGGAAAGTTTTTCCAAAAAATTCATTCAGTTCGCACTCTACGTAAGCGTGTTGGTGGTTTAATGTCGAACAATGTAAGCTTGGTGCGAAATTTAGTCACAATAGCCCGAATAGCCGCTTCAATGGGTCGATTAAACTGACCATAAAATGGAAGCGCGCGATGAACTTTCTTAACAGAGCACGCATTTTGATAATAAAATTCAAATCACCGTGCACTTCTATGTAAAGTCGATAGACTCTAATTTGTCAGTAATAATATGGAATGTACGCCGAGTACACGTCTTTATTTAATGGGTTAAAACAAGTAAAAACGGCGGTAAGTTCGGCCGGGCCGAACTTTGTATACCTCCACCATTCCACAGAGGCTGTCGATTTTCGTAGAAGTGCAGTAACATTACAGGAAAATATCTTTTTTTAATATATCCAAACCAAAACAAATACAAATATTGAACAAATAATTTTATAAATAAATATAATATTTTTATTATTTCAAGCCACACATATAAGACAAGGCTACCAATACGTTTACACTATATATATATATAATAAATACCATAAATATTGGTAGGTAGTGGTTTCCACAGTTGGTTGTATTTCCATTCTATTTTAATTCCATTTGTTTGGTACCATTTTTATCCCCTTTTGTCAATTCTACCCCCTAAAGAGTACAACTATCTAAATTATTATTAGAGGGATGTACACACCGAATTTCATCATTCTAGCTGTAGTCGTTTAGTTGGTACTATTTTTATCCCTATGTACCCATTGTATCCCCTGAAAGTACGAATTTAAAAAAAAAACCTTTTATTTTTTGTGTCTACGCAGTCAGAGGAATGTATACTCCGAATTGCATGACTCTAGCTGCGTTCATTTGGTTGGTACTATTTTCATCCCCTTTTTCCATTTGAACCCCAAAAAGTACGAATTACAAAAAATCGTTCTATTTTGCATGTCTAAGCAATAAGAGGAATGTATACACCGAATTTCATTATTCTAGGTGCAGCCGTTTGGTTGGTACCATTTGTATCCCTCTATTCCAATTTTATCGTTGTCGTTTAATATGTACCATTTTTATCCCTTTTTGCCCCATTTCACCCTTACGAATAATAATAGTTTTATGGTGCACGTTTTTGTTATCGGGGGAATGCGCATACAAAATATCAAGTAAGCTTGTACTTACTTGATATTTTGTATGCGCATTCATGTACATTGCATGCGCAGACATATTGAAAAACAAGTAATGAAAGGCTAAAGTCGGACGGGGCCGACTATATGATACACTCCACTTTCTATCCGAACACATTTCAATTCGGTAAACAAGTGAAAACGGGAAGGCATTTTGTATGTTTCCTAATCACAGTCTAATATGACCTGACCAAATTTGTCAAATGGAGAGGAATATTTGTATCGAGGCTATATCCAAACATGGAATGAAGTGACTAACTTTCACAATAAGTTTTTTCAGTTCAAGTAAACGTGTTATGCTCATTTTGAAGAATTTCGGTGAGAATACGTGGTTTCTGGGGTGGAAAAAGTCAATCCTGGAGCGAAATTTGTATGGGAGCTATATGTAAATCTGAACCGATCTTACACATTTTCACCACAGGTGTTTCCAGTTGAAATATAAGGTGTTTGCCAATTTTGAAGAAAATCTGTTAAAATATGTGGATTTTAGAGCGGAAAAATTCAAATTGGGAGTGAAATTTGTATGTGAGCTATATATAAATCTGAGCCGAGCTGCACCATGTTCAGCATGCGTCTTCCTAGTGGAAGTCTAAGACATTTTAGCAGAGTTGAAGAATATCTGTAAAAATATGTGGTTTATAGACCAGAAAAAGTCAAATCGAGAGCGAAATTTGAGTGGGAGCTATAACAAATCTGAACCGATCTGACTAATTTTCAACACAGGTGTTCCTAGTTTAAATATAAGATTTTTTGTCAAATCTGAAGACAATCTGATACAATATGTGGTTTCTGACACAATATGTGGTTTCAAAATGGGAGCGAAATTTGTATGGAAGCTGTATATAAATCTGAACCGATATAACACATTTTCACCACAGGTGTTTCTAGTTGAAATATAAGATGTTTTGCCAATTTTGAAGAAAATCTGTTGTAATATGTGGTATCTAGAGTGAAAAGAGTCAAATCGGAAGTGAAATTCGTATGGGGGCTATATCTAAATCTGAACCGATTTTCTTCAAATTAAATAGCGTTCGTCCTTGTATCGAAAAACTTCGTTGTGCAAGGTTTCATTTGGTTCTGGCTACAATTGTGACCTGAATGTGATTACAAGAATAGATGGACAGACAGACGGACTGCTAAAGTGATTCGGTATAATTAACAATGGGTGTATCTCTCTTCGTTTAGAGTGTTACAAACAAATACACAAAGACATAATACTCTCGTGGAGTGTATAAATATGCTTAAATACTCTAAAATATTAGGGGTGATTATGGGTTTTTTCAGTCCTTGTGAGAGAACAAATTTTCCCTTTTGGCCGATTTCGCCCAGTTTCAATCCCAACCGATCTACGACTATAAGACGTATTTATACAAAATTAGGGCCTCCTAGCTCCTTTTCGTTTAGATGCTACCGTGCTTTCAGCAGACGGACGGGCGGGCGGACATGGCTAGATCGTCTTAGAATTTGATGACGATCAAGAATATATATACTTTATAGGGTCTCAGGTCGATATTTCAAGGTGTTACAAACGGAATGACAAAGTTAGTATACCCCCATCCTGGAGGTGGAGGGTATAAAAATTATTATATCAACATTTCCCGCTAGAATCCTTCCCGAGTTAGTCAATGAGTTGCATTTTTAAAATAAATATTTCAATTTGAATATACACTTTTCAATAGGATTTTAAAGCTTTTGCAGTTGTGCAAAGTACCTAAAATTTAGAAAAAATTCCTTAAGAAAATTATAAAACATTGTTTTAAAAGTAAGTATTTTCTTAGATTTTCGGATAAATCAGAGCCATGAGCTATTTATTTGTCCGGGTTGTCATGACTCGTGTAGTGAAGCTAAACAAACTTCCATAAAATTACTTTTGTCCATATCCATGTAATATCACTTCTGATATTTTTATTGAGATATGATTGTTTTTAGAGATATTGCACTCAACGAAACTGCGACTGTTAGCCATCACGTAGTCGAAAAAATCCCTTAAAGTAACACTTAATGTAGAATGGCGCAGTTGATTTATCAACTGCAATCCCTTTTTTATGCCGTTTAAAGGCATCCGTATCCACATTAACAATTTAGCAACACTTTGTGGATCGGATGCAGAGATTACGTGGGTGTACGTGCACACCCCCACTTATCAACCGCCCACCGCCAACAAAATACAAAATACATACATACACGCAAATGTGTCATAAATGCTTTAACAGGATACTTAAATGACAATTTAAGATGATAAGAATCCTTAAATCGTTCCAAGATATTACACCCGATTACTTACAGCAGCCATAATGCATGTTGTCCTCATTGTTTGCTTCCGTTCCATTCGTTCCAGACGTGTTCACATCACCAAGGAAACCCTGAAATGTCTCGACGGCGATTATGAGGTGGAGCAGGGCAACGGAGCTGAACGTAACTCATATCTGAAGGATAATCAAATTGAAACGTATCTCATTGTGCCGGGCGACATCTACAGACCGGTAAGTAACCATCCAGACGTTGGCCAAACGTACAACTTTGAGGTCATATCGAGACAATGTCAATGTTTCCAATTCAATTTGCATTTTATTTTCTGTTCTTAATCAAATTTTTCTCATTTTTTGATGTAGAATAAAAAGTCTCGCAATCGCTTGCAAGTGAATGGCAACATTTCCAAGGAACTGCGTATGATGGGACATGGGAGTATGCAGAAAAATTGTTCCAAGTAAGTTGTTCCTTTATTCACCGCCCACTCCCCCCCCCATCACAATTGGAATACCAAACTGAAATTGAATCTGAATCTTTGTCAGGACGATGAAAAGAAAATGCTTTGAATGGAAATTCTAGAGTCAAGTTTGATTTCAGCAAGTGGATTCAAATGTCACATTTTACATTGAAATTCAAGGAGCATGCAATACAGGGAGAAGTAATTTTACTCACATTCTGTTTGGAATTATTTGTATTAAAAATGTTGAAATGGTGTTGAGATTAACCCACTCATTTTCAACAATGTGAGCTTTCGCATTGTTTTGAGCTAAACCAAATGAAAACACATTTGGAAATTTATTTTGAAATTTCCCCATAAATAGAAATATAAAAAATACTGTACACCGGGGATAATCTATATTAAAAATTTATAATATGAGCCCCTATTGTTTTTTTGGGTTATTCCATTGAAGAACCTAAGTTCATCATCATTTCAAATATTTCGTTGTGAAATATCGTCAAAATCCCAATCAAGTCGTTTTGGGATAGCACATATAAATATTTATCGTGTTTCTATGCAAAGTTCCGATTTAATTTAAAATTTCAATACGTCTGGATTTGATATTCATACCTGTGGTTTGACATTGATAGCGTTTTAGGATATCATCAAGTTCATCCCTCATGACTTTAGCCATTATCTTTTTTATCATTTCAGATTCGGTTTCAGTGATAACAGTGAATCCACTAAGGATCCCGAAGATGAAGTCAACGAATATCTTATGAGAGCCATCGACGCACGCAGTATAGATCATTTAAGAGCCGAACACTGTAAATCAATTTTACTCTCTTTTAAGGATCAAAAGCTCGAAAGAAAGGTAAGGATAACATTCATAGTTTTAGAAAAAAAAAACAAATCAATTTCCACTTTCATCAACATCATTCAATCCCACAGTATGCCACGGAGCCGGATCGTATGTTAAGTATATATTTCTACTGTAGTTTCATCGTACTGATTGGTACAACCATCATGCGATTGTGTATATTTACAAGGTTTGTATGAATAAATGTATAAAATGTACAATTCAATATAATAAGGTGGTTTGAAATAAATAAAGTACATAGCTGGACTAGCAAAAAATAAGAAAGAATCGGAAAATATAGAAGAAATTTTTTGTTTTTCTTATTAGATTAAAGTTCAAACTAAATTTTTGTGCAGCAACTTTAGGCGATTTTATGTTTTTTATACCATTAAAAAGTACAAAAAAATAATTATAAACTTCCAAAAATTCGACCAATAGACATGAATCAAAATTTATATGTAAAGTGTAATTTAGGAAAAAAAAAACAAAAATCCTAAACACACAAACACAAAAACATTCACGAGAAAAACATGATTTTTATGAACGTTTACTTCACAGGCGACATATTTTGCCAATCATTATTAACAACCCATACAATTCATATTTTTATACCCTAACTCTACAGGTATATATCATTTGGGACAGAAAAAAAGTGTAACGCATTGAAGGAGTGACTTAAGACCCTAAGTATGTTTGGACCAAATCCGTTCACGACTTTTTAAGGAGTTTGAGCCATGTCCGTCCGTCTGGCTGGCTGGTGTACACGATAACACGCGAAAGGAGTTAAGGAAACGATTCAAACTTTGCACTTGGTAATATTTTTCCCAAACATAGTTTAAGTTCGAAGATGGGCGAAATTTCCACGCCCCTTCTGGTACCTCCCACACAAATAGCCCAAATTCCAATATTAAATGAAAACCCATATAACATACACACGGATAATCTGAATCAGCTATATTTTGGTATTTGATAATGTTTTTATAATCACTTTTAGTGTGCTAAATATCAACGGCTTTGCCACGCCTTTTTCTCCTGATCGGTAATATATGTACCAATTATAATCAAGGTACTTCCCTGATATACTAAGGAAATGGATATGTTCCTTGGAGAACGTTAGTTTACGGCGAATAATGGAAGAAATGTAAAAAATAAAATTGATTTTTTGTTAAGTGTGATTCTCCCCTTTCCATTACCTAAACAAAAAACTTCATTCGAAAAAAGAAATTACATTACATCACATTCAAAACACGCGTGATTGCGGAACAAACAAACATACAGACTTACACTAAGTTTTTATAATATTAATAGGGATTTGATTTTTTGTAATTAAAAAATTTGTATTTGTCACAGGAAATGCGGACTGAAAGGGCAATTATTTTATCTTACCTTTTTCATTCAACTGATTATTTTTAAATGGTTTAAACCGTACATAGATTTTCTTAAAATCCTAATTTTCTAATAAACCGAAAATCGATAAAAAGAAAACTGCGTTTTTTATTACTTTAAACTGAACCTTATAGACAAAATATAAAAGAGAAATCATTACAAATTCAAAAAATTGGATAATCCCGACTTAAAATAATTATTCGTTTGTTTGATGCCTTGTACCAACATATTTTGGGTAGATTCCTGAACTAGCCAGTTTTTTTATAATTTTAGTGATATTTTGATTTATTTTCTATAAATTTAAAATCGGTTAAAACAATTACGAAATAAATGCTTTTTAATACATTCACAAGCAGAATTTGCATTTTTAACTTTTTAACGAAGAATATTTTATGAAATTGTTCGAAAAATCGGAGTCAAGTGTTTTTTTCTCCAGTTTTTAGTGAAATCACTCATATCAGCAAAATAGTTTTTGCGTTTGTTCCTAGTTTTTGCTATTCCAACCATGTGTATTAAAGTTTATTTATATATGTTTCGGGACAACCAAATGCTTCTATATATAATTGTTCCCTGGTGTATTAATGTTGTTCTCCGCTTTTGTTTCTATTTCCATTGTTTCCACTCCTTATAGTAATGCATTCACAATTGGTATTTCCTGTTTCACCGTAAGCGTACTGTTCCTGATATCCGTACTGGTTACATGTCATGATCTCAATGTCAAAGTAAGTTTTGTAACTAAATGCACTACATACACACAATATATTAGGGAGTGTCGACAAATTTGAATTGGATGAACAGAACATGTTTTCATTCTGAAATTGTAGCCAGAGTCCACTCGTGACGGTCATTAAAATTGTAACACATTATTTTTAGTTTAATCATATTTAAAATGGGCCAGATTTACACAAACAAATATTGTTGCCATTTGACTGGCCATTGAAAAACGAAATTAACTTCGAACTATTTGACTGTGCTGAATATATTATTCAGTCCGTTTGTCTCATGAATCTCAATTCACAAACTTTGTGCTGTGTTAGTTTTTCGTTAGAACGAAATCGAGTTATACGTTCCACCCCACCGACTCCGGTTGGATGCACAAATGAAAGCATCCATCGAATGGACTGACGTTCTTTGGCTGACATGAAAAATAAACATTTCCGTGGAGTGACAAGTGCTTTATTAGTTTATCATCTCGTTTTTGTTGGTTTTTATTGGCACTAAGGCCACGGGCATAGTGCACGTTTCGGGTGCAGTGGACAATGTAACTCAACAAACCATGGCAGGACATTTAACCACGAAAACCAATATACTTTTTGCAGAAATTCACGGGAATCCAGCAAGGATAAGGGAACTAAAATACACCCATGAGGGAGTATAAAATGATTTTATCAGCCCAAATAGTTGGCACCCCTCTTTGGATAGAGCCTGGTCTAGTCCATATTCTTCCGAAGTGGCATTTAAGTAGTAACTTTTTACTTTCACTTTGAAAAAGCAATAGAATCGGTTTAAAGTTCGAAATTTTTAGTTTTGAAAATACACAATTATGGGCATGTTAGTTGCGGTTTGCACCACTGTGCCTTGCTTACTCTCTTTGTTATGATAAATCTCGTATTTTCGATTCAAATTGAGAAAAATGCCAGTGCCCACCCTCCACCAACCACCCACCCACCTGTATATAAGGACGTATCGATGAACAACACAAATTCATGGAGAGAAATTCTCATTAGGGGAGTAAACATTAGCTGCCATATCCAAAAATATTTATCACAGGTTTATGAGACGAATTTTCAATGTAAAATTATACTTTACAGGCCCTTAGGGACTGTTTTTTGAAATTATTTTCGTTCGTCTAAGGCGAACAATACAAAAATCACTCAATTATTACTGGAAATCTATAAGACACAGAAGTCTATAATAGATTGTGTGTATAGCAAAGCACGCAAAAAGCTCGTAGCTAAAATATTTCTTAACTAGGTTCTATAGAATTCAAGTAATAATTGAGTGATTTTTGATCGTTCGCCTCAGAGGAAGGCAAATAATTTAAAAAACAGGCCCTTAACCTTTGATAAATGTTTTTGGATATGCCAGAAGATGTCTAATTTCAAAAACTAAAAATCTATATTTACGGATTCTTTAATTATCGTCCTTGAAAGTATTTCTTCTTCTAGTGCAATAATATTGTTACCTAGATTCAACGAAGCAACGTGGTGGCCATTGATACGCCCTACACCGCACTTTTAAATGAATTCGCTTTTATTAACTCCACTCCACCACACTCTCATTTCTGTTTATGTTTCCTTGCAGCTTCCCAATGGCATCATGCAATTTTCATTGCAAATTCATAGCAATCGCATTCTGTCGCAATGTTTTGCATTTTTAACAGTTGCATTGATTGCACTCACCACGGGACTATTGATGGTAAGTGTTGAATTTTTATTTAAATGTATTCATTGGCTTTATTTTTGTTTATTTTGTTAACGGATGCGAGATGGCGTTTTGGCCAATCAGTACTCTATTTATACATTATTATTAACTCAAATGTGAAAGCGGGAAAATATGTGTCAGTCTTTATTTCAAAAAGAGGTTGTCAGAGAACGCTACATTAATGTAGGGTAGACTGAAAATGTTCAAATAATTTAATAATAATAATAATTGGGTTTTCTTTTCTGCCAAAAAAATCAGCAAGTTTTCGGCATTTTTCCCTGAATCTGCGCTTCTGTTTTTATTCCTAAAAAAAAGGATGTTAAATTCGCCTAGGTCAAGTCTTATATAACCTCCACCATGGAATTAATTCCAGAATATTTCCGGCATGGTAGAGGCTGTCAAAATGATGTAGAAGTTCAGTAATATGTTAACACAGTTATGATATTATTATGCAAAGTGCGATTTGTATTTACTATTACAAATAATCACACCCCAACATAACTACAGTCGAATATAACTAAACAGGGAATCCTCTATGAGTGGGAAATTTTTGGTAGTTTTATGAAAAAAATCTATTTAAGAGGGAATTTGAACTTCTTTGAATGGGATTGCATTTTTAACTCTATAAGTGGGATATATAGTCGCATCTCAAAATCGAAATGTGCATTTTACCCGCTTTTGTGGAATTTCTTTTAAATAAGTTCCAAAAAAGTCGAAAATATGTAACATTTCACGAATAGCATTTTCACAAGTGAATGTGAACGAATTTTTAGTATGGGGTCACAAAGGTAAGGTTTCCGGCACCCAGAATGTCTCAGGCTCGAATCGTGGCTCAGGAAAAAACTAATTTTGTTTATATACCCTCCACCTCCAGGATGGAGGTATACTAACTTTGTCATTCTGTTTGTAACACCCTGAAATATCGACCTGAGTCCCTATAAAGTATATATATATATACTATACTCGCTGAACCCCCGCCCGCTTCGCCAGGCAGAAAAACACACGGAAATAAAAATCATATTGTTTTTTCTTGTGATCGGTATTATATGTACCACTTATAATCAATGTATTTCCCTGAGATATAAGAAAGAAATGGATATGTTCCATGGAAAATATTGAAGTACGGCGAATAAAGGAAGAAATGTCAAAAATCAAATTGATTTTAGGTTGAGTGTGATTCTCCTCCTTTCCATTACCAAAAAAAAAAACTTCCTACGTAAGAAGAACTTATTTAATCGAATAGCTGGAATTCGAATGCACTACATTCAAAACACATAGAAAGTCAATCAAATTGTTCACTAATCAAACAACACTTTTGTAATCTTTCTTTATTATTATGCTAAGAAAATCCAAAGAAAATGAGTAATTTTACAAAATTCAAATCAAAAATTCCCCATCTTTCAAATCCCGCCCATTTGTATAACAATATAGGAATCTCGGTGTCGAATATACTCTAAAACAGATTTTAATTTCGTATGGGAAGGATCACGGATACTTTCCGCCCATCCTGGTGTCGAATATACTGTAAAACCGGGTTTAATTTTTTTCCGCTTTCCGCCCATATTTGCACAACTATTTACACTGGATCCATACAGAAAATTTTTCAGAACAGATAATATTCAATAATAGGTTTTAACTTCGTATGTGAAGTACCACGCCCACTATCCCACTACCGCCCATTTTTGGCACAACTACGAACATTTATGTCAGATGCACTTACACAAAATTTCAGCACTATAGGTGACATTGAACTGACAATATTCAATAATAGGTTTTAACTTTGTGTGTGAGGTACCACGCCCACTTTTCCAGTACCGTTAATTTTTGCACAACTACACACATTGATGTTAGATGCACTTACACAAAATTTCAGCACTATACCTGTCATATAACTGACAATATTCAATAATAGGTTTTAACTTCGTATGGGAGGTACCACGCCCACTTTTCCAATACCGCAAATTTTTGACACAACTACCCTTATTGATGCTAGACGCACTCACACAAAATTTCAGTATCTGTCATATAACTGAATATATTCAATAATAGGTTTTAACTTCGTATGGGAGGTGCCACACCCACTTTTCCAATACCGCCCATTTTTGGCACAACTACGCACATTGATGCTAGATGCACTTACATAAAATTTCAGCACTCTAGGTGTCATAGAACTGACAATATTCAATAATAGGTTTTAACTTTGTGTGGGAGGTGCCACGCCCACTTTTCCAATACCGCCCATTTTCGGCACAACTACGCAAATTGATGCTATATGCACTTACACGAAATTTCAGCACTCTAGGTGTCATGGAACTGACAATATTCAATAATAGGTTTTAACTTCGTATGGGAGGTGCCACGCCCATTTGTCCAATCCCGCCCATTTTTGGCACACCTACGCACATTGAAGCTAGATGCACTTACATAAATTTTCAGCACTCTAGGTGTCATAGAACTGACAATATTTAATAATAGGTTTTAACTTTGTGTGGGAGGTGCCACGCCCACTTTTCCAATACCGCCCATTTTTGGCACAACTACGCAGATTGATGCTATATGCACTTACATAAAATTTCAGCACTCTAGGTGTCATAGAACTGACAATATTCAGTAATAGGTGTTGGCTTCGTATGGGAGGTGCCACGCCCACTTTTCCAATACCGCACATTTTTGGCACAACTCCGCAAATTGATGCTATATGCACTTACACAAAATTTCAGCACTCTAGGTGTCATAGAACTGACAATATTCAATAATAGGTTTTAACTTCGTATGGGAGATGCCACCCCCACTTTTCCAATACCGCCCATTTTTGGCAAAACTGTGCAGACTAACAATTAGTGAACTTTCACAAAAATTCAAGACTCTAGCTGCAACATTACTCCGAATATGCTAAGTTATAAAAAACGAATAAAATCCCCAATTAGTGTGGGAGGTGCCACGCCCAGTGAAAATATCAAAAATTTATATAGCCTATTTTCACCACCGGTTCAACATGAACATACTGTGAAAATTTCAAGAAGATCGGTCCTTTAGTTTAGTCTGCTATAAAGAACAAACAAACAAACCCACAAACTTACAAACACAGATTCATTTATATATATATATATAAAGTATATATATATACTTGATATACATAAAATTCTAAGACGACATAGCCATGTCCATCCGTCTGTTAGAAGCACGCTAGCATCTAAACGAAAGGAGCTAGGACGTACAAATTTTCCATAAATGTGTCTTATAGTCATAGATCGGTTGGGCGAAAACGGTCCAAAACGAACATTTTTTCCCTCACAAGGAGTAAAAATTCCCATAAATATTTAAGCATATTTTCCCAATATATCTGCTTGTACTTACTTGATATTGGTTATGCGCATTCCCCTTATAACAAAAACGCGCAACATAAAGTGATAGTTATTCGTAGGGAGTCAAATAGTGCAAAAGGGATAAAAATTGTACATATTAAACGACAACAGTTAGAAACACGAAATTCGGTGTGTGCATTCCTCTAATTGAGTAGATACATAATATAAAAGTATTTTTTCCAAATTCGTACTTTTAAGGGATAAAATGGGAATAGAGGGATAAAAGGGATACAAACCAAACGGTTGCACCTAGAATATTGAAATTCGGTGTATACATTCCTCTGCGTAGACTCGTAAAATAAACGGATTTTTTGAAATTCGTACTTTTTGGGGTTAAAAAAGGGGATACAAATAGTACCAACCAAATGAACGCTGCTAGAGTCATGAAATTCGTAGTGTACATCCCCTAACTGCGGATTTTAGAAAATCGTACTTTTAAGGTGGTAAAATAGGAAAAAGGGGATAAAATGATACCAACCAAATGGCCGCAGTTAGAATCATGGAATTCTGACTGCATAGACACGCAAAATGAAAAGATTTTTTCTATTTCGTACTTTTTACTTTTCCGACAAAAATTGGTTGAATCATGGAGTTAGGTTATTTTGCACTATGTACATGATATAATAGATTTTCAAAATTTGTACATTTGGAATTAAAATAGAATGGAAATACAACCAACTGTAGCACCCACTATCTACCAATAATTAGGGCATTTAAGCTTTTTAAAAATATAAATATATGAATATTTAGTTTTTGAATTGACTTGAAGTATAATTTCGATATGTAAACGTATTGGTAGCTTTGCCTTATAAATAAAAAAATTATATAATATATAATAATAAAAATTATATGATAATAAAAATATTATATTTATTTTTAAAACTATTTGTTCAATATTTGTATTTGTTTTGATTTGGCTATAATAAAAAAATATTATATTTTCCTGTAATATTACTGCACTTCTACGAAAATCGACAGCCTCTGTGGTATGCAATCCATGGTAGAGGGTATATGAAGTTCGGCCCGGCCGAACTTAACGCCCTGTTTACTTGTTTTTATTTTCACCATAGGTGTTTCTAGTGTAAATATAAGATGTTTTGCTAAATTTTAAGACAATCTGATAGAATATGTTCTTTCTAGAGCGAAGATACTCAAATTTAGAGCAAAATTTGTATGGGAGCTATATATAAATCTGAAGCGATTTAACACATTTTTACCACAGGTGTTTCTAGTTGAAATATAAGATGCTTTGCCAATTTTGAAGAAAATCTTTTGTAACATGTGGTATCTAGAGTGGAAAGGGTCAAATCGGGAGTGAAATTCGTATGGAGAATATATCTAAATCTAAATCGATTTCTGCAAATTAAATAGCGTTCGTCCATATCCCGAAAAACTTCGTTGTGCAAAATTTAATTTATTTAGTTCTGGTTACAATTGCGACCTGCACTCTAATTTCAAAAATAGATGGACAGACAGACAAAAAGTGATTCTAAGTCGATCGGTGTAATTAACAATGGGTCTATCTTGCTTCCTTTTGGGTGTTACAAAGAAATGCACAAAGAAATAATACTCTCGTGGAGTGTATGACAAATTTCCCGATTAAATGGTAGCTGCGACTTATCCAGATTCGCAGTACTGGTTGCGTATAATTAAATATAAATTATTGATAATATCGCTCATACGCTCTGTTGTCGCAGTGACCGGTAGATGAAATCCAACGATGTAAATGAAAAAAAAGATATAAATGAGATGAACAAAATTTTGTGCAAACTAAACTTAAAGTGCACAAAGGACTCCCACGAATGTGATTTAAGAGTTCTCGTCTTTTTTGTAGATCTTTTCCATTTTTAGGTGTTGCTCGTGGAGATAAATATAAGCCAGCACATCCAAGTGTCTGGTGGAATAAAACAACAAAAGCCGAAGGCTCTTTTGTGTGGTTTAGTGAAAGTCACGTTTCTCTGACCAATTTGCTTTCTGTCATTGAGAAATCATTTTGGTTTCGAGAGTCATGTCATGAAAGACTGGTTGTATTTTCTTTAAAAGGGAATAATGTTAAGTGTGAAATGTCTGAAATGGGATATTTAATTTGAGAAATATGTCATGACAAATAGAGTTGGAGAAATATCTTATAATGAAGTGGATGGCGAGAAGAAATTTTTTGTACAAGTCTCAGACACAATTCCACGGAAGTACTTAAATTATTAATTTCAGATTTTTTTATTATTTAATTTAAATATATATCATTTAATAGCAATTTATTCTTTGTATATTGGATACATAATAAATGGGGTTTATACCCTAATTTGTTGGATTGGATTGTATACTAATTTTGTTATTCCGTTTGCAACACGTCTTTCCATGTCCGTACATTTCTCAGTTAAAAGCATCATGTATACAAAATTATGGAGGATGTAAAAATTTAATCAAACCGACTGAAGCTTTTTATTTTTTATTTATTTAATTAATTACAATACAAAGTAAATTCATATACTAATTTTGGGTCCAGGGATTGAGCCTAGGTGACTAAGACCATTGTAGCTAGTTATTGCAGCGACAGATAGCCGAGCACGCTACCAACTCGACTACCGGGGCGCTCCTTTTTATTATTTTTTATGGTAACTTTACATGGAACAATTTTCGATTTACCAATTCGAACTTTGAACTTAAATTTGCTCCAAAATGTTAACCAACCAATCCTTAAACATTCCTTTCCCGAACACCTCGTTCCTTAAAGAAAACTTTACAAAGAAAACTTTTAAATTTTACAAGAAAAGAAAAAAAAAATGAAAATGTCTCAAATTGTTTTACATTTACCATCCATCCGCCATTAAATGCCATTAGTGTGAATGTTGTTGTCCTCCTTCGCTACCATCCCATCATCTGTCCATCTGTCTGACAATATGTTGATATGTTGTCTGTGTCTCCGTGTATTCCTCCCTGTCGTTCGTCTGTGCATCATCATTAAGTTGCTCAGCTATGCTAAAATGACAACTGATGCGTGTAACAGTCTGGCGTTGTAAGAAAGTCAATCTTTTTACATAACCCTCTGTGTTTGTACGAGCGGCTGCCTGTTGCCACCTTAAAGACTTCTTCAAATGTGTAGTAGAGCAACACAACTTGCTGCTGTTGCCATTGTCCAGGCCGTTGTTGTTATTACATTATAATGCCATTAGCATCTCATTTAATGTCAATGGCTTCAGATTTAAACGGATTTTTTGGGGAATTTTTAAGCAAAAGTTAAGGATCTTAAATTGGAAAAGTTGTGGCAAACTTTTACTTTGGGTGACACACACATCTACGCATACTTTTGTCTGTATAAAACATGAGGTATACTTTGTTGCTCGTTTTTTGTGGCCAAGTTTAATGAGTTCACAGAATATGCCGAAGTTTCTTTAAATGAATATTATCTTTATCTTTCAAGAGTGAACTTTACAATTTCATTAATCCACATTGGATATACATGTAGAGAGGAATTTTGTCTGATATTATAATAGTGGCTTAAGTCACAACACAAATTTAGACATGAAGAAATATTGTTGCACCCAAATAAAATTGGAATTCCCACAATTATAATCCGAATTAACAACATAAAGGGCTTAAGTGATTTCACAGAAAAATTAAAGACGATCTTATGTTCGGATAGGATCTTGTAGGTCTAATAGTACTTAGAAAGAAATAAATCCAAAAAATCCACAAACTAACCTGCATAGATTGCATATAATATCTGTTGGAAGAATTTTTACATTGTACAGTCTAGGAGACGCTTAAACAATCTTCTAGCTTTTGTAACACATTCCAATCCGCTCACGCTAGAAGTTTGTAACACCAAGAAATAATCGTACAAATTTAAAGTATACCGTTCGACTCAGACTCATCAGTTGGGTCGATTTAACGATCTCTTTCACTTTCTGGCCGTCTGCCACCAGGAACGGATGATAGATTAGATTTAGATATAGGTCCCAGACAAATATCCTTCCCATTTACTACTATTACTACTCTACAATCTACCAGATCTTGAACAAATTATTTCAACTATACATTTTCCAGTCGAAATTGAAAAAAAATCACTTTGAAACTCAGATTTTCCATTTGTATTTGAGAAAATTCCAATCTATATATAAATGTCACCTTGCCATTTGTAAATAAATTTGCATTCTATTAAATATGGATGCTAAATGGTCTTGAGCCAGGACAATATCCCAGTTTAAATCAAATAGACAAAAAAAAAAAAACAAATGAAAAAACTAAAACAAATGAGGGTTTGCACGGAAGAAGTATTGCTGGGTAACTATACCTGCATATACACTAGGATGGGTCGCGAAAATAAATTGCAGTGGTCATCCCCCAGAAATGAAGATTAGATTGTTTAATGATGATCTAAAAAATATTTAGTCACTGGGTCAAGCCATCTGTGAGCTTAACGCCCCTGAAAACACCTCTAAAAATCATGTTTTCCCGTGTAATTTTTTTATGTTGCATTTTTGCACAAAATTTTTTTCTAAATTATTAGACCCTTGGGAACACTTTAAATAAAAATGGTTATGCTTGTCTTAGAATAACCCATTGGTAGAATTATTGGCCGTTTATGTTGATTTTTTGTGGGTTATCAAAGTGGCAGTTAACAACTCATATTTCTTGGAAACATTTTTTAAGAGGTGTAAAGGAAAATAAATAGGAGGAATCAATACCTTTCGAATGATGCCTAAATGATGAATAACGGACGAAAAATGACGTCACCATTTTTGTGAAATAATTTAATGCATTTCACACCCAAATTCTTCAAACTCTTTTTACAAAAATAAGCGCTGCGGCATCAATTTCCTTCCGATGTTCATCATATAGGCATCATTCGAGAGGTATTGATTCCTCCTATTCATTTTCCATTACACCTCTTACAAAATGTTTCCAAGAAACCACCAAATACGAAAAAGTTTTCGGAAGTCACTGTGAAAATTCACAAAAAAAAACTATAAAGGTCCAATTATTCGACCAATAAGTTACTCTAAGACAAGAATACAAATTTATATTTAAAGTGCTTTCAAGGGTCTATTATTGTAGAAAAAGTTTTAAGGGTAAATGCAACACAAAAAATTACACCGGAAAACATGGGTTATTTTCAGGAGCGTTTAGCTCACAGATGGCTTGATCTAGGAACGAAATATTTTGCAAATCATCATTAAACAATCCAAGCTTTATTTTCGTGGGGTGACTGCAACTTGTTTTTCCATTTGTATGGACGGCGCCCCAGCCTAATATACGCATACTTACATATGCAACTCAATGAGATGCTTGTAAGATGGCATGTGTGCTTTATTACTTGGTGCGATTTTTTAAACGCAAATTCGGCAATTGAGTTGTGCTTCCCGTTCGTTTGTGAGAATCATTTCCTTAAAGAGGCCGGGTTAGATGTTGAAAAGTCGCTGCGAAGCCACTTGACAAAACCTTTGACAGGGTGGAACTCATGATAGTGGTAGTCTGCAGACAAGTAATAAATATCACCATGCCATTTGTAATTAAATTTGCATTCTATTAAATATAGATGCAAAATGGTCTTGAGCCAGGACAATATCCCAGTTCAAATCATAATGAGAATTTGCATTTCTTATTGAGAAAATTCCAATTGAAACTAGAAATGGGAAATAATATAAATTCCGGAAATTAAAAGGCTCATAGGTAATATTTTTAATAATCTGCCTGAAAAGTAGGGCAAGGCAGCGACATCGGAGTGAAAGTTTTTAATGTGATACATTGATCGGCTAATACAAAAATTACTTCTCATCAATTGTTACTTCAAAAAAAGGCATTGATTCAACGAGCGGTAGACCAACAAAAACATTTGATGATTTCTGCCAGACATTAGAAAAGACAAACAACTTCTTGATGCCTTTAATAGATTTGTCAGTTCAAATGTAACAAGTATACATGTTATTTAATTTCAATATACATATTTCTACGTGAAAAAATGAATCTCATGCAATAATATAATAATACCCATGAGAATTTCCACTTTTTGCTGGTATCTCATATACTACTCTTGGTCCCATTGTGAAAGAATTATTTATTTTTAATTATACCCTCACTCTACAGAGTATGATCTTATATCACCCGCTTCAAATGTAACCTTTTTATACCCTACACCACAGGGTAGGTAGTAGGTAGGTGTAGGATATCATAAAGTCGGCCACGCCCGACTATATGATAATTGTTTTTACCCCTGATGATGGCTGGCGAAGGTTTTCATGGCCTCAAGCTGAACAAATCCAAAAGAAAACAAGTAAGGAAGGTTAAAGCCGGACGTGGCCGACTATATGATACCCTACACTTAGTCATTATACCCTATAGTGTAGGATATAAAAAGGTCATTACATTTCAACCGGGTGATATACGATGCAGCTATAAGAGGAGAATATAAACAACAACAAATTCCTTACTTCTATCTGAATTTGTAAGAAAATTTGAACACAAACTTTGAATGGGAGATATATACAAATCTGTACCGATCTGACCCATGTTTAGCAAAGGTTTTCTAGTTGAAATATTAGACGCTTTCCCAAATTGTATGGGGTGTTAAATATATGTTTTCTAGAGCGGAAAGAATCAAAACGGGAGCAAATATATAAACTGAACCGATGAGACCAACTTTCGCTATAGTAATTTCTATTTGAAACATTAGCTGATGTGCTGAATAAGAAGAAAATATGTTTAAATATGCTATTTCTAGAGCGGAAATAATCAATTCAGTAGCGAAATTTGTAATGGACCTACATATATATTTATATATATATATTCATCTGAACCATTTTCACCAGAGCTGTTTTTAGTTGAAATATAAGTTTTTTGCAAAATTTAAAGAAAATCTGTCAAAGTTTGTGGTTTCTAGAGCGGAAAGAGTCAAATCGGAGGAGACATTTGTATGGGAGCTATATATAAATCTGAACCGATCTATCCTATTTTTACCAGAGCTGTTTGTAGTTGAAATATAAGCTGTTTTGCCAAATTTAAAGAAATTCTGTCAAAGTTTGTGGTTTCTAGAGCGGAAAGAGTCAAATCGGAGGAGACATTTGTATGGGACCTATATATAAATCTGAACCGATCTATCCTATTTTTACCAGAGCTGTTTCTAGTTGAAATAGACGGCGTCTTACCAAATTGGAGGAAAATCTATTGAAATATGTGGTTCTACAGCGGAAAATGTAAAATCGGAAGCAAAATTTGTATGGGAGCTACATCTAAATCTGAACCGATTTGCTTCAAATTAAATAGCGTCCGTCCTTATCCCATAAAACTTCGCTGTGCAAAGTTTCATTTAGTTCTAACAACAATTGCGACCTGGACTTTGATTACAAGAATAGATGGACAGACGGACGGACGGACATCGCTAAATCGACTCAAAAAAATGATTCTAAGTCGATCGGTATAATAAACGATGGGTCTATCTCGTTTCCTTTTGGGTGTTACAAACAAATGCACAAAGACATCATACCCTGTGGTGTAGGGTATAATTAATATAACAAAATGTCAACAATACAAAAATCAATTATATTTTCCATTCTGCATTAATATTGAGGAATGAACTCCATGGAATATACTCTCCACTGTACGCCTGGTCGAACATATCGCCCTCTTTACTTTTTTGTTTTATTGTGAAGTTTTGTAAAATTGAAATGTTATACCAGCCTTATTTATTCTCAAAATCCAACGCTCATCTTTATTGCATTTATCAATATCATATTTTGTTTTTTTTTTTTCAGTTCCAAGAAGTTATCGTCATTCCGCCGTCATCGGCCGCAAGTCTGATTAGTCTCGACAATAGCAGTATCATATTTAACAAAGAAATGAATATGGCAGATTTATCAGATGCAACAAAAACAACAAATTACAACATCAAAATACCCACCGAAGATGAAGTGACCAGGAGCACGACAGGAGGTGCAAGTGCCAACCAATTTTACTGTGATTATTATTTAGCCATAAATGTAAGTGAGCAATGGCCACAGCGGATGTTTGTTATTGGGATGATGGATAGATGCTAAAAGGAAACCAAAATTAACAAGTTAATGTTTGGAAAAATTACAAATCTTCCTTTTAATATACATCACACCAAATAACAAGAACACATGCTGATTACTTACCTAACAAACTTGAATGATCTCCTAAAATAATCTAAAACTTTGTTTTGCTTTTTCTTCCTTTGACACCACCCCCCCTTCTTTCATCTTTCATCCCATTTATATATTGTTGAAACTTTTTTGCAGACTTTTTTGCTGCTGACGCTTCTTTCCATGATGACCTGTGCCACTTATCAAGTTCTGCGTATTTTATTAAAGTTAATTCTATTGTTAATGGCCTCAGCTTTTTATATCGGATTTTCCATATTTTTCCTGATACAGGAGGAAATGTACTACAATTTGGAGTAAGTAGTTGTTTAATACCGGAAATATAGTTTCTAAATATTATAGCATATTCAGGCTTAAACTACTGCTTGGTGTTGTTTGTTGCAAAAATGGAGTTTAGGTACACAGCGCTACAGAAAAGAATGAAGTTGAAAGCTCTGGGAAGTGATAGTAATTTTCTGGTATACTGAAAGAATTATCTTGATACTATTTATGATTTTGTCTTAACCTCAGTGAAATTTTTCATTAAAAGGTCACCAAAGAAACACTTCATAAAATGTATGAAACTGTATGTTTCATAAAGAAAAAATCAATGAAAAGTGTCATAGATTTTATGAAACATTTCTTAGAAACTATGAAATGCAGTTCTTCATTCGATGAACTTTTGTCATACAAGTTCATTATTATCATTATATGATTTATGAAAATTTTCATAGATTTTATGAAGAAACTTCATTAATATTATGAAAAAGTTTCATAAATATTAATACTGAAGTTTCCAATATAAACAAAGAAGGTCTGACTTGTTGACCAACATCAGACACAAGACTCTCGTTTTCGAATGAGTATGTCTTTGAACAAAATCAGGGTAAATACTTATGTCAGAGTTAACAGAGGACAAAAGAGAATTGCTAGCATTCAACCAAATAAAGTCGTCACACTAAACCGTAGTTGTATGTTATGAAACGTGTTTCTTTAATACTATGAAATCTTTCTGAGATCTTATGAAACTAAGTTTCACTAATTTAACAATTTTGTTTTATGAAATGTTAATGAAAAAATTGTATGAAACATTTCATTTTATTTATGAATTGTTCATGCATATTAACCCACAAATGCATAGCGTACCACCTTATATGGTACATATCTTTAATCATGTGCTATTCTAGTAAGTCAACCCGAAATGAAATACCGAATACTTTAAATTGAAGCAGGCAGTATTTCCTTTCATTCAAATATTGTTTCGCAGGGCTTGCAACGTGCTTTAGCTCATAATAAGCCTTCGAAGCGGACGATTGCAATTTTTGCACGCATTTTCAAAAGAGACGTTTTATATTGAAATCAAAATTGATAATGCTAATTATTCGTGCGGAAATAAGTTCTTGTGAGTAACCAGAGCTTTGTTTTAGCTAATTATAATGAATCTTGAGCTCGACCATGTTAAGCCTTTTCCAGAAAATTATGAATTCCCAAGAAAATGAATGCTGAATTCGTGTTTAGAGAGCAAATTTACATTAGGGTAGGTAGCTTAGTCTACATACTGGCAGCTGACCTCATGCATTTAAGGGTTAAGAAAAAATTCATTAAATTTATGAAACACCTTGAAATGAAATCGCTTCATAGATATTATGAAGGAAAATTCTTTCAGTGTAGGTATTGTCGTATATAAAATTTGCCAGACTCCCCCAAAATCTTAAGTTACGGATAAAAACCCGGTTTTTCGTAGCTTTGAACACTTATTAGTTGTTAGTTGGTTATCAGAGTTACAATCCGTCCCAGAATTATAGGCGGCGGCTGCGCCACCCAAAATGGGTCGGCGGCGGCGGCATTCGACTGATTTGCCGGCTCGTTCTGTCATTCGATCATTCCTATTTATTTAATAATTTTGGGAAAAGGGAAGGAACATTTGTATTGGTTTTTAATACCTTATCTTTTATTTTTCGCCAACTAGTTCAATATTCATTAATATTAGCCAATGTTGCCATAATTCCATATTATTATGCCATACCATTATTTTTGGCGAGTGGGAATCCATTCCGAAAATTTATAATATGTATGAATTCAATAAATATTTTTGCAATTACAGTTTTTCATATGAGGCATATTTGACCAGACAGCTCTAGCTACTTTGTCACACTAAAGAAGTACAACAGAGGTGCTGTTGTTTATTGTTTTTATAGCAACACTTGGCCACGCATACTGGAATTGACTTATATAAATGCGACTTTCAAAATACAATCATTCAACTTTCTATAGACGTCATCTATAGTGGGATATCAAATTCAAAGAAAGATCCACATATTTGTTTGTTGTCTAAGTCGACAGTTATATTTTCTTTTGTAATTTTAAGTGGGTTGTCTATTTTGACAGTAAGATTTGTTGGAGTAAGAACTCACGGCGCACAGAGGGTTGAAATCGAAAAAAGTGGAGATTAATTCGGGGAAGCCTTCGGGTCAGGTAATATTTATATTTTTTCAATATTTATACCATAATCAGTAAAAGAAAACACAATTTGAGTACAATTTAGTGGAAAACAAGTTTTTCCTGGAAAATAAATTAATAATCCGTCCGTGTATATATTCTTGTTATCGAAGTACAAGTCGCAATTATTATCCAATCCCAACAGAACTTGGTACAGCTAATTTTTTCGCATCAATGACGGACGCTATTAAATTTGAAACAAATCAGTTCAGATTTAGATATATCTTCCATACAAATGTCACTCCCGATTTGACTTTTTTCGCTCTAGATACCACATATTTTAACCGTTATCGTTGTGCTGTGTAATTTCAACTAGAAACATTAATGGTGAAAGTGGGTCACATCGCTTCAGATTTAGGTATAGCTCCCATACAAATGTCGCTCCAGATTTTACTTTTCCGCTCCTGTAACAAAATTGTTTACCTAATTTTGTTCGCATTTGGCACATAACATTACATTGCACCTACAAGCAGCTGTAGTTAAACTCGGTGACATCGGTCCATTGTTTGATAAAGCCCCCATACAAATGTCCCACCAGATTTGGTGACATTTGCTCCTAATGTACAATGATTCGAATGTGTCCGAAACTGTCACAGATATTTCAATACATCTAGAATTGGTAGTACTCGTTATACCCTACACCACTTCGTTTTTGTATAGGGATGTTTATAAATTAAGATTTATTGTGCAACTTAGAACCTCATTCTGCTTCAGTGAATACTTTTCATGAGAAATAATTGTTTCATTTAAGAGTTAAATAAATAAAAAGACTTATTTTTCATTACAAAATACCTAAATATTAAGTTTTCGTCATATTCTAAATTCCAGTTGTACAATAAAACTTAATGTATAAGCACCCATAAAGAGGGACTATTTTCACAATTTATTTAATAAAATAAATTGGCGCAAAAACGCGCAACATCTAATTGCGGAATATTGAAGCTAATACATTGTAATTTAATTAGAAATTCACCATCTGGTGGTATGTTACAGAATTCACATTTAAAACTCCACATATATTTTGAAAATACCTTAAATTTAGACATATTTTCAACAATTTTTTAAAAATATTTCTACAATACTTTCGTTAAAACATTTTTTTGTAAAAATACTCTAAAATAACTGAACTTGAAGATTTCATAATCAAAGTGATACTTTTTATCAATGGGCAAAAAGGTATTAACCTTTAAAATATGTCAATTTGAACTTTTCACAACTGATCGCGTAAATCTCAAAAATTTCTTGACTTTAAGGTAATGCAACTGGGAAACTAAATAACACATGTCATATATATTTTCGCTAGTGATGTAGAATTCTTTACTCGTATAATAAAAAATTAAAAAAAATAAATTTGTTTTAGTTTTTTCGTTTGCATTTTTTTGGTCTGTAATCAATATTTGATTTGAACTGGGATATTGTCCTGTCTCAAGACCATTTTGCTTCTATATTTAATAGAATGCAAATTTATTTACAAATGGCATGGTGACATTTATTACTTGGCTGCAGACTACCACGATCATGATTTCGACCATGTCAAAAGTCTTTTCAAGTGGAGGCCGGGTTTGATGTTGAAAAGTCGCTGCGAAGCCACTTGAAAAGACTTTTGACATGGTCGAAATCATGATCGTGGTAGTCTGCAGCCAAGTAATAAATGTCACCATGCCATTTGTAAATAAATTTGCATTCTATTAAATATAGAAGCAATATGGTCTTGAGCCAGGACAATATCCCAGTTCAAAAAAAAAATAAATAAATTTTGATTTTTGAATTAATCTCCATTTTTTGGCGATTTCAACCCTCTGTGCGGGGCGTGGTTGAAGTCGATATGAGTCGATGAAATCGGCGGCGTGGTTGAAGTCGATGTGAGCCGATGAAATCGGCGGCGGCGCGGCTCGTGCGGAAACATGCGGCGGCGGCTTGTCAGCTTAAAATCGGTCGGCTTATATCTCTGTTGGTTATGAACCGATTTTCACCTTAACATTAATTTTTCAACACTAATTTAGATAAAAGTTGGAAAAAAGCATGGCGACCATTTTAATAAACAATCCCCACTTTAGGAACACATTTTCCACACATGGGAAATTCGGGTATTTTTTAGAAAAAAAAAAATAAATCTGGTAATTTTGCACCGTTTCTATCTCTTTGTCGAATCTTGAGTATTTTTATTGGACTTCAATTCGTAAAATTATGAGAGATTCGAACTGGAATGACCAAAACTTGTATTTTTGCAACAATTTTGATTTAGGGAAATTGACGGATTTTTTAAAACAATGCCCCGTTTTACTCTTTACTAAATGTGTTAATTAAATAATTTTACAAGTAGTGCGACTAGCAAGCAAAATAATGTGCAAAAACATTGTCAATGTTGAAAAATGGCTAAAATTTAAAAAAAAACTGTCTTTGCTGGAAAAAAGCACGCCGATTTCGTAGGTTTTATTAAATAAACTATATATCGTTCGAAAGCTCCTGGTTTCTCTTCAGATCCGAAAAAGTAAAAGTACTATGGTACAGGTATATAAGTGTGCCAAGGTACGAAAACCGGTTTTTTTACCTGTAACTCAAGATTTTGGAGGTATCTGACAAATTTCAAATAGAGATTCTTGTTCTACTTGAAAATACCTACAAGAAACATAATATCACTTCCCAGAGTTTTTGGACTGTCGCACAGTGTGAAATGAAGTCAATATTGAAGAATGTTACGTGTGAAGGACTTCAAATTTTCCTTTTTATACCCTCAATCTACAGAGTAGGAGGGTATATATCATTTGGACAGCACAAAAATGTAACGCATTGAAGGAGTGACTTAAAACCCAAAGTATGTTTGGACCAAATCCGTTACATAACTTTTTAAGTCGTTTGAGCTACGCCTGTCCGTCTGGCTGGTTGGTGTACACATTGTAATATTTTTCCCAAACTTAGTTTAAGTTCGAAGATGGGCGAAATTGCCACGCCCCTTCTGGTACCACTATAACTTCCATACGGATATTCGGAATCCGCTATATTTTGGTATTTGATAATGTTTTTATAATCGCTTTATGTGTACATGCCATGCCATGCCATACTACGTATAATTAAAGCTGTTATAATTACTGTACGGATGATCGGAATACTGTGAAATTTCATTTGTATAGCGGTTATATTCGCATGGAATTTGGGCGATATTGCCACACCCCTTCTGGTAGCTCCCACACAAAGTGACATAAACTTTGGTTACAATAAAACCGATATAACATCCATACGTCTAGTCAAAATCATTTGCAATTTCATATTTAGAATTTTTTTTCAACTATTCAACCGTTGGACTATTATTTGTGGGGTGCCCGATGCAGCCATTTGAATGAAATTATTTTCCATTATTAACCGGAAGGATTGTACTTTCAAATAAAAAAAGAAATTTGAGAAAATATTCAGTAGTTTTTTATAGCATTTTCAAAAAAAAAGTTATTTAGCGGACCCTATATAAGTCGTTTACTTGTTCTCCAACAGCCAAAGTTATTTTTTGCTTTTCTAAAGAATCTTACTTGCCGTGATATTTTAAATCTGACATTACCTTCGAACTCATTTATTAAATCGCCCACGTCCTTTTAAATTCAGTCCTTCATCCAAAATGCAAACTGCTTTCGTCTTCTCCATTGACATTGCTTATTAAGTTTAACGCAATGTTGTCGACCGGAAATGGGGTAATTTAATTTGCACTTCATTCGCAGGAAATGAGACAGGAACTACTACTACAACCACAACAAAAACAACCACAGCAACCCTAGCAATGTATGCATAAAATTATGCTGTTTAAGTTAAATTTGTTATAAATTTCCCTTCATTATTTCTAGCATTAGTTTTCATGCGTTTTCTCTTTTTCTTCTTCTCCCCCTCTCCGGTTTTATATCATCTTGCATTGAATTAATGCACTCGCCCCGTACTGCTGCACTGTTGACATGACTATCATCGCCGCCACCTCTGGACTCCAACTCATCGATGGAACTCAAACTGGAAATGTCGATACTGTTCGCACTTTCCGATAATGCATTGTGCCCTGTGTGTGGCTATGTGTCGCTCGTCACCTACCTGCGTGGGCGTAATGTTTTCGAAATGCGTTTCTCGCTTGCCATGCATTAGTAATGAGGAGGCACTACTGCGTTATATAATTGATTTAATTTTCCTTTTTGCATTCATGCTCGCTTTGATTTTCCACAGTCACCAGACGGAGGCCACCTATCGTTTGGATTTCATTTGGAAGCTACAAGCCACTGGTAAGTAAATGCGTGGGATGTGGACTGGGATGGCAACCATCATTATGGTCTTGTTCGTCTGCTGAGGGTAATTGCATAAAATTGCCGGCATTTCAATTTAAAAGGCAGTGTCGTATTGACATTTACATTGCAGACTTTCCGATAAATAGCGAATGACATTAAGACAACCCACGGAATTGTTTAATATTAAATTGATACTTGGAATAAATTATTCAGTTATGATCTGATGTTAGCAATATTACTCGAAAAAAGGCACAGAAAATGGTAATTTTGAAAATAAATAAGAAGACCTTTAATTTTTTTTTTCAAAAGTAATCCCTGAAAATTCTGACAAGAGCTGGTTTCGAAATGTGTAAATGTTAGCGAATTTTATGAATGTTTGCACAAGTGATTTAGTAACCGAAGCTATAATATTTTAGAAATTGTGAGTGTTAGTTAGCTGTTTGTGGGCTGCATTTAATAATATAGTTGCCACAGAATTGTGATAACTTGATTGCAAATGAGTAATTTCATTTGAAGCGATCGCACTCTTCCCTTCGATTTTAATGAAATTTTCCAAATATGTACTTTTCTATATATAGCGTTAAATACTGAATTTCTCGATTTAAAAAAGTGTGTAATTGTAGACAAAATTTTAATTTGAAAAAATGGTTCAGATTTAGGTATAGCCCATATCTTTATACCCTCCACCTCCAGGATGGGGGTATATTCACTTTGTCATTCCGTTTGTAACACCTTAAAATATTCATCGGAGACCCCGTAAAGTATATATATTCTGGGTCGTGGTAAAATTCGAAGACGATATAGCCATGTCCGTCTGTCTGTCTGTTTGTTGAAAGCACGATAGCGGCCGAACGAAATGAGCTAGGAGGTTCAAATTTTCCCTAAATGTGTCTTATGGTTGCAGATCGGTTGGGATTGAAAGTGGGCGGAATCGGCCCAGAGGGAAAAATTTTTCCCTCAAAAGGACTGAAAATACCCCTAATATTTAGAGTATTTCAGCATGTTTTTTGAACATATTAGCTTGTATTCACTTGATATTTGCAATTCGCATTCTCTTTATAGTATAATAGGGCACCATGGAGTGATTTTTATTTGTAGGAGGCGAAATGGGACAAAAAGGGATAAAAATGGTACTTACACTGTGCAAAATTTTTGAAGTCATTTCAAAATAACCATATACGGACACCGCTACATGATAAAAGACAAAAAAAAAAGACCCGTGTTTTTTCCCCCAAAGTCATGCACTTTTTTTTATGGGCCCCCAGAGATTTGAGGCCTTGTAATTATGGTTATTTTGAAATGACTTCAAAAATGTTGCACAGTGAAAGGAAAAAAATCTAATTTTTGGAAAATTTTTCAATTTTGCGGCTACCTAAGCGCTACCTAAACGGTGTTAAGAATAATTCCTAGGAAGTTCATATGTTCTAGAAAGTTGTTTATTGAGATCTTAAGTACATTTTTGTGCTTGATTGTTTCCCTGAATTTTTAACGGTTTGCTACCTATGGACCTGAACAGGGGAAAAAAGGTTAAAAAAAATCGAATTTTTTTAAGTTTTTTGCGATTTTGACCTTGAAGATGAAGTTTTTGATTTTATATGTTCACAATTTTTGTTCTTTATGACAAGAGCTAGAACTTTGCCTCAGAGAGTAAATCAAAATTCCGAACGGTTTGCAAGATATGAGCCTGAGAATATGATCACTTTTTTCCAAAAATTACACCGAGGCCTCAAATCTCTGGGGGCCCATAAAAAAAAAAGTGCATGACTTTGGGGGAAAAAAAACACGGGTCTTTTTTTTGGTCTTTTATCATGTAGCGGTGTCCGTATATGGTTATTTTTTTTCGTGTTGCACTGTGTTATCAAACGACAACAGATAGAAACACGAAATTTGGCGTGTTCATTCCTCTAATAGAGTAAATACATAATATAAGAGTATTTTTTATAAATTCGTACTTTTAAGGGGTTAAGTGGAGATAGAGGGATAAAAATAGTACCAACCAAACGGCTGCACCTAGAATAATGAAATTCGGTGTATATATTCCTCTGATTGCGTAAACACATAAAATAAAGGATATTTTCGAAATTCGTACTTTTAGGGTGTAAAATGGAAAAAGGGGATAAGAATTGTACCAAACAAATGGATGCAGCTAGAACCAGGAAATTCGCTGTATACATTCCTCTGACTGAGTACACACGAAGGTTTTTCCAAATTCGTACTTTCAAGGGATTCGATGTGAGCAGAGGGATAAAAATGGTACCAACTAAAAGGCTACAGCTAGAATGATGAAATTTTCGAAAGTCGTACTTTTAAGGAGTAAAATGCGAAAAAGGGGATAAAAATGCTACCAACAAAATGACCGCAGATAGTATTATGGAATTCGGAGTATTCATTCCTTTGAGTACATAGCCCCGTAAAATTTGTTTTTCCAAATTCGTACTTTATTTTGTTACTTTTACGGTATTTTCCAAAATTAATCCTTTTGAAATTAAAATAGGATGGAAATACAACCTACCAAACCACTGTAGCTGAAAATACACTCTCTGCCTCCCAATATTTAGGGTATTTATGATTGCTGACTTATATTTACTTTATGACTTTAAGTATTATTTCCATTCTGTATATGCATAGTATATATAGATTAATAGCCTTGGCTTATTAATTAAATTTCTGATTTTCATACATTTGAAATTTGTTGCGGACATTCCTCTTGTAGCTTGGAAGCACCACAAAGAAAATTAAAGTTTTAGCGGGAGAAATGGGACAAAAAGGGATAAAATATGGTACCAATGATACGACAGCAGCTAGAATCGTGAAATTCGGTGTGTACATCCCTCTAATTGCATAGACACTTAAAATAGAGGGACTTTTCGAAATTCGTACTTTTAAGGGATATAATTGAAAAGAGGGATAAAAAAGGGGACGTTCCAAACCGCTGAAGTTGATATCATGAACTTCGGTGTATATATTCGATGCGTATTCGGTGTTCTGACTATGAAGACCCGAAACAAAAAGTTTTTTTTCGAAATTTGTACTATTCTTAACATAATAATACAGCCACTTTGCATGTATCGGAAAATGCTTCTCCCGACTGACAATCGCCTAATATTTAGTCATGTTCACTTTCACAATTACAACATTGTATTTATTTATAGTAGTAGATTTTAAACAGTGCGCATAAGTATACATTATAGTTTGAAATAGTAAACAAATATAGTAATGTGCATAAAAATATCACAATTTTCGTAATATGGTACTGTACTTCTATGTAAAGTCGGCATCCTTTAATCTGCTGGTAATACTGTAGAATGCATATCCGTATATAAGATTCGGCCCGGCCGAACTTTACGCCTTCTTTCTTGTTTTGCTCTAGAAACCTCATATTTTACTCGATTTGCTTCAAATTTGGCACAGTACCTTAAAATTCAACTAGAAACATATATGGCGAAAGTGGGTCAGACCGATTTGATTTTTTCCGCCCTAGAGACCATATATTTTAACCAACTTTCTTCAAATTTAGCACAACAAATGTGAAAGTAATTCAGATCGGTTCAGATTTATATGTAGCTCTCATACAAATATCGATCTATATTTGGCTTTTTCTGCTCTAGAGGTCACATATGTTAATCGAAACTAGAAACAGCTATCGTGAAAGTGGATCAGATCGGTTAAGATCTAGATATAGATGTAGGCCCCACAAAAATGTCGCACCCGATGTGACGTTTTTCCGCTCTAGGAAACACATATTTTAAACGACATTCATTAAATGAGCCACATCGTTTTAGGTTTTAGTTAGGGATGTCAAAAAACGACCCTTTTTAGAAAACCAATTAGCAATTTCAAAAAACCGGTTTTTAGATTTTTACAACACCGATGAAACCGGTTTTTTGAAACAGGCAAAAATTTAACATTTTCTATTATTTCAAACTTTTTGTAGTTATTGAATAAAACGTAATATTAAAACCTTCTTATGCTTTAATTTGTATACCCTCCACCTAAGGATGGGGGTATGTATATTCACTTTGTCATTCCGTTTGTAACGCCTTGAAATATTCATCGGAGACCCCATAAAGTATAGCGAGGGCTTATAAGTTTGATCATAATCAAAATCACATCAGAAATTTCAACGCGTCGCTTGCGGCCTTTTTGTTTACAATGTAAATATTTGCTACGTTTATTATTTTTGATTTAGACCGACAAACCTACCGACCGACAAAGAATGAAAATAAAACTGAAAGCAAAAACCCCTTTGCATACATATGTTCTACACATACTCACAAGTGAATACATACACACATTTCGATAGCTGAAATGTAAAAGGGCGTAAGATCACTTTTCATTTTACAGGGGAAAAATCGAATAATGTGGATAAATAAAGGGTACAAAGTACAACACGAAAAAACATAGCCATAGACACCACAACGTGATAAAAGACCAAAAAAGACCCTTGTGTCCCAGTTTTGCCTAAAGTCATGCACTTTTTTATGGCCCCCCCAAAGATTTGCGGCCTATGTGTAATTTTTGCAAAAAATTATCATTTTCTCAGGCTCAAATCATGCAAATCGTTTAGAATTTTGGTTTGCTCTCTGAGGCAAAGTTGTAGCTCTTGTCATAAATGACAAAAAAACTTCATCTTCAAAACAAAAAAATAAAAATCGCAAAAAATTGATTTTGTAACCTTTTTCCCCTGTTCAGGTTCATAGGTAGCAAACCGTTCAAAATTCAAGGAAACAATCAACTACAAAAATTTACCTAAGATCTCAATAAACAACTTTCTAAAACATATGAACTTCCTGCGAATGATTCTTAACGCCGTTTAGGTAGGAAAAATATATCTTGCAGGACTGTTTCTGTTAATGGTCTGTTCGACTACAGTGCGTATTAGTGATATTATCCTTAATCAACAGCACGTATACGCTACCTACCCACACTACAGCCTATAAAATTTGATCACCGATATTTGTGATTTTGACCTTGAAGATGATTCTTTTTGATTTTATATGTTCACAATTTTTGTTCTTTATGTCAACTGTGCCTCGAAAATCCAAACGGTTTACAAGATAAGAGTCAGAGCAAATATTAACTTTTTTTGAAAAAAAAAAAACAGTAAGGAAAGGCTAAAGTCGGGCGGGGCCGACTCTATGATACACTCCACTTTCAATCCGAATACAATTCAATTCGGTGAAAACGGGAAGGTTTTTTGTATCCTGTAAATGTATGTGTTTGACAAAAAATTTTATATCGGAAAGGACATTTGTATGAGGATATATTGAAACCTGGAACGAAATAGGTGAAATATAAAATGTATAGTTTGGCCAAAATCGGTTAAACTTATGGGAGCAACATTTGAATTTGGGCTATATTTAAATCTGAACCGATCTTACCCACTTTCACCATAGTTTTGTTTAGTTAGATTATAAGATGGTGTGCGAAATTTAAAGAAAATCGAGACTATATATGGCTTTTAAAGCGGAAAAAGTCAAATCGGGAGCGACATTTGTATGGAGGCTATATCTAAATCTGAACCGATCTTACCCAATTTCTGCATAGTGTTTCTAGTTGGATTATAAGATGTTGTCCTAAATTTAAAGAAAATCGGGTACAATATATGGTTTTTAGAGCGCAAAATTCAAATCGGGAGCGACATTTGAATGGGGCCTATATCTAAATCTGAACCGATCTAGCCCGCTTTAGCCACAGGTGTTTCTAGTTAGAATATAAGATGTTGTGCCAAATTTAAAGAAAATCGATTAGAATATGTGGCATTTAGAGCGGAAAAAGTCAAATCGGGAGCGACATTTATATGGGGGCTATATCTAAATCTGAACCGATCTTACCCAATTTCTGCAGAGGTGTTTCTAGTAAGATTATAAGATGTTGTGCCAAAATTTAAAGAAAATCGAGTACAATATGTGGTTTCTACAGAGGAAAATGTCAAATCGGGAACGACATTTGTATGGGGGCTATATCTAAATCTGAACCGCTTTGACCTATTTTCACCATAGATGTTCTTAGTTTAAATATAAGATGTTTTGCCAAATCTGAAGACAATCTGATACAATATGTGGTTTCTAGAGCGGAAAAAGTCAAATCGGGAGCGAAATTTGTATGGGAGCTATGTATAAATCAGAACCGATCTGACCGATATTCACCATGGGTGTTTCTAGTGGAAATATAAGATGTTTTATCAAATCTGAAGACAATCTGATACATTATGTGGTTTCTAGAGCGGAAAAAGTCAAATCGGGAGCGAAATTTGTATGTGAGCTATATATAAATCTGAACCGATCTAACACATTTTTACCGCAGGTGTTTCTAGTTACAATATAAGATGTTTTGCCAATTTTAAAGAAAATCTGTTGTAATATGTGGTATCTAGAGTGAAAAGAGTGAAATCGGGAGTGAAATTCGTATGGGGCCTATATATCTAAAGTGGATTTTGGGTTAATATCCAAACTCAGTATTAGGGCTTTTTTGAGTTTCGTTAGAAAAGTCACCATTTTTTATCCAAATAAGGCTACAATTTTCGAGAATGTGTATTTTGGTGTAATACACTCCCAGCAAAAAAATGGAAGTACATTTTAATCGCTTCACAAAATCCAAATGTGAATTTTTCCCGCTTTTGAGGAAGTTGAGTTCTTATAACCGAAAAAACTGATTTTCTCCTTAATTAATTATGAATCATTCTTCTACAGTTTAATCTAAAAAGGATTACTAATTGCTACGATTAAAAAGTTTTCGAAATTTCCAATTATTCGCGGTTCTATGGTTCATTGCCACTTTTGCATGTTTAAAATTGAGCACTATGAATTTTGAAATAAGCACATAATGCTCAAATATATAAATAAGACTTATTGTAAACTCGATAACATTTTTAATGAAATGTTGGCAATGTTGTGTAGAAAAAGCATGGGATGTACACAGCGAATTTAAAGATTCCAGCTTCATCCATCAGATATGTAGCATTATTAATTTTACAAAAAGTGGATATTGCGGTAGGGCACGGTAAACAAAAAATACAAATTGGATATTTTTGGAAAATTTTCATTTTCGCGGCAAATATGGATTTTCTCGCGATCTAGCCAACGGATCCGACTGAATTTTTGCTTCCGTATTAAGAACCAATGTCGCTTGTAACATATAAAGGGTGATTTTTTAAGAGCTTGATAACTTTTTTTTTAAAAAAAAAAAACGCATAAAATTTGCAAAATCTCATCGGTTCTTTATTTGAAACGTTAGATTGGTCCATGACATTTACTTTTTGAAGATAATTTCATTTAAATGTTGACCGCGGCTGCGTCTTAGGTGGTCCATTCGGAAAGTCCAATTTTGGGCAACTTTTTCGAGCATTTCGGCCGGAATAGCCCGAATTTCTTCGGAAATGTTGTCTTCCAAAGCTGGAATAGTTGCTGGCTTATTTCTGTAGACTTTAGACTTGACGTAGCCCCACAAAAAATAGTCTAAAGGCGTCAAATCGCATGATTTTGGTGGCCAACTTACCGGTCCATTTCTTGAGATGAATTGTTCTCCGAAGTTTTCCCTCAAAATGGCCATAGAATCGCGAGCTGTGTGGCATGGAGCGCCATCTTGTTGAAACCACATGTCAACCAAGTTCAGTTCTTCCATTTTGGGCAAAAAAAAGTTGGATATCATCTCACGGTAGCGCTCACCATTCACAGTTACGTTACGATTCGCATCATCTTTGAAGAAGTACGGTCCAATGATGCCACCAGCCCATAAACCGCACCAAACTGTGACTTTTTCTGGATGCATTGGTAGCTCTTGCAATGCTTCTGGCTGATATTCACTCCAAAATCGACAATTCTGCCTATTTACGTACCCATTGAGCCAAAAATGAGCTTCGTCGCTGAACACAATTTCTTTCTTTCTGAACTTTCTTAACAGAGCACGCATTTTGATAATAAAATTCAATGATTTGCAAGCGTTGCTCGTTAGTAAGTCTATTCATGATGAAATGTCAAAGCATACTGAGCATCTTTCTCTTTGACACCATGTCTGAAATCCCACGTGATCTGTCAAATACTAATGCATGAAAATCCTAACCTCAAAAAAATCACTCTTTACATATGTAACCAGGCGCAAAAATCGATGTAATTGTTAAAAAATCCAATATTCGCGGTTGCAATTGCTTATATTTTAACTTTTTTCATCCAGTATTCTGAAACTCTTTTGACACAAATATTCCCCATGAAGTCAGCAATCAGATGCCAAAGAAATATTTTGGTATTCTAAATATACATTTCACAATTTTTAACTTTACAGCCACCATTTATCCTATTTTAGCCTAATAACTTGGGAAGCAAAATGCTATTAACGGCGAATGATGGAATTCGTTAGTACGATATACCCTAAATCTATAAAAATGCTGAAAAATGTTTTAAACAAAATCGTTATAGCGAAATACAACCCTCGGCTATATGTTGCTCCATTTTTTAAATATTTTATTTCTATTATTTTTATGTTCATAGCCACTTATGCAGTCACAAAATAAAGTGTGAGTTGATAAGGCTGTTTTTCTTTAAGCCGGGATAACAAGCTGCGATAACAAAAACGTTAATAAAAATTTATTTTTTTGCTCAAAATAAAAAAATGTTTTTTTCACATTGTCGCCAACTACAATATAAATATTTGTATCAAAACAATTTTCAAAAAATATTTTGTGTTGACTTTTTTGGACTTAGCCTCGATAGCCATAAATTTGACTTATACTGGATTTGAATTTGACTTATCCAGGCTAAGTCCAATATTTTTAATATAAAATATTTTTTCAAAAATTGTTTTCATTTTATATTGCTGTTGGCGATAATTTAAATTTTTATTAGGTTTTATTTAGGTTTTTCTTATCGCAGCTTAGTTATCCAGTCTTAAAGAAAACCAGCCTTGATAGCAAAATCAGAAAAATTAAAAAAAATGGCTTTAGAAAAAAAATTATTTTCCAAATTTATATGATAGACGACATCCATATGTTGCTCCATTTTTTAATATCTTATTGCTATTATTTTTATGTTCATATCCACTTATGCAGTCACAAAATAACGTGTGAGTTGATAGCAAAATCAAAAAATTTAAAAAAATAACGTGTGAGTTGATACCAAAATCAGAAAAATTTAAAAAAGGGCATTAGAAAAAAAATTCTTTTCCAAATTTATATCATAGATGACATCAAAATCTGAGAATAGTTTGGCATCAAAATCTCATTTTCGGGAAAATGGTTCATAGCCAGTCATGAATATAAGCCCTCGATATATATTCTGGGTCGTGGTAAAATTCTAAGACGATCTAGCCATGTCCATTTGTCTGTATGTGTGTTTGTCTGTCTGTCCGTCTTTCTGTCTGTTGAAAGCACGATAGCGGCCTAACGAAATGAGCTAGGAGCTTCAAATTATCCCTAAATGTGTCTTATAGTCGTAAATTGGTTGAAAAAAGTTTTTCCCTCACAAGGCCTAAAAATACCCAGAATAACCCCTACTATTATTTTATTGATATTGGGCACAAATAAAAATGGCACAAAAAGGGATAAAAATGGTACATATTAAACGACAACAGCTCGAAACACGAAATTCGGTGTGTGCATTCCTCTTATTGGGTAGATACATAATATGAAAGTATTTTTTCAAAATTCGTACTTTTAAGGCGTAAAATGGGAATAAAGTAATAATAATAGCACCAACCCAACGGCTGCACCTAGAATGATGAAATTCGGTGTATACATTTGTCTGATTGCATAGACACGTAAAATAAAGAAATTTTAGAAAGTCGTACTCTTAAGGGGGTAAAATGGAAAAAGGGCATAAAAATGGTACCAACCAAAAGGCCGCAGCTAGAACCATGACATTCGGTGTATACATTTCTCTGACTGCAAAAAATTTGGTTGAATCATGAAGTTAAATTATTTTGCAATACGTACATGATATAATGGATTTTCAAAAGTTATACTTTTGGAATTAAAAAAGTATAGAAATAAAATTTAATTTAACCAATATTTATGGTATTTAAGCTTTTTGAAAATATAAATATAAGAATATTTTTTTTAATTGACTTGAAGTATTATTTCAATATGTAAACGTATAGGTAACCTTGCCTTATAAGCATGGTTTAAAATACTAAAAATATTATATTTATTTATACAATTATTTTTTCAATATTTGTATTTGTTTTGGATTTGGCTATATTAAAACAAGTAAGGAAAGGCTAAAGTCGGGCGGGGCCGACTATATAATACCCTACACCACTCCCTACGTATGTATCTCGCTTTGATTACTAAACCCAGGTATTTCATGGGAGCAATTTTATGTAGTTCATACAAATTATATAAATTATATTCATATAATTTATATGCTATAAATTCATCTTTAGTCAAACTTAAGGAATATGGTAAATAATATGGTAATTGATCCAATTGTCCGACAGACAAATACAAATTATACAGTAGTTAACCAAAGTCATACCAATGTATGGACATATGGGCATCACCCAAACAATTCTCATTGCAATTCAATTCGGTAAAAAATTGAAATCGGGAAGGATTTTTGCATCCTGTAAATGTATGTGTTGACAAAAAATGTTAAATCGGAAAGGACATTTGTACGGGGGTATATTGAAACCTGGAACGATGTGACCCGCTTTCACCATGTCTGTTTATGGGTGAAATATAATATTTAAAATTTGGCCAAAATCGGTTAAACATTCGGGAGCAACATTTGTATCAGGGCTATATCTAAATCTGAACCGATCTTACTCACATTTTTTAGTTGGATTCTAAGATGTTGTACCAATTTTAAAGAAAAACGGGTACACTATGTGGATTTTAGAGCGGAAAAAGTCAAATCGGGAGCGACATTTGTATGGGGGCTATATCTAAATCTGAACCGATCTTACCCAATTTTTGCCAGAAAAAATAAATTCTGCCAAGTTTCATGACAATCGGACAACAATTGCGACCTGTAGAGTGCGAACAAGCTTAGATGGACAGCAGACGGACGGACGGACGGACAGACGGACAGACGGACAGACAGACATCGTTAAATCGACTCAGCTGGTGATTCTAAGTCGATCGGTATACTTAAAGGTGGGTCTAGCTCGAATGTTTCTTGGTGTTACAAACATTTGGCGCGAAACTAACTTATAATACCCTAGACCACGAAGTGGTGTAGAGTATAAAAAGTATATTTTCCTGCAATACTACTACAATACTACTAATCGACAGCCTCTGTGGAATGCAATCCATATATAGAACTTAACGCCGTTTTTACTTGTTCACTATCCGCTCGTGAGCTGAATGAGAATTCACGGTGTAAATGGTATTGAGAAAACCCCGCTAGAAATTAAAATCTGACCCGACCTTAATCAAACCATATCAAAAGCTTGCAATATGACCCAGTATACATGACAGATTTTTACGATTTTAGTAGTTGTTTTTGTTTGCAATCGTTCATTTCAGTCAGGAATATAAATTTGTTTCTTACCCACCAAAGAAGCCACTCCAATAAATATAGGAAATTTTTCGATGCAATAACGAAATAGTTTCTTTATATAGCAAAATAGTGTTCTACAGAATTTTATTAACTGAGGCAATGAATGTTTCTGCATAGAGTTTTCATTATTCCTTAATTGTCTACAACAATTTGTATCCATACTAGACCACCTACTTCATCTCTACCAATCCTTGGGTAATGTCCTTGTTTGTAAATGTCGCTTTTGCAGTTACGCAGAATGTAAAAAATTAAATTAAAAATAAACGATTTCTTTCAGTTTCCAGTTCCTAGGAAACTTCATCATCATCGTCACAGCATTTATTCGAACATCTTACCTGGCGTCGTTTAACCACAACGACAGACGAACATCAGCCACAGAAAAACACATCATTCAGCCTCAAGGAAAATATACATAAATATTTTCTTTTCACAGCCCCTTTTACTCGGTCCTTGAGACCCTCTTTGTTCAATTGAATGAATGCATCGGGGCTGGTGGTGGTGGTAGATGGGGGACAAGTACGTCGGAAATGGAATCAATGTATTCTTTGTTCCATAGTATACCAGTGTAAGTTGGTGCTCCCCTCGAACATCCAACAGCTTCAGTTAAATTGAATCAAGTTGTTTGCTGCTAAGTGGCGCTCAATTCAATTGTGTCGTTTTGTGTGGCAAAATAGACGAGTGCAACAATACTGTCGCACAATGTGGCAATATCAAGACAAATTTTATAAAAAATAACAGAAATTCTTGTAGTTTAACGAAACGTGGAGCTACTAATTTCATTTTGTATCATGGGTGTGAAGATATTTTTTATGTAAATTTGTCGCACATCAATCGAAGAAAAATTTGTGCTATGGAACGTATTTGAATTTTAGTTTTTACAGCAAAAGAAAAAAAATCGTAGCCTGTGTACCCTGGAACAAAACCTTCTTCTTCCTTTATTAGAGAGGAGTTTTGGAACAACCTATACATGTAGTTCTTCATTAGAGCAGCCTCTGTTCATGCAGTCAAGCATGATTCCTCTCCTGTACCCGAAATGAACTCTCGAGAACGTAATAATTGTGATTACGAAATATATTAATACAAATACCCTTATCAACGACAATAAGGAAAAGTCCTTTGAAACTAAACATAAATACCAACTACGTTGCCAAATCAATTTAAATCGAAACTATTAAAAGGGACAATGTTACAATGCCCTTGAACTTTGTTTCGATGAACAATAGCCCCAAGAGAGACAGAGAAGAACATGAAAAACCGATGTAAAACAAACTCTCCAGACAGGCAAAATGTTTTTACATATAACCTACATGCACTTTGACATTTTTGGGAAAACTAATATGTATGTACATGATAACAAACATACATACTGGACGAACTTCATGTTATATGAACGAGAAATTTTTCAAAGGTCTTACCATTTTGATGAAAATAGCTAACGATGAAAATTACTATTGTGAAAATTTCTAAAAAACAGTAACTATGAGATTTCGCATATTGTGAGGAAGTTGATTTAATCAACCATGAAATATGTGAAATATGTGTGTGCAGAGGAAGTGGTAGTTTTTACCGTATAAAAAAGTAAGAATGTTAAGTCAGCTTAACTAACTTACCTAAGCGGTATAGTGCTGTAATTATTTTTTTAGATTTTTGAGATAAAACTTTCATGTTATCAGTAGTCCACACGAGAAGCTTTAGTGAACGTCTTATGTGTGTGACAATATGGTCACGCTAGCACCACCCGGGTTAAATATCTCCCATATTCATTGACTGCAATTTTTACTATACTGCCAATTGCAAACGGCTGGTTAATCGGAATATTATTACCAATATAAAGCCATATGGATATTAACTGAAAGAGGAAAATATCTTTTTAAAAGTACTTAACATTTTAAATCTCCCCTAAAAATAAATAAAAACAAGTAAGGAATGGCTAAAGTCGGGCGGGGCCGACTATATGATACACTCCACTTTCTATCCGAATACAATTCAATTCGGTAAAAAAGTTAAAACGGGAGGAATTTTTGTATGTTTTCTAATCATAGGCTAATATGACTTGGTCCAATTTATCAAATCGAAAAGAATATTTGTATCGGGGCTAAATCCAAACATGCAATAAAGTGACCAACTTTCACAATAAGTTCTTTCAGTTCAAATATAAGGTGAATAAATTGGGTGAAAAATTGTGGTTTCTAGGGCGGAAAAAGTCTGTCCGGGAGCGAAATTTGTATGGGAGTTATATGTAAATCTGAACCGATTTGACCCATTTTCACCACGTGTGTTTCTAGTTATGTATATATTTTGCAAGATTTGATCTTGAGTCTGTTAAAATATGTGGCAGTATAAGATATTAGCACTACCCGCTGCTTCGAACGCGAAAAGGCAAGTTATTTGTTAATTTTATCCGTCTTTGTTTTTGGATAGTATTTATTTAATTTTGTTTTGGTGGATATAGATAAATCTAAAATAGTAATTTGGAAACCTCCTATTAGCCAGCACTCGCACACAGTCAAAGGAATGTGCTTGTCGATATGCACTATTTTAGCTGAACTATTTCGTATGTATAAATTTTATAATTTTCTACCAAGTTTTGAACAAAAATTTACAACCATTTATATCCTCGATCTCATGTTTCTAGATTCAGCCAGCCTGTTTATAACTATTTGCACTTCTTTCCCAAAAAGTACACATTTTAAAAAATCGCTACAGGTAACATGTGTTTTTGTTTCCACTAAAAATATGTACTTTGTTTGGTAACACATTTATTCCTTGCTGTCCCGTATCCCCCTTTTAAGTACAAATTTTGAAATATCCATTTATGTATCGCGCTTACGTAATTAAAGGATTGTACAACATTTTTATCTCTTTTCGGACCGCGAACCCCTTAAAAGTACAAATTTCGAAAAATCAAACTACGACTATAGCTGAAATATTTTAATTGGTACTATTTTTATCCCGCACATTGTTTATAAGTACAAAATTTTAAAAATTCGTTTAGATTTGCGCTTCTCGTTGTCAGTGGAACTTACACACCAAATTTCAAGACTATAGCTCCAATACTTTAGTTGGTACTACTTTTATCCCTTGGTGTTCACTCCCTATTAGAAAACTTCGAAAAAATTCCTTTTTGTCCTGCCTACCTCCTAAAAAGAACAAATTTCGAACAACCATATTATACTGCGATTCTACATATTATACTCACGCTTCTAGCTGTAATACTTTAGTTGGTAACATTTTTATCCCTTAGTAGGTACAATTGGTATCCCTTTTTGTCCGGCACTCCCATAACCAGCACAAATTTTGAAAGTCCCCCCTAAAAGTCCAAATTTCGAAAAATCCAATTTTACTCGCCCCCTAAAAATACAAATTTCGAAAAATCCAATTTTATTGCGCTTCTATATGGTCAGAGGAGTTTACATACCAAATTTCACGATTCTAGCTGCAATACTTTAGATTGTATCATTTTTATCCCTTTTTGTCCCGCTCGCCCTTTAAAAGTACAAATTTCGAAAAATCCAATTTTACTTCGTTTCTATATGGTCAGAGGAATTTACATATCAAATTTCACGTTTCCAGCTGTAATACATTAGTTGGTAAAATTGTTATCCCTTTTTGTCCCGCTCGCCCCTTAAAAGTACAAATTTCAAAAAATCCAATTTTACTTCGTTTTTATGGTCAGAGGAATTTACATACCAAATTTCACGATTCTAGCCGTAATACTTTAGTTGGTACTATTTTTATCCCTTTTTGTACCGCTCGCCCCTTAAAAGTACAAATCTCGAAATATCCCTATTTGTAGCTCGTCTGCATGGTCATTGCAAGGAATTCACCGAATTTCATGTTTCTAGCTACTGCCGTTTAGTCAGGACGAAGGTTCGATATTTATCACTTTTTGGGCCATTTTACCCCCTAAAAGTACGAATTTCGTAAAACCCTTTCTTAGTCGACGTCTACGTCATATTTGGGAACTACCCTGAAAATTGCATGAACTACTACCTGGCTTCAGCCGTTTGGTCTGGGGCTGGTCAATGATAAGTCAGTCAGTCAGTCAGTAACGCAACTCTTTTATAAAGGGTGATTTTTTAAGAGCTTGATAACTTTTTTTTAAAAAAAACGCATAAAATTTGCAAAATCTCATCGGTTCTTTATTTGAAACGTTAGATTGGTCCATGACATTTACTTTTTGAAGATAATTTCATTTAAATGTTGACCGCGGCTGCGTCTTAGGTGGTCCATTCGGAAAGTCCAATTTTGGGCAACTTTTTCGAGCATTTCGGCCGGAATAGCCCGAATTTCTTCGGAAATGTTGTCTTCCAAAGCTGGAATAGTTGCTGGCTTATTTCTGTAGACTTTAGCCTTGACGTAGCCCCACAAAAAATAGTCTAAAGGCGTCAAATCGCATGATCTTGGTGGCCAACTTACCGGTCCATTTCTTGAGATGAATTGTTCTCCGAAGTTTTCCCTCAAAATGGCCATAGAATCGCGAGCTGTGTGGCATGTAGCGCCATCTTGTTGAAACCACATGTCAACCAAGTTCAGTTCTTCCATTTTGGGCAAAAAAAAGTTGGATATCATCTCACGGTAGCGCTCACCATTCACAGTTACGTTACGATTCGCATCATCTTTGAAGAAGTACGGTCCAATGATGCCACCAGCCCATAAACCGCACCAAACTGTGACTTTTTCTGGATGCATTGGTAGCTCTTGCAATGCTTCTGGCTGATATTCACTCCAAAATCGACAATTCTGCCTATTTACGTACCCATTGAGCCAAAAATGAGCTTCGTCGCTGAACACAATTTCTTTCTTTCTGAACTTTCTTAACAGAGCACGCATTTTGATAATAAAATTCAATGATTTGCAAGCGTTGCTCGTTAGTAAGTCTATTCATGATGAAATGTCAAAGCATACTGAGCATCTTTCTCTTTGACACCATGTCTGAAATCCCACGTGATCTGTCAAATACTAATGCATGAAAATCCTAACCTCAAAAAATCACTCTTTATATATAGATTTTGCCAAATTTGAAGAAGATCTGTTAAAATATGTGGTTTCTAAAGCGGAAAAAGTCAAATCGGGAGCGAAATTTGGGTGGGAGCAATATATAAATCTGAACCGATCGATCTAACACATTTTTACCACAGGTATTTCTAGTTTAGATATAAGATGTTCTGTCAAATTTGATGACAATCTGATTAAATATGTGGTATCTAGAGTGAAAAGAGTCAAATCGGGAGTGAAATTCGTATGGGCGCTATATCTAAATCTGGACCGATTTGCTTCAAATTAAATAGAGTTCGTCCTTGGACCACAAAACTCCTTTGAGGCAATTTTGGTTAGGATCAGATAATAATTGCATTAACAAGAATAGGTGGACTGACGGACGGACATGACAAAATCGATCGATATAATTAGCAATGGGTCTCTCTCTCTTCCTTTTGGGTGTTACAAACTTATGCACAAAGACATAATACTCTCGTGGAGTGTATAAAAATGACAGATAGCAAATTTATTTTTAAAAAATTATTAAATAATATAATTAATTAAATTTATTATTGGTATTAGTATAATATTGTTATTGAATTGTAGTACATTGCTGGTCTGTAAGGAGTTATTTCCATAGACTTAATAAATGAAATGAAAATTTGGACAAAAGCGAGTGCAACATATCAAAAAATCTACACTCAAAAGGCACGACAATTTTTCGAAGGTCTTTCGCATTTGATGACATTTGGTGAACGCGTTTGGCATTGCAAGACATTGCATTACACGATTTTTGTGAAACAAATTCACAATAGTGTCAACCCTTATAACGTTGAAGTTTAGTATTATTAGCAAAATTGTAAACAATTATTCTCTAAAAGATATAGCGATTTTTTGCAGGATAATTTTTTATTTAAACGGGAAAAATCAAATGAAAATTAAAGAAGAAATGTGGTTTTTAATTTATTGAAACTTATTTTTTGAAGAAAAAACTCAGTTTTATTTTTTAATTGTTTTCTCAGAAAATAGCTACATCTGCGGGCTTTTCGGAAATTTCTGGGATATCAGCAAAAATTTTGCAATTTATTTTTTTACCTAAATTTTAGACCAACGTAATATCTAGCCAAATGCGTTCACTGAATTTCATAACAAGACCTTCGAAAATTTATTGTGGGTTAAAGTGCATATGTATTTTTGAGTGCACAAATCCATGAACAAACTGCCCATAAAATCTATGGTGTCAATTATTGCAGCTACACAAAGAATATCATGACCTAGCTGCTATTCTTATTAAAAATGGCGCCTTAAAGCACTACTTGACGCTCCCGTAAGAGGGACCAAAAGCTGCTACCATGTTTATCCTCCAGAGTGTTACATTTCACGGACTGATATTTGTGAAACATGGCCAGTTGGCGCGTTGAATTGAAACATTTTAAACAAAAAATCACTTCAATGATTATAGAATTTCATTAAAGTCCTAAAAGAAATCTCAAAGCAATACCCAAAAAACCTTTCTATCCACTGTGATTTGAAAAACCACAGAAAATGTGTCTCATTCGCCCAAAGTCTTAAAGCAAAGCATATCGCCAGTTATGTGTTTCTATCTTAATGATTTTTACCCTCAGTACGACATATTTATGTACATTTAAGGACACCCAAGACACGACAGAGCGCGTGCGATGAAGCGTGTGCTGGTGCATCGTAATACGCCCATGCATTCGAACATTTGATAATATTGAAACAGTTTTCTTCTTTCCTATTGTGTTGTGCTGTGTTGTTGTTCATCATTTTTTTCCGTTTCCCTTCTCATGTGCAATTTCAGAGGAAAAGGAAGACATGGAGCATTTGCAAGCGTACAATCGCAAACTTCTGGAGAACATTCTGCCCGTACATGTTGCTGAACATTTCCTAAGTCGAGATAAAAATATTGATGTAAGTACACCCCGCACTTTGCCACCTTCCCCTTTGTATATTGAGTAAATACACCCACGTTCGCCGAGAGAAGCGTACAATTATGGATTGCGCTGTGCTGTTCGCATTATTCGACATTTGTACGAATCATCGGGAGCAGGTTCCTGTTTATTTGCATTTATATTCCACATTTGTATGCATCTTCGAGGGTCGTGGAGTGGAGTGGAGCAGCACCAAATTACACATTTTGTATTCATGGCGCTACCTACACTCATCGAATGTTGCTACAAATAAAATATGAGCAGTGAATTAATACAGTACCAGGGCGGGGTAACGCAATGTCTAGCATGAGATAAAATGATCCTGTTTAGGTTTACTTTCATCATACTTTCAAATTGGAGTGATGGATCATAAATGTGGTTACGACTTGAATATTTGAAACGGTCAAATCGTTACTACACAACCACATAGTGGTTGGGAAATGATTCCCTTTGGAAACAGATATGCAACTTCTCCAAAGCGTTTGATCTAACTATATGAATTAAAAGTTTCAATTACTAAACGTAGCTATTTTTTCTGGAGTATCACTTATGGTATCGACCTGACACCCTATAAAGTATATATATTCTTGATCGTCAAAAATTCTAAGACGAACTACCCATGTCCGTCTGTCTGTTGAAAGCACGCTAGCATCTAAACAAAAGGAGCTAGGACGTCCACATTTTCCATCAATGCGTCTTATAGTCGTAGATCGGTTGGGATAGTAACTGGGCGAAATCGGTTCAGAGGGAAATTTTTTTCCCTCGCAAGGACTGAAAATACCCATAATAACCCCTAATATTTTTGAGTATTTAAGTATATTTTTCAATATGTCTGCTTGTACTTATTTGATTTTTGGTATGCACATTCCCCTATAACAAATACGTGACCATAAAGTGATTTTTATTCGTAGGGGGCGAAATGGGGCAAAAAGGGATAAATGGTACATATCAAATCACAACAGCTAGAAACACGAAATTTAGTGTGTACACTCCTCTAATTGAGTAGATACATAATATTAAAGTATTTTTTTCCAAATTCGTACTTTTAAGGGGTAAATGGTAATAGAGGGATAAAAATGGTACCAACCAAACGGCTGCACCTAGAATAATAAAATTCGATGAAACATTCCTCTGATTGTGTAGACACTTAAAATTAACGGAATTTTCGCAAATAGTACTTTTTGGGTTTAAAATGGAAAAAGGGGATAAAAATAGTACCAACCAATTGACCGCAGCTAGAGTCATGAAATTCGGAGTATACATTGCTCTGACTGAGTAGACACGAAAAATATAAGATTTTTTCAAACTCATACTTTCAAGTGATACAATGGGGACAGAGGGATAGAAATAGTACCAACTAAAAGGCTACAGCTAGAATGATGAAATTCGGTGTATACATACTCTAATTGCGTAGACACGCAAAATAAACACTCCACGAGAGTATTATGTCTTTGTGCATTTGTTTGTAACACCCAAAAGGAAACGAGATAGGCCCATTGTTAATTATACCGATCGACTTAGAATCACTTTTAGAGTCGATTTATCAATGTCCGTCTGTCCATCTATTCTTGTAATCACGATACAGGTCGCAATTGTAGACATAACTAAATAAAACTTTGCACAATGATATTTTTCGGTACAACAACAAACGCTATTTAATTTGAAGAAAATCGGTTCTGATTTAGATATAGCCCCCATACGAATTTCACTCCCGATTTGACTCTTTTCACTCTAGATACCACATATTACAACAGATTTTCTTTAAACTTGGCAAAACATCTTATATTTCAACTAGAAACACCTGTGGTCAAAATGTGTTAGATCGGTTCAGATTTATATATAGCTCCCATACAAATTTCGCTCCCGATTTGACTTTTTCCGCTGTAGAGACCACATATTTCACTTGATTTGATTCAAATTACCTTGCATTACCTTATAATTCTACTAGAAACATCTGTGTTGGTTGGTTAAAAAAATGGATTAAATCGGTTCAGATTTAGATATTTAGATTCGCTCACGATTTGACTTTTTCCGCTCTAGAAACCACATATTGTATCAGATTGTCTTCAGATTTGCCAAAACATCTTATATTTCCACTAAAAACAACCATGGTTAATATAGGTCAGATCGGTTCAGATTTATATATGGCTCCCATACAAATTTCGCTCCCGATTTGACTTTTTCCGCTCTAGAAGCCACATATTTTAACAGATCCTCATCAAATTAGGCGAAATATCTTCTATTTAAACTAGGAATACCTATGGTGAAAATAGGTCAGATCGGTTCAGATTTATATATAGCTGCCATTAAAATTTTGCTCCCGATTTGACTTTTTCTGCTCTAGAAGCCACATATTTTAACAGATCCTCATCAAATTAGGCGAAATATCTTATATTTGTTCTATAAACAGCCATGGCGCAAATGGGTCATCGTTTCAGATTTACATATAGCTCCCATACAAATTTCGCCCCAAAGATTTCCCATACAAATTTCGGATAGACTTTTTCCGCACCAGAAATCACGAATTTTCACAAAATGAGCTTAACACTTTATATTTAAACTGGATGAACTTATTGTGAAAGTTAGTCACTATATTCCATGTTAGGATATAGCACCGATATAAATAAATATAAGCCTATGATTAGGAAACATGCAAAAATTCTTCCCGTTTTCACTTTTTTACCGAGTTGAATTGTTTTCGGATAGAACAAGTAAGGAAAGGCCCGACTTTAGCCTTTCCTTACTTGTTCAAATTAAATTCATACTTTTACCACAAACATTGGTTGAATCATGAAGTTAGGTTATTTTGCACTGTGTACTTGAGATAATGGATTTTCAACATTTGTACTTTTGGAATTAAAATAAAATGGAAATACCACCAACTGTAACACCCACTATCTACCAATATTTATGGTATTTAAGCTTTTAGAAAATATAAATATAAGACTATTTATTTTTTGAATTGGCTTGAAGAATTATTTCGATATGTAAACGTAATGCCTTATAAACATGGTTTGAAATAATACAAATATTATATTTATTTATAAAATTATTTTTCCAATATTTGTTTTGGTTTGGCTATATTAAAAAATTATATTTTCTGTAATATTACTGAACTTCTACGAAAATCGAGAGCCTCTGTGGAATGCAATCCATGGTGGAGGGTATATAAAGTTCGGCGCGGCCGAATTTAGCGCCGTTTTTACTTGTAATATTTTCTATGGTTTTCTAAGGAGACTAAATCACTGTTTCGATGTAAAATTCACTACTTTTATAGTCATCATAATTAAGTGGGTGTGATCGGAGCCATATTTCAGACAATTTTGCTTATGCCGAATCTCATAAAAATCCGTTGTTAAACGAGAATTTTAAAAGACGAGGTTTCAAAGCATTCTTTAAACCCCTGTTAAAATTTTCTGAATAGGGCATTATGGCAATAAATTGTTGCGATTTGGTTGGGGAGTTATAGTTGATCTCACTGAATCATTTTGACTTGTAGCAACACTTTTTCTTTTCGGGTGTATCAGCCAGCACTGCTAATACCAGCCAATAATAATTTAAAGAACGAAAAAAAAAACGAGATAACAAAAGAGAAATGCAATATCAATCGAACTGGAGTACACTTACATTAATTGGTTTTCAATGCACACAGTGATAGTCAAAGGGTACAAATACCAAGAGACCGAGCTTATGTTTTGTGCATGCATGATGTGTATACACATATCATCCATCCTTATAATGTAACATATGTTCCCAAATATTAAGCTGGGGGGAAGCTGTTCACAGATATTATATGATATGAAATATTTCACAATTTTCATCACTTGTTGCCTAAAGAAAAACAAAATTGTTAGCACTTTTCATCACATACGACCCACCCCGAATTGTTTGCTGACATGACAATTATTCATTTTTGTATTTTTGCGGTTTTTAAAACATTTATTATGCATGTAATTAATGGCTGTAATATGTCATAAAAATTATCATCATCGTAATCAGTAATATAATGTGTGAAAAATATAGATGCATAATTATTATGATAATATTTTAGCTTTTAATGAAAATTTCACTCGACATCAAAAAGTAAACATCCCCTGTGATTTGATGATGGAGCCAACCAAATTTTAAATTTAAGCCTGGAAAGTGGAAATATTTGTAATGAAATTACTCCGATTTCCGATCAAAATGTAACATTTGATTTTCTAATTATGCTGTTGTTGGGATTCGACATACATACATACCCATAAACAGGTGCAGACAAACACACAGACACCATGTAAAAATTAGATTTATTACATGTTGTGTAATTCAATATCAATTATGAGTTTAATCCTCTTTAATTAAAATTCCAATATTATCTTCCAACAATTTTGCCATAGCTTCATAATGAAATTGAAATTGAGCTGCGGCAGCAAAGCACAAAATGCTGTGATAGCAATTACTTAAATGTAATACATACATGCATGTCTGTGTTAGCAAGGAAAAACGACTTATGGGCAATTTTCGTACTCTTCAGGAGAGCTGATGTTTTAATGACTGATAAAATGTTAAAATTTCACTCAAATTAAAAAATTATTTTTTAAAATTGTCGCCAAAAGCAATATCACAATGTGTGTGTGAAAACAAATTTTGAAAAAATAATTTTTATTAAAAATTTTTGACTTATCCTTTATAATTATCCAGTATAAGTCAAAAAGATGGATATCGAGACTAAGTCCAATAAAGTCGACAAAAATATTTTTTTGAAAATATCTTTTGATACATATATTTATATTTTAGTTAGCGACAATGCGATTTTTTTTATTTTGACCAAAAAAATAAATTTTTATTAACATTTTTGTTATCGCAGCTTGTTATCCCGGCTTAAAGAAAAACAGCCCTATTGTTCGACTATGAGTATGTATCATCGAGACACCCTTAACTCAATTTCGACTTAAGTTATTATCCACTGTGTACACAGACATACTATTTATATACACGAGATGATGACAGTTGTGTTGCTGTAAAGAGCAGATAATCTTTTCATAGTTGTTAATTTATTCATTGTCAGTTTTTCACCAATTTACTATTCAAGTATTAAATTATTCGAGCGATAGTACATTTAAGTTATTTCTAGGGATGTAATGAATGTTATGCGGAAGCGAATGTTTAAATATTATGTGTGCGAATGTGAAAGCGAATATCGAAATATTTATATATTGGCAATGTATGCTTTGTTACATTACATGGTGCGATTTTTTTACGGATACTCAGAGTGAGTTGCAGTTCTCATTCGTTTGAGTGAATCATTTACTTAAAGAGTCCGGTCTATATGCGAAAGCGAATGCAATACAACCCTAATTATGGGGTTGTATTTAGGTTTACACCCTAAATATAGGGTGTAAACCATATTTGCCTCTTGTACGGCTCTGACTGGCAGAAGCGACCCTCGTCAGTTCCGTAGTATAGGGTGGGCCATTTATTGGCTCACGTCGTCAAAGTTTGGTCTGTGACCAGTCAGTGCACAGTGGGCTGGAAGTTCACTTAGACATATTACGTAACAATAATAACAGAAGAGATAAACTACCATAGGAGATATACCTTACAAATGCTCTATATTTCTGCCGTTCCTACTGAAAATGGACTAAATTACAAGACAGACACAGACAAATGCGCACACATATACAGAAATATCATACACATCAATAGTAGTTGACGGACAGTAGTTGACAAAAACTTGTGAAAGTGGAAGGATCGTTTTGTTTTTTAAATGTAATTATATTAATTGTTTAAAATTTGTTTGTATATTGATTGTTTTTTTTTTCTTATGTATATTTGTTTAATGTAACGCCCCTGAAGATGATCGACGAAGTCTTTCGAAATATCGGGAACAGAATTTAAAAATAAAATAATAAACAAATAAAATCTTGTTTTTAATCAATTGCGACCTTCAGAAAATATAACAGGTCAAATATACAAATCATAACATTTAAATTAATTTAATGGCGTTCAACCACACACATCATAAAATTTATTCAAATTAACGTACTTACACAAATCAAATAAAATGTACTCAAAATTATTTTTATTTTTTCATTTTAACAACAAACGCAAACGAAGTAACCTTTTTATACCCTACACCACTTCGTGGGCTAGGGTATTATAAGTTAGTTTCGCGCCAAATGTTTGTAACACCAAGAAATAATCGAGCTAGACCCACCTTTAAGTATACCGATCGGCTTAGAGTCACCAGCTGAGTCGATTTAACGATGTCCGTCTGCTGTCCATCTAAGATTGTTCGCACTCTACAGGTCGCAATTGTTGTCCGATTGTCATGAAACTTGGCAGAAGTTATTTTTCTGGTCAAGGACCATAGGTATTGAATTTGGGGGAAATCGGTTCAGATTTAGATATAGCCCCCATACAAATGTCGCTCCCGATTTCACTTTTTCCGCTTTATAAACCACATATTGTATCAGATTTTCTTTAAAATTTACACAACATTTTATAATCGAACTAGAAACACCTATGCTGAAAGTGGGTAAGATCGGTTCAGATTTAGATATAGTCCCCATACAAATGTCGCTCCCGATTTCACTTTTTCCGCTTTATAAACCACATATTGTATCAGATTTTCTTTAAAATTTACACAACATTTTATAATCGAACTAGAAACACCTATGCTGAAAGTGGGTAAGATCGGTTCAGATTTAGATATAGCCCCCATACAAATGTCGCTCCCGATTTCACTTTTCCGCTTTAGAAACCACATATTGTACCCGATTTTCTTTAAAATTGGGAGAACATCCAAAAATCCAACTAAAAAACCTATGGATCTTGATACATTTTTCCATATCATGTTATATTTACTTTACTCGGAATATCTGTTGGAAAATTGGATCAATTACTTTACTATTTACCATTCATATCCATATTCATTAAATTTGACTAAAGGTGAATGGATAGTAACTGCATAATTTATATGAACTACATAAAATTGCTCCCATGGAATACCTGGGTTTAGTAATCAAAGAGATGTATATATGCAGGGAGTGGTGTAGGGTATTATATAGTCGGCACCGTCCGACTTTAGCCTTTCCTTACTTGTTAAACTCAATTTTAGTATCAAATTTAAAATATTTGATATATGTATCAGTTGTAACAGTAAACTGTTTCACTGCCTACACAAAATGTAGTGCAATTTTAATAAGGATCTTGTTCACAACATAGGATATTCCCAATTTTAAATAAGGAGCTTTTTCGCGGCATAGGATATTCCTAGATTGTTGACGAATCAACAAATAATTCATAATAAGTTTTTGTTTCGGTCGAGTTCTTTAAAATAAAACAACTTTTTTATGTGTTGCCATTTATTTTGGTTTAAGACCAAAGACTGTGCTGAAGTCTTCAGCAGAACCCAAAATTAGCAAAAATGCAAAGTGAGACCTTTATTGTGCAGTTAAAGTTGACTGCGCAGTTTCGATGGGCGCTACCCCATCTCGTCAGAACTTTCGCAACGAATGTATGTCTAGGGTTCATATTAGTACCAGCGGTCACATATGACAAATGAGAAGCGCTGATAAACAAAATATTCCACCGAACTAAGTCGACACACTAAAAATCTCACTATGCCAATTCAATTTTATGCATTTTCTCGCATCGCTCGCAACAATGCAAAGGTTGTTGTTGTACTGTATGTCCCGTCTTCACTGTACCTCGTGTGTATTGTTGTTGTTTGTATGTATAGCTGGTCTGTTATGTTGTATGTGTTGTCATTTATTTTGGTTTAAGACTAAAGGTTGTGCTGAAGTCTTCAGCAGTACCCAAAATTAGCAAAAAGGAGCAAAATGCAAGAGCTAGAATCGTGATAATTGGTGTGTACTTTTATCTTACAGTGTAGATGTGTGATAAGATTGGATTTTTCGAAATTCGTACATTTAAGGGGTAAAAAGGGATAAAAATTGTACCACCGCAATAACCAAACAGCTGGGCTGGGAATCTTGAAATTTGGTATTAGCTCTTGCCGCATGAAGACATTGCAAAAAATGACTTTTGAAAAATTCGTTCCTTTGATGGGTTAAATGGGACAATAAGTTGCAGTCGGTTAAACCTACTTATGTATACCCTCACTCTCAGAATAAAAAATCCGAGCATTTGTTTGGAATTTTTAAGAACTCTTATTTTAGTTAGGGCCAAAGTATTTATAACTTTGAAACTGATTTCGACTATCCGTATAGAAGATATGTCAGCCTTATTCAAAACCACAGCTTTCAAGAACAATTTAAATTTAAGAAAAAAGTAAAAAATCTTACCATAAAAATACTTTTAATCCATCGCAATGTCTTCTATTCTTGTAGTCAAAGTGCAGTTCTCAATTATTGATACTTTGAGACATTATGCTATTGAATTGAAAATTGGTTCAGATTTAGATATGTATATTATTATATTACCTATATCGTTACCAAAATATAAAAAAGACTCAACTAACATATTTTGCAAATCGAGATTTTTGGTTATTTTAACAAAACACAACAAGTTCGGTTATAGTAAACAAAAATATCGGTTTACAAAAAATGTCAGTTGAGTCTTTTTTATATTTTGGTAACGATATACTTTCCGATTTCAATTTCTCTGCAGTACAAACCACATATTGTTTGATTCAATGTTTGTCACATTTCGGTTTTTAGTGATTTTTTGGTATATACAATTTCAACACTTGTCCTCATTCTCTCATTTCATTTCATTTGCCAATCGATTTCATACAAATGATCCATTGAATTCCCATAAATAAATTCCAAAACATTATCAAACGAAAACAATAAATTAAACTTTCCGCACTTCGACACGTCTGTTGTTTTTTGTCAGGACATATTTTAAATATTTCATGACTATTACCCAGTGCAGGGAGCATATTTGTATGTATGTTTGTAGGTGTTTTTCTAGTTGCCCTGGATGTTTTTATGTCAATGACATTTCACATGGGTTTTGTTCTTGTTGTTTTTGTTGTTATTTCCGCTGTCATTCGAACATGAATACGTTACGATATCGTATTCCCAATTCATTCAATAGTTTGAATAAACGTCAATCATGTGTCAGTCCTGAAACTTGCGATAAACTTATGTGCGTGTATTTGTGTGTGGGAAGAAAGTTCTTTGTTATGAAGTAGCAGCCATCACCTGCAAATGTGAGGACATATGAATCATTTAGCAGGAAACGAGCAAAATATGTATGCTAATATCAAACAGACAGTTACACCGGTCTGCAACATTTTAATGGAATAAAAAATGGAATGGTTTCTCACTTCTTAGAGCAAATGTTAAATGTGTCGAAATGCTCCAAAGTGATCTTTGAATCGAACATTTTCACAAGCCTGATTAACACACAATAAAACATGTATTGGACACGGAATTGTATGCATACGATACTGTCTACTTGGACCAAACTATTAAAGAACAAGTAAAAAGGCATTAAGTTCGGCTACGCCGAATCTTATATACCCTCCACCACGGAGTGGATTCCACAGACAGACAGACATAGCTAGATCGTCTTAGAATTTTACCACGACACAGAATATATATATATATATATATACTTCATGGGGTCTCCGACGAATAATACCCTCCATCCTAAGGTGGAGGGTAAAAAAATTAAAAAAATCATAATATAGTAATGTTCGTGTTTAATTATGTTTTCACGAAGATTCAATCCCAAGAAATGTTTATATTAAACAAATTAGGGAAAAAATAAATCACACAAGATCTCAAGCTTGGAAACGATTTAATAAAAATCCTCGAAACTTAAAAAACTTCCGCAATTTAACCCTCTCATGCCCGATTTTTCTTCTTAATAAATATATAAAACTTACTATGCTTTTTGATGAGGTATGGGTCTAAATATGATTTCTATAGAGTCTTGTGGTTCTACTTCATACAGGACATGAGTAACAGGATGTTTCTTAAAATCATTATACTGCTGATATCGGTTAAACAAAAAAAATATTTTCAAATGTTTTTTCATTTTAAAAATCTTTGATATATATCTCTTCGAATAACAAAGACAGTTTTTCTGTACTCAAAGAAATCCAATAAAAATAAGAAGAATTTCTAAACAATTTCGAATTACAAGAAACTCAAACAATTGAAATTTGAGACTTCACTTTTGTTTTCACCTTCCTACGCAAACCCAAGTTACCGAAATTATTGGTTCCCTTTTAAACATTCCTTGTTACATATGTAAACAAAAATAAAAATTATGAGAGGGTTAAGAATGTCACTACAATTTTTATATTTTTCATAAACGTTTTTATCATTGGAATAAATATTAGTCAAAAATTAATCAAATTCAATATTTGTTGAAAAACTGTTCTCTGCTGTGTTGGAAATATAGTTCTTGAATATCCCATATGCTCGCAATAATAATTTACACTTTATAATATTACAGCTAACTAGCCATGTTCTATTTGATTTTTATAAATTTGTTTCTTTTTTCTGCAGGATTTATACCATGAACAGTGCGATAGCGTTTGCATATTGTTCGCCTCGATACCCAACTTCAGTGAATTTTACGTCGAGCTGGAAGGAAATAACGAAGGCGTCGAGTGTCTGCGATTATTAAATGAAATTATTGCGGATTTCGATGAGCTGTTGAGCGAAGAACGTTTTCGGTAAGTACCTCAAAATCATGTACGAATATATTTCGAATTTCATAAATACATTGTATTAGTTAAATTTAATTTGTGTTTGAATGATATTAGACACTGTTGGAGCTTTCCGCGTTGAGAGAAAAATACTCAACACAAAACAGCAATACGCAATGAGGCATAGTTATTATTTAACAATTGCCAAAGTTGAAGTATACTTTTCTAAACCCGTCATTCAGGCCAGAAACCGAAGAAAAACAAATTAACTGAAATGACGAGTGAACAAAAAGTCTCAAAAAGCATAATAAATGGTGTAGCGGGATATTCCTGAACGGATAACTAAATAAATATATGATTTTATTTTGCCTGATTCCAGAATTATTATAGTTGTTAGGTATGTGTGGAGCCAAGAAAAGTCAAAACGTTGTCCCCTAAAAATAAAGATCGGTATGTTTTCTAAATACTCCTAAAATTATTGAGTAGTTTTTTTAGCCATGTTAAAAAAAGTATTATGTATGCATTTTGTAATTTGATTTAAATTGGCCCGATGGCTTTGAATTACAAGTTGAAATAAATAAATCACATCAAATCAAAATATTTCGGCTGGCGAGATAAACCGTTTTAACCTACCTCTAAATAATGGGTTATTACTCAATACTGATTTCGTTACACCAAATTTTAGTCTAAAATGTTTCATACGTATACGAAGTAACTAGTACCTATAGACCTGTATTATAAAATTTGACCGAATTATTCATCATTCATAAATTAAACATGTATGTATGCAACTTAGTACGGTCGGTCCCCATACAAGAAAATAAAAACAAGTAAGGAAAGGCTAATGTTGGGCAGGGGCGACTATATGATACCATTCACTTTCTACATCATTGCAATTCAATTAGATGAGGATTATGGAAAGTGTCCTATATCATGGACCGATGATAACCTCTTTCACAATGTATGTTTCCAGCTGATATATAACTTGTTCCGATCACAACCTTTTAAAATATGTGCTTTCTAGAGCAGAAAAAGTAAAATCGGCGACATTAGTATGAAACCTATATATAAATGTGAACCGAATTGACCCATTTTCACTATAGATGTTTTTAGTTAAAATATAAGGTGTTGTGCCAAATTTAATCAAAATCGGTTAAGTCAAACGGGAAAGATATTTTTATGGGACCTATATACAAATCGGAACCGATTTAACTCAATTTCACTAGAGATCAGGCTTGTCAGATTATTCTGTACCTCTATAGCCAAATCAGAAATTGCCAAAAACCACCAAATTTAAATATCGTCAGTTTTTGTTAAAAATTCAACAAATTTATATTTAGTTCTTGTAAAAAAATGTTGGAATTCAGATATTATATTTGAATTGAATATTTTCAACATTTCATGATAAACAAACAAACAATTAAAACATATGTTATTGGTATTTATTAATAAATAAATGTATAATAAAAGTTAAAAATATTCTTATACAGTGACCTAGTTTAGGCAATTCATATTGCAAAATTGATTCAATTACTTTTCAATACAGGGATTACTGGTTAAAAAACATTAAAACATTAACATTAAAAATTATGTTTTACGATTTAGTCAATGCATACTTTCGTTCAAAACTAGCGTTGAAGGTCGTCTACATTTATTATATTTACTAGCAGTACCCGCTGCTTCGCACGCGAAAAAGCCAGTTATTTGTTAATTTTATCCGTCTTTGTTTTTGGATAGTATTTATTTAATTTTCTTTTGGTGGATATAGACAAATCTAAAATAGTAATTTGGAAACCTCCTATTAGCTAGCACTCACACACAGTCAAAGGAATGTGCTTGTCGATATACACTATTTTAGCTGAACTACTTCGTATGTATAATTTCCACCAAGTTTTGAACAAAATATTACAACCATTTATATCCTCGATCTCATGTTTCTAGATTCAGCCAGCCAGTTTATAACATTAAGCACTTCTTTCCCAAAAAGTACACATTTCGAAAAATCACTATAGGTAAAATGTGTTTTTGCTTCCCCTAAAAATATGTACTTTATTTGGTAACACATTTATTCCTTGTTGTGCCGTATCCCCCCTTTTAAGTACAAATTTTGAAATATCCATTTATGTTCCGCGCTTACGTAATTAAATGATTGTACGCCATTTTTATCCCTTTTCGTCCCGCGCACCCCTTAAAAGTACAAATTTCGAAAAATCAAACTACTGCGCTTCTATATGGTCAGAGAACATTACACACTAAATTTCACGACTATAGCTGAAATATTTTAGTTGGTACTATTTTTATACCGCTCATTGTTTATAAGTACAGAATTAGAAAAATTCGTTAAGATTTGCGATTCTCGTTGTCACACATTTCACGACTATAGCTCCAATACTTTAGTAGGTACTACTTTTATCCCTTGTTGCTCACCCCTATAAGAAAATGTCAAAAAATCCTTTAGATTGCGCTTTACACACAGTTTACACTCCAAATTTCCCGACTATAGCTGCAATTCTTAAATTGGACCCCTTTTTGTCCCGCCTACCCCCTAAAAAGTACAAATTTCGAACAATTCAATTATACTGCGCTTCTACATGGTCAGAGGAATTTACATATCAAATTTCACGATTCTAGCTGTAATACTTTAGTTGGTACCATTTTTATCCCATTTTGTCCCTCTCACCACCTAAAAATACAAATTTCGAAAAATCCAATTTTACTTCGTTTCTATATGGTCAGAGGAATTTACATTCCAAATTTTACGATTCTAGCTGTAATACTTTACTTGGTACCATTTTTATCCTTTTTTGTCCCTCTCTTCCCTTAAAAGTACAAATTTCAAAAAATCAATTTTACTTCGTTTCTGTATCGTCAGAGGAATTTACATACCAAATTTCACGATTCTAGCTGTAATACTTTAGTTGGTACCATTTTTATCCCTTTTTGTCCCGCTCTCCCCTTAAAAGTACAAATTTCGAACAATTCAATTATACTGCGCTTCTACATGGTCAGAGGAATTTACATACCAAATTTCACGATTCTAGCTGTAATACTTTAGTTGGTACCATTTTTATCCCTTTTTGTCCCTCTCGCCCCCTAAAAATACAAATTTCGAAAAAATCTATTTTTACTTCGTTTCTATATGGTGAGAGGAATTTACATACCAAATTTCACGTTTCTAGCTGTAATACTTTAGTTGGTACCATTTTTATCTCTTTTTGTCCCGCTCTCCCCTTAAAAGTACAAATTTCGAAAAATCCAATTTTACTTCGTTTCTATATCGTCAGAGGAATTTACATATACGTTAGTTGGTACCATTTTTATCCCGCTCGCCCCTTAAAAGTACAATTTTCGAAAAATCCAATTTTACTGCGCTTCTACATGGTCAGAGGAATTTACATACCAAATTTCACGATTCTAGCTGTAATACTTTACTTGGTACCATTTTTATACCTTTTTCTCCCGCTCGTCCCTTAAAAGTACATATTTGGAAAAATCCAATTTTACTTCGTTTCTATATGGTCAGAGGAATTTACATACCAAATTTCTCGTTTCTAGCTGTAATACTCTAGTTGGTACCATTTTTATCCCTCTCTTCCCTTAAAAGTACAAATTTCGAAAAAATCAATTTTACTTCGTTTCTATATGGTCAGAGGAATTTACATACCAAATTTCACGATTCTAGCTGTAATACTTTAGTTGGTACCATTTTTATCCCTTTTTTGTCCCGCTCTCCCCTTAAAAGTACAAATTTCGAACAATTCAATTATACTGCGCTTCTACATGGTCAGAGGAATTTACATACCAAATTTCACGCTTCTAGCTGTAATACTTTAGTTGGTACCATTTTTATCCCTTTTTGTCCCTCTCGCCCCCTAAAAATACAAATTTCGAAAAAATCTATTTTTACTTCGTTTCTATATGGTGAGAGGAATTTACATACCAAATTTCACGTTTCTAGCTGTAATACTTTAGTTGGTACCATTTTTATCTCTTTTTGTCCCGCTCTCCCCTTAAAAGTACAAATTTCGAAAAATCCAATTTTACTTCGTTTCTATATCGTCAGAGGAATTTACATACCAAATTTCACGGTTCTAAAGGGTGATTTTTTAAGAGCTTGATAACTTTTTTTTTAAAAAAACGCATAAAATTTGCATAATCTCATCGGTTCTTTATTTGAAACGTTAGATTGGTCCATGACATTTACTTTTTGAAGATAATTTCATTTAAATGTTGACCGCGGCTGCGTCTTAGGTGGTCCATCCGCTTAGTCCAATTTTGGCATTTCCACGTTTTTGAGTAACAGAGACCCAATTGGTGCGAACGGCGACGAATCGAAAATTGGTGGTCATCATTAACACTGGCCGATACAGCTGCGATATTTTCTTCAGTTCGCACTCTACGTAAGCGTGTTGGTGGTTTAATGTCCAACAATGTAAATTTGGTGCGAAATTTAGTCACAATAGCCCGAATAGCCGCTTCAGTGGGTCGATTAAACTGACCATAAAATGGAAGCGCGCAATGAACTTTCTTAACAGAGCACGCATTTTGATAATAAAATTCAATAATTTGCAAGCGTTGTTCGTTTGTAAGACGATTCATGATGAAATGTCAAAGTATACTGAGCATCTTTCTCTTTGACACCATGTCTGAAATCCCACGTGATCTGTCAAATACTAATGCATGAAAATCCTAACCTCAAAAAAATCACTCTTTAGCTGTTACTTTAGTTTGTACCATTTTTTTCCCTTTTTGTCCCGCTCGCCCCTTAAAAGTACAAATTTCGAAAAATCCAATTTTACTTCGTTTCTGTATCGTCAGAGGAATTTACATACCAAATTTGACGATTCTAGCTGTAATACTTTAGTTGGTACCATTTTTATCCCGCTCGCCCCTTAAAAGTACAAATCAAATTTCACGAATCTAGCTGTAATACTTTAGTTGGTACCATTTTTATCCCTTTTTGTCCCGCTCGCCCCTTGAAAGTACAAATTTCGAAAAATCCAATTTTACTTCGTTTCTGTATCGTCAGAGGAATTTACATACCAAATTTCACGATTCTAGCTGTAATACTTTAGTTGGTACCATTTTTATCCCGCTCGCCCCTTAAAAGTACAAATTTCGAAAAATCAAATTTTACTTCGTTTCTATATCGGCAGAGGAATTTACATACCAAATTTCACGATTCTAGCTGTAATACTTTAGTTGGTACCATTTTTATCCCTTTTTGTCCCGCTCTCCCCTTAAAAGTACAAATTTCGAAAAATCCAATTTTACTTCGTTTCTGTATCGTCAGAGGAATTTACATACCAAATTTCACGATTCTAGCTGTAATACTTTAGTTGGTACCATTTTTATCCCTTTTTGTCCCGCTTGCCCCTTAAAAGTACAAATTTCGAAAAATCCCTATTTGTAGCTCGTCTGCATGGTCATTGCAAGGAACTCACTGAATTTCATGTTTATAGCTACTGCCGTTTAGTCAGGACGAAGGTTCGATGTTTATCCCTTTTTGGGCCATTTTATCCCCTAAAAGTACGAATTTCGTAAAACCCTTTCTTAGTCGACGTCTACGTCATATTTGGGAACTACCCTGAAAATTTCATGACCCTGGCTTCAGCCGTTTGGTCTGGGGGCTGGTCAATGATAAGTCAGTCAGTCAGTCAGTCAGTCAGTCAGTCAGTCAGTCAGTAACGCAACTCTTTTATATATATAGATTTTAATTCTTAGTTTTTCTCAATTCTAAAATGTACATGGTTTGCTTATAATCGACCGGTAGGCGCCTATTTTTTGACTTTTTGAGAAAACCACAAAAGACAACCTATGCGTTTTCACACAATAGCATTTTCAATGTTAAGAACAACCTTTTATTTTGATTTTACTAACTCTCAATTGGTTATATTTTTAGAAAAAATCTTTTTTTAGTCCACTATAAATCAAATATTTTATAGAGTGCAGTTATCCTACTAAGTTGCAAAGAAATCGGAAATGGTAATTTAAAAAGTGTTCGGTTTGACATGAACGCATATGCATACAAATTGTAATATATTTCTCTACAAGAGAACAGATTTAAAATGTTATAAAATTAGCCAAGAAAGTCGCCAACTGTTTTATAAATCACCAAAAAATCGCCATGTCGCCAAATTAAAAATAAAGTCGCCAAACATATTTAAAATTCGCCACGTTTGGCGAGAAATCGGTGTCGTGTCAAATTTGATGAAAATTTGTAGAATTATATGGTTTTGAGAGCGGAAAACGTCAAATCGGTAGCGAAATATATGCAGGAGCTATATATAAATCTGAAGCGATCTAACCCACTTTCACTCGAGATGATGTTAGTTGTAGTATAAGGTGTTCTGCCAAATTTGAACAAAATCGGAAAAAAATGTGTGGTTTCTAGAGCAGAAACAGTCAAATCGATAGCGATATTTGCATGACAGCTATATATAAATCAGAACCGATCCGGCCCACTTTCACCACAGATGTTTCTAGTAAAAATGTGAGTTGTTGTACCAAATTTGTGGAAAATCGTTCAAAAAAGATCTGGCTTCTTGAGCGGAAAAGGTAAAATTGGAGAGATATTTGTATGGGAGCTATATATATATATATATATATATATATATATATGTATATATATATATGGGAGCCGATTTTACCCATTTTCAGCAGAGATGTTTCTAGTTCAAATATAAAGTGTTGTCCCAAATTTAAAGAAAATATGTTAAAACATATGGCTTCGAGATCGCAAACCGTCAAATCGGGAGCAAAATTTGTCTGGCGGCTACATCTAAATCTGAACCGATTTGCTTCAAATTAAATAGCGTCCGCAAAACTTAATTTTGCCATTCTTTGTAAATTTGACACAACACTTTATAAATCACGTACGAAAAGTAGAATAAACGTGGGTTATATCGATTTTTATACCCTTCAGCACTTCGTGGACTAGGGTATTATAAGTTAGTTTTCCGCCAAATGTTTGTAACACCAAGAAATAATTGAGCTAGGCCCACCTTTAAACATACGGATCGGCTTAAAATCACCAGCTGAATCAATTTAATCGATGTCTGTCTGTCCGCACTCTACAGGTCGCAAATGTGGTCCGATTGTCATACAATTTGGCAGAAGTTACTTTTTTGGGTCAAGGACGATTGGTATTGAATTTAGAGGAAATCGGTTCAGATTTAGATATAGCCTCCAACAAATATCCCTATAATTTACACTATTACTGCTCTAGAATACACATTTTACATGGGATCATGACCAAATTTTCAGGATCGTGTTATATTTGAACTAGAAAGAGCTAAGGGGAAAGTGGACCACACGGATCAATGTTTTGATATACCTCCGATTTACAATATTACTGCTCTAAAATGCACATTTTACATAGGATCTTGATCAAATTCTCTACACAATGTTTCCTTTATACTAGAAATACATATTTTGAAATCCAGCTATATAGGTCAATGTTTTGGAATAGCCCCCATACAAATGGGCCCCCAGTTTACACTATTATCTCTTTAGAACCCACATCTTACATTGGATCTTGATAAAATTTTGCAGATCATGTTATAATTCAATAAAGAATAACTACTTTAAAAGTGATTATTACCTCCCTAGGGCCCACATTTTTCATCGGAAGTTTTTCAAATTTTGCAGATTATATTATATTTCAACTAAGAATACATAGTATGAAAGTCATATATATGGGTCCATATTTTGGTATAACCTCCATACAATTTGGGCCCCCATTCTACTCTAATACAGCTCTAGATCCCATATCGTGCATTGGATATCGATACAATTTTGCATATCATGACATATTTCAACTAAGAATACTTACTTTGTTCTATATGTAAACACTTTTTAATGTAGCGCCCTTACAAATGGCCCCATTTTAATTTTTACCCCTCAAGGACGCAAATTTTACATCGGATTTTTTTTAATTTTGCTGATTATATTATATTTCAATACTCCATGTTGTAATAGACCCCCTTTCAAATGTCGATCCGATTCATCCTATTACTACTGTAAAATTTGTATTTGTCTGCCGGAAAATTGGATTAATTATCATATTATTTACAATATTCGTTAAATATGACTAAAGATGAATTTATAGTATTCTGTATAATTTATATGAACTTCATAAAATTGCTCCCATGAAACACCTGGGTTGAGTAATAAAAGCGAGGTACGCAGGGAGTGGTGGAGGGTATCATATAGTCGGCCCGCCCCACGTTAGCCTTTCATTTCTTAATATTATATGAGCCTATTTTCCAAAGTTCTACACGATTTATCTGTTTTCCCACTCTACACAAGAAATTTTCAAAATTAAATGTAACCTTCACGTCATTTTACGTTTCATCTAGGGACATTTCACAATAGTCTACAGACATTGCTTGGACCTAGAATGTCAGGTTTAAAAAATCCGTGAAAAAGGGATGTTCGAGCCAGCTAGACTTTACCCTTTTATTTCATATTTATATTGTCATACATTTTGTAAAATGTAAAATGGTTGTCACAATTTTAAATATATTTTAATATGAAATCTGTACGAATTTTTCGTAAAAAGAGAATGAAGGATTTGTTCCGAACCATGAGGATTATAATGATCAAAAAATATGAATTGGGGACATGTGATTTCAAAAATATTTTGGGGATTTTGTGGGGGTATTCGAAGTACTTTGAAGAATATTAAGTATTTGATTTTAACTCGGAATGTAATTTTATTAAATGTCTACAAGTTTATTACTTGGCTGCTCACTACCTTTATCATAATTTTGGATGACCATCTTCCGCTGGTCAGAAAATAAATTATAATAATGATATGAAAAAGGAATAATAAAATAATAAAACATTAAAATATATATGTATGTGTATGGCAATAAATAATATTAATGTAAATGTGAAATAAAAAATGTATAATTGTAACTCATCTGTTTCTTTTGTTTAAACTATTTGCAGATATATTGAGAAAATAAAAAGCACCGGGGCCACATATATGGCAGCTTCCGGTTTAACGGCTCAAACATGTGATCAAGTTAATTTTAAACACGTCACTGCTATGGCTGAATATGCTCTGCAGTTATTCGAAAAAATCGAAGAAGTCAACATGCATTCATTCAATAATTTCCGAATGAGAATAGGTAAGATTGGAATACTGCTTATAGGGGTACAGATTGCTGATTACTGGTGTCTGATCTATTTAAATACAATGAATGCTTTCAATTTACTTCCAGGTATAAATATTGGTCCTGTTGTGGCTGGAGTTATAGGAGCTCGAAAGCCTCAATACGACATTTGGGGCAATGCCGTAAATGTTGCCTCCCGTATGGATTCAACTGGATTAGTTGATCATATTCAAGTGAGTATTAAGGGCTAGAAAAGTCATAATTCTAAGACCTATCAGAGTATATGAAACTGCTGTCAAAAATATATGTAATGTCTTATCTAGTCTGTGAGATCTAAAACATTTCTTTTCATCTTACACTCTCCTTCCTTCCAAACTGTCCCACAGGTCACCGAGGAAATGCAGCAGATATTGAAACCACGCGGCTTCGAACTCACCTGCCGCGGCAGTGTCAACGTCAAGGGCAAAGGATCGATGATAACGTATTTCCTGAAAAGCAAATCAGCCGAAGAAAAACCACCCGAGGCGACCATGAACGGGACGATATCACAGCCAGTGGAAATCGCCAGCGAACAGACACAACTTCCGAGCTTAGAAGGTAATCCAACAAACAAGCAAACCGAACCCTCAAGTCAAGTTCCTCCCGAGTCGTTGGTGTTATCACACCAACTTAGCAGTAATTTCACCGAATCGGAAGACTTGTCTCCCGATGTAGATCTCAATTCGAATATGAATAGTTTGACAGCACAAAGACGCAAGTCTTTGTGTCGTCAACACAATATATCCTCATCTTTCGGCACCACGGTCAGTTCCACCACTTCAGTAACACCCTGCATTTCTAGCAGTTCCAGTGTTGTGACCATCGGAGCACTGCCGGCATTTTGTAAAAACAATTCGTCATCGATAGACAACTCTTCGGAGGCTTGTAGTGCCATAAGCAAAACGAATTTTTTGCCTCGCACCCCATTGGAAGAATTGAAGGGTGAAACTGAAAGTGACAAGGGTACGCATATAAATTCCATAGAAAATTTAGAATTGTTACTTAAGAATAATATAAGCCTATCAGACCTTAATAATAAACAACAACTAAATCTTAGAACAAATGATCTAACACGACCCAACACTGCAAGTCAACCGAAGAAGGATCATCTGCCGCAGTTCAGAACGGAAATTGTGGCACGCCGCAAACACAGATCGGTGGCGGGCATAACAACGGGCAGTTATGGCAGTTACAGGCCGCATGCCTCCCCATCCGGCTCACCTCAACGGTACTCTGATACAACGTATCTGCTGAAAGATCTCTGCACGCCCGAACACTCACCCACCCACAATAAAGACAATTCCGACGAATGCCCGGATGAAAAGCAAGCCCTGCTCTCCTCGGACTCGAAACATGCCGTTGCCATAAGGCTGAACCTAAATCCGCCGCCGAATCATGCGGCCATGAAAACCTCTCAGTCCCTGAGTCCGCTCGGCCTCTACACCGAGATCATTACCATACCGAACAGTCGCAGTATGATTGTGATGGCATCGGGTTCGGCGTCGTCCGATTCTGCGGAGGCTACTACGGCCACTACCTCGTTACCTTCGGCCGAAGCTGTGTAAGTAACTTCCCTTAATCATCCGGCTAATTGTAAATACACCAACTCCAACTCTTGTTAATATGCGCAAATATAACGACTAGAAACGAAACAAATGAAGCTGTAAATATTATTGGTAACACGAATCACAATTACAAGGGGGCTATTGCAGGTATTCAATTTAGTCAAGTAAGTCCTTTTTACAATATATATATATGGTTTCTGGTTAGTTTGTAAGATATCGATCCTAAGAATGTAGTTCACATATGCAAGGGACACATTTTGCATCTGAAGAGAGAGCCATGAATGATTGTATATATTTGTATGTATGTATTGACATTGGAGAGTGACCAATTGAAAATGCGACAAGAGATATTTGAATTTAAGCGAAATCCATCTGTAATTTTAGAACAAGGTCAGTCAAAATAGTTCCACGTGTCCCGGGAAATTGTTCAGTGACACTTAGAGCAATCAAATCCGAAACGGAAGACCGGGTCAAGCGGGTGCTTCATCTGAGACCGATTGTTAAAATCGCGGTTTTTGGAAAAACCGCGAATCCCGGGTTTTTAATGTCGGTCTCAACCGGTTTTTCATAGTGCAAAAAGCCTCTTTTCGGCGCACATTAATTTTTATCACAAGCCTCACAGAGCGCTTTTTACTAGGGACAGCAAATTAACCAAAAAAACATTTCGAACACAGCAAAAAATGACGAGGTTCATTCTAGGTTTCATATATATTTCTTATGAGCAGAAGAAAAATTTACGCCGATGACAATTTGCTGCGGATGGCGACCAGCCATACACAGATATATAATATATAGGAAATTGACGAATTGATTATTTGTAGAAGTGTTTTCAGTAGCGATTAGCGGTTTGGCCCAAGGAAGAAATATTTTGCAGATCATCATTAAACGACTCAGTATTCATTTCTGTGGGGGCCGCAGCATTTTTTGTCCTTGTAAGTAATATGACGTTTACCTTAGGTCAAAGTTGTACCTGGTTCTAGTTTTACACTGGTCCAAACTTGGTACTTTTGTGTGTTTTTGTGAGGAGATAGCTTCCTAAATGATCTCATAACACCCGTTGATATAGTTGAACCCCCTTTTGCAAATATAAGAAAAAGGTGAGAGGTCCTTTTGCTTCAAGAAGATCAAAAATACTCATAATTTCATTTCAAACATATGACTTATTTCCTTATTATACCCTCCACCTCCAGGATGGGGGTATATTCACTTTATCATTCCGTTTGTAACACCTTAAAAAATTCATCGGAGACCCCATAAAGTATATAAAGAGTAATTTTTTTGAGGTTAGGATTTTCATGCATTAGTATTTGACAGATCACGTGGGATTTCAGACATGGTGTCAAAGAGAAAGATGCTCAGTATGCTTTGACATTTCATCATGAATAGACTTACTAACGAGCAACGCTTGCAAATCATTGAATTTTATTACCAAAATCAGTGTTCGGTTCGAAATGTGAAAATCCGCTTTTTTATCGACAAATTTTGTTCAGCGATGAGGCTCATTTCTGGTTGAATGGCTACGTAAATAAACAAAATTGCCGCATTTGGAGTGAAGAGCAACCAGAAGCCGTTCAAGAACTGCCCATGCATCCCGAAAAATGCACTGTTTGGTGTGGTTTGTACGCTGGTGGAATCATTGGACCGTATTTTTTCAAAGATGCTGTTGGACGCAACGTTACGGTGAATGGCGATCGCTATCGTTCGATGCTAACAAACTTTTTGTTGCCAAAAATGGAAGAACTGAACTTGGTTGACATGTGGTTTCAACAAGATGGCGCTACATGCCACACAGCTCGCGATTCTATGGCCATTTTGAGGGAAAACTTCGGAGAACAATTCATCTCAAGAAATGGACCGGTAAGTTGGCCACCAAGATCATGCGATTTGACGCCTTTAGACTATTTTTTGTGGGGCTACGTCAAGTCTAAAGTCTACAGAAATAAGCCAGCAACTATTCCAGCTTTGGAAGACAACATTTCCGAAGAAATTCGGGCTATTCCGGCCGAAATGCTCGAAAAAGTTGCCCAAAATTGGACTTTCCGAATGGACCACCTAAGACGCAGCCGCGGTCAACATTTAAATGAAATTATCTTCAAAAAGTAAATGTCATGGACCAATCTAACGTTTCAAATAAAGAACCGATGAGATTTTGCAAATTTTATGCGTTCTTTTTAAAAAAAGTTATCAAGCTCTTAAAAAATCACCCTTTATATTCTGGGTCGTGGTAAAATTCTAAGACGATATAACCATGTCCGTCTGTCTGTCTGTCTGTTGAAAGCACGATAGCGGCCGAAAGAAATGAGCTAGGAGGTTCAAATTTTCCCTAAATGTGTCTTATCGTTGCAGATAGGTTGGGATTGAAAGTGTGCGAAATCGGCCCAGAGGGAAAAACTTTTCCTTCACAAGTACTGAAAATACCCCTAATATTTAGAGTACTTCAGCATGTTTTTTTGAACATATTAGCTTGTATTTACTTGATATTTGCAATGCGCATTCCCTTTATAGCATAAAAATGGTGCCTATCAAACGACAACAGATAGAAACACGAAATTTTGCGTGTAATAGAGTAGATACATAATATAAAATTATTTTTTTTTTAAATCTGTACTTATAAGGGGTTAGAGGGATAAAAATAGTACCAACCAAACGGCTGCACCTAGAATAATGAAATTCGGTGTATATATTCCTCTGATTGCGTACACACAAAAAAAAATGAAATTTACGAAATTCGTACTTTTAGGGTGTAAAATGGAAAATGGGGATAAAAATTGTACCAAACAAATGAATGCAGCTAGAACCACGAAATTCGCGGTATATATTCCTCTGACTTAGTGACACAAAAAAACGTTTTTTCCAAATTCGTACTTTCAAGGGATTCAATGGGAGCAGAGGGATAAACATGGTACCAACTAAAAAGCTACAGCTAGAATGATGAAATTTTCGAAAGTCGTATTTTTAAGGAGTAAATGCGAAAAAGGGGATAAAAATGGTACCAACATAATGGCCGCAGATAGTATCATTTAATTGGATATATACATTCCTCTGAGTGCATAGCCACGTAAAATATATTTTTTTCCAAATTCGTTCTTTATTTTGTTGTTTTTACGACAAAAAATGGTAGAATCATGAGGTATTCTTAAAATGTATACTTTTTAATTTAAAATAGATGGAAATACAACCAACCAAAGGACTGCAGCTGAAAATACACTCTCTATCCCCCAATATTTAGGGCATTTATGATTGCTGCCTTGTATTTACTTTATGAATTGAAGTATTATTTCCATTGTATATACAAAGTATAAAAATATTGGTAGCCTTGGCTTATTAATTAAATTTCTGATTTTCATACATTTGAAATTTGTTGCGGACATTACTCTTGTAGCTTGGAAGCACCACAAAGAAAATAAATATTTTAGCGGGCGAAATGGGACAAAAATGGATAAAATATGCTACCAATGATACGACAATAGCTAGAATCATGAAATTCGGTGTATACAATTGCATAAACATGTAAAATAGAGGGATTTTTCGAAATCCAAACCGCTGAAGTTGATATCATGAAATTTGGTGTATACATTCGGTGGTCTGACTATGAAGACTCGAAACAAAAAGGTTTTTTTTCCAAATTGGTACATTTGGGCGCAGAATGGGGATATCTTTAAAATTTGTACTTTTCTTATCAAAATCTGAAAATGCTTCTCCGTAATGGCGACTGACAATCGCCTAAGATTTTCGGCATGTTCACTTTCACAATTACAGCATTGTATCGTCTTAGAATTTTATGACGATCAAGAATATATATACTTTATAGGGTCTCAGGTCGATATTTCAAGGTGTTACAAACGGAATGACAAAGATAGTATACCCCCATCCTGGAGGTGGAGGGTATAAAAAGATTAAATAGTGAGCGACATTTATACGGGAGCTATATCTAAAGCTGACTCACTTTCACCAAAGATGTTTAGTAAACTACTAAATTTTCAGATGATTGGTTAACATATTAAGCTTACAGAGCGGAAAAAGTCAAATCGCTATGTTCTTCAAATTCAATAGTGTTCATTCTTAACCTAAGAAAATTGGTTGTGCCAAGTTTCGGTGAGATCGAAATGTGCCTGCACTTTGATTAACAGATAGAAAGGTGGACAGACAGACGGACATAAACGAAGTGTCTATCTCGATTTGCTTTGGTCGTTACAAACAAATGCACAAAGACGCAATCCCTAATAGAGGGAAATCTTATGATTTTGACTGATCGCGTGACTCCATCGCTTATCTAAAGACCCTTTTTGAAACATCAGGCATAGTCTAGTTTTCGTTAAAAATATTTAAAAATTAAGATTATTTCAAGATTTTCACGTCAAGTGATGAAGTTGAATGGAATGAATAAAGTGTATTTTGAAAAACCTGAGACATTTGTCAACAATATCAAATTGGCGAACGGCAATGATGATTTCATTTTTAAACTCAGCACAAAAAGTAACCGAGATGAGCAATTGTATGGAAAGCACTAGGGCGGTATGACAAATTGCATCACTTTAAATATCGTTGTAAATTTCTGTGAAAATACTGCAACTCCCTTGAAAGCATCCAAACTTTATTATTCAGATGGAAGATTGCGCTTCACCTGGTTTGCAGGATTGTTAAAAAAATTGTAAATAAATTGTTGTTGCACATACACAATATTTTGCTTGCCATTAGATGATTTTGTGTCTGTTTGTACAGCAGCATCAACAGCAGTTCATGACTTAATGTAATTACTATAATATCATCATCCAACTATATATATACATATATTTAGATGCATTAAATTATTGCATTAAAACTAATTAAAAGTATTTACAATAAACTGTGTTAAGGTAAGTAAGTTAAGCTACAGCCTGGATAAGGACCATTCAAACAAAAAATATGAAAAACGAAGAAAGCAACAAACAAACAAATTAATTTGTTTTCCATTCCATTCATATCGAACACATGTAAAATGTCATGGCAACCATTTCGTTCAAATACTCTGTAAATACAATGCATCCTTAGCATAGGAATAGTTTCCATCACTCAGCAACATTTATCCATTAAGACAAACGAGTATTGTGAATTTAAAAATAGAAAGAGGGAAATGCAACAACCAGCACCATCAACCATCATCATATCATACCCATCACATCATCAACTGTACAAATATGAATTCCATGAAAACTAAACAAAAATGAATTTATGAAAATTTACGAGTTACGATATTGTGGTGGTCTGCAATGTTATTTCAATTAAAATAATAATAAAACTACAACACAGACAACATAAAGTACTTACTTATGTATGTATGAACAGGACAAAATGATAGAAAAATCGAAAATCAATTGTTTCAAAACGAAGAATTTACAGTTTTAAGCTTATTTTTAATAAATAGAAAATATTTACAAAGGATTAGTATAAATAGCTTTACATGTATATACATATATATATAACACATATTCATGAATAGAGCAAGATATACACAACTATGGCCATCCTAATGTCTGTACAATTCTTAGTATAATTCCATTTTGACAACTGTTTACATAACAAACATTGTATTGGCTGTGGGAATAAGTTTATGGCATCTGTACAGGAGTTCTGTATTCTAAAGACTTGAACTTGGCTAAAGAGGCTTGAGCGTAATTTTAAAATTGTTTGGTCATTAATGCATGGTTGGATAGAAGACAGTTTAATTAGAACGTGTTTAATATATCTTTAATATAGGGTGACTGATAAATGCTGCTATTTGAAAAAGTTTTTCTTTACAGAACTGCGCCGAAAGTGAATCCCTTTCAAGATAGTGTGGTTTCAACAACATGGTGTATCTTTTCACATATCTTAGTCCAGTCATGATAGCATTGCATCGATTCCCCAATAAGCCCATTTCAAGAGGCTCCATATTTCGTTGGCCTCTAATGTCTCCGGACCTTACTACATCCGATGTTTATACCCTCACTCAACAGAGTATCATTTGGGACAAAAAAAGTGTAACGCATTGAAGGAGTGACTTAAGACCCTTTGTATGTTTGGACCAAATCCATTTCACGACTTTTTAAGATGTTTGAGCCATGGACGTCCGTCCGTCTGTCTGGCTGGTGTGCACGATAACCCTCGAAGGGAGTTAAGGAATCAATTCAAACTTTGCACATGGTAATATTTTCCCAAACTTAGCTTAAGTTCGAAGATGGACGAAATTGTCACGCCCCTTCTGGTACCTCCCACACAAATGACCCATATTCTTACATTAAATTAAAACTAATATAACTTCTACAAGGATATTCGGAATCTGCCATATTTTGGTATTTGATAAAGTTTTTGTAATCACTTTAAGTGTACTAAGTATGGCGAGTTTTGCCACGCCCCTTCCATTACCTACCACACAAATCACCCTAAACTGCGTAAAATTAAAGCTGTTATAACTTCAGAACAGATGATCGGAATACTGTGAATTTTGATATTTGGCAATGCTTTTATAGAGGTTAACTTCGCATGGAATATGGGCGATATTTCCACACCCCTTCTTTTATCTCCCATACAAAGGGCATACAATTTGATCACAATAATTTTTTTATTTTTTTAAATAACGCGAAATCCCACTTTCAGTTTAGATAACTGAATAATTCATTTATTAACAGCTTGGATCAAAGAAGAAGGGGCCTAGTTGAAGAAAATCCATTGAAATGTAGGAGGATTTTTAAGGAGGCTGATAAACCAACGTTTCTATTTGAAAGTCATATTTGTAGTCATAACAATTACTTTTAATAGAATATATAAACGGGTGTTATAAGGTTTATATTGCCAAAATTTGGGTGCAGAAAATAAAGGTACTTTCGGCGAAAATTAAAAAAACGTTCATATTTTTTTAATATCATATTCGATCTTTGAAAGCCAAACACATCAAGAAATTTTATAGATAGTCCTTCGGAATTTGTTTGTGGCATAGTGGTGTTTGTAACTAGGGTAGAATGCGGAGCATACACCATGCTGTTGCAACAAAGCCAATGTTTTTTTTTCAAAATTGTTTTTTATTTAAAGCTGTAAGCATTCATTTTTATAGTTCTCAACTATTATTATTATTATTTTTTTTACAATACAATCGTCAAGAAATAAAGATTAAAGTGTTTTTGAATTAAATATATTTTTTACAGATTAATAAGACGAAGAATTAGTGAACGCCTCGGCTTATTTAAAACAATTTCTTTTTTACTTGTATACAAAATTACAAAATAAATATCTAATGTAAAAAAAACTAACTTGTAAATTCCATTTAAAATATTAGTGGAATCGTATTGAATCAAAATTTACTTAACTTCAAAATGTGTGAGATAAATATTAAATGCATATAACGTGGCGATTGTATCCCAGCAACGATCAATAAAATATAATTTGTATACCCTACACCACTTCGTGGTCTAGGGTATTATAAGTTAGTTTTCCGCCAAATGTTTGTAACACCAAGAAATAATTGAGATAGACCCACCTTTAAGCATACCGATCGGCTTAGAATCACCAGCTGAGTCGATTTAACGATGTCTGTCTGTCCGTCCGTCCGTCTGTCCATCTATGGTTGTTCGCACTCTACAGGTCGCAATTGTTGTCCGATTGTCATGAAACTTGGCAGAAGTTATTTTTTCTGGCCAAGGACCATCGCTATTGAATTTGGAGGAAATCGGTTCAGATTTAGATATAGCCCCCATACAAATGTCGCTCCCGATTTGATTTTTTCCGGTCTAGAAACCACATATTGCACCCGATTTTCTTTAAATTTGGCACAACATCTTATAATCCAACTGGAAACACCTACGCAGAAATTGGGTAAGATCGGTTCAGATTTAGATATAGCCGTCATACAAATGTCGCTCCCGATTTGATTTTTTCCGGTCTAGAAACCACATATTGCACCCGATTTTCTTTAAATTTGGCACAACATCTTATAATCCAACTGGAAACACCTACGCAGAAATTGGGTAAGATCGGTTCAGATTTAGATATAGCCGTCATACAAATGTCGCTCCCGATTTGACTTTTTCCGCTCTAGAAACCACATATTGCACCCGATTTTCTTTAAATTTGGTACAACATCTTATAATCCAACTGGAAACACCTATGGTGAAAGTGGGTAAGATCGGTTCAGATTTAGATATAGCCCCCATACAAATGTCGCTCCCGATTTGACTTTGTCCGCTCTAGAAACCACATATTGCACCCTATTTTCTTTAAATTTGGTACAACATCTTATAATCCAACTGGAAACACCTATGTAGAAATTGGGTAAGATCGGTTCAGATTTAGATATAGCCCCCCATACAAATGTCGCACCCGATTTCACTTTTTCCGCTTTAGAAACCACATGTTGTACCCGATTTTCTTTAATATTGGCACAACATTTTATAATCGAACTTAAAACTCCTGTGGTGAAAGAGGGTGCTATCGGTTCAGATTTAGATATAGCTTCCATACAAATGTCACTCCCGATTTGACTTTTTCCGCGCTAAAATCCACATATTGTACCAGATTTTCTTTAAAATTGGCACAACATCTTATAATACAACTAGAAACACCTATGCTGAAAGTGGGTAAGATCGGTTCAGATTTAGATATAGCCCCCATACAAATGTCGCTCCCGATTTGACATTTCCCGCTCTAGAAACCAAATATTGCACCCGATTTTCTTTAAATTTGGTACAACATCTTATAATCCAACTGGAAAAACCTATGGTTAAAGTGGGTAAGATCGGTTCAGATTTAGATATAGCCCTCATACAAATGTTGCTCGCGAATGTTTAACCGATTTTGGCCAAACTTTAGATATTATATTTCAAAAATCCTTCCCGATTTCACTTTTTTACAGAATTGAATTGTAATGAGATAGAAATTCCATCCGACTTTGGCCTTTCCTTACTTGTTTGGCAGATACCCATATGTCCATACTAAATAGGGCCCCATTCTGATCTATTACAGCTCTAGAAACTACATCTTACATCGGATCTTCATAAAATTTTGCAGATCATTATATTTTTCAACTAGGAATACCTACCGTGAATGAGAAATATATAGGCCCATGTTTTGGACCAGGCCCAAAATGTTGTTATAGGCCCCCTTTTGAAATGTCGGTCCGATTCATCCTACTACTACTGTATAATTTATATTTGTCTGTCGGATAATTGGATCAATTACCATATTATTAACCATATTCGTTAAATATGACTAAAGATGAATTTATAGTAACTGTATTATTTATATGAACTACATAAAATTGTTCCCATGAAATAACTGGGTATCGTAATCAAAGCTAGGTACATACGCAGGGAGTGGTGTAGGGTATTATATAGTCGGCCCCGCCCGACTTTAGCCTTTCCTTACTTGTTATTTTTTAATATGATTTTAAATCAAACATGTGTTCACTTTTGTAATCAATAACAGAGTTATTTTGGTCTTTTATTTTCCACACAAACTGAAATAACTATAACAATATATATTTACAGCAAATATTTATAGCATCAACATTTTTAATACAAAAATTCGTCTGGCCGCAAGCACTGACAAACTGGAAATTTAAATGCCGTCGGTACAAGAGGTGATCAATAATTGCAAGGTTGTTTCGATTTTATAGCTTTTGCAAATTCTAACAGTGGTGAAGGCTCCCCTCCTACCCTACCTCTAAAACTTTTGACAAGTTGACAAAAAAGTTTTCGTTGATGCAGCGTATCTTGGATATTGTAGTTACGCAACGAATATTTTCGATGCTGCAATAATGCAGTTTCATTGTTGCAACAATTTTGATTCGTTGCTGCAACAAATCTGTTTCGTTGTTACAACAACATGGTTCTCTTGTAGGTTTCGAAAATATTAAAGGAAACATTGTCGTTGCGGCGACGAAACTGTATCGTTGCATTAACGAACGCCGACGTCAGTTGATTTCGAAGTGATTGTTCGGAATAGCTACTTAAGGCAGAACTCCAACAACGTGAATGAGAATTACAACATACCTATCGAATACATCTCAAACCAAGTAAGGAAAGGCTAAAGTCGGACGGAGCCGACTATATGATACATTCCACTTTCTATCCTATTACAATTCAATTCGATAAGAAGTGAAATCGGGAAGGATTTTTGTATCCTGTAAAGAACATCTGTATGGGGGTATATTGAAACATGGAACGATGTGACCCGCTTTCATCATGTATGTTTTTAGATGAAATATAATATGTAAAGTTTGACCAAAATCGGTTAAACATTTGGGAGCAACATTTGATTATATATAAAAATAATTATATCTATATCTGAACCGATCTTACCCACATTCACCATGGGTGTTTTTAGTTGAATTATAAGATGTTGTGCCAAATTTAAAGAAAATCGGGTACAATGTATTGTTTCTAAAGCGGAAAAAGTCAAATCGGGAGCGACATTTGGATGGGGCTAGTTTAAATCTGTACCGTTCTAGCCAGCTTTCGCCACATGTATTTCTAGTCATATTATAAGGTGTTGAGGCAAATTTGAAGAAAATCGGTTACTATATGTGGTTTCTGAAGCGGAAAAAGTCAAATTCGGAGCGACATTTGTATAGGGGCTATATCTAAATCTGAACCGATTTGCCTCAAATTAATTAGCGTTCGTGCTTGATCCACAAAACTTACTTGTGCCAATTTTTGTTAAGATCAGACTATAATTGCAACCTGTAATTTGATTACAACAATAGATGGACAGACAGACGGACATTGCAAAATCGACTCAGAAAGTTATTCTAAGCCGATCTGTATACTAAACAAGTTTCCTTTTGGGTGTTACACACACATGCACAAAGACATAATACTCTCGTGAAGTGTATAAACACACACACTAGAAAACAAGTAAGGAAAGGCTAAAGGCGGACAGGGCCGACTATATGATACATCGGTAAAAAAAAAGTGAAAACGGGAAGAATTTTTGTATGCTTCCTAATCATAGGCTAATATGACCTGCTCCAATTTGTCAAATATATATAAATCTGAACCGATTTTGCACCATGGCGGTTTAAAGTAATTCGCCTAATTTGATCAGGAGGATCAGTTAAAACATGGAGTTTCTAGAGCGGAAAAAGTCAAATCAGGAGCGAAATTTGTATGGGAGCTATATATAAATCTGAACCGATCTAACACATTTTCACCGCACGTGTTTCTAATTGAAATATAAGATGTTTTGCCAATTTTGAGGAATATTTGTTGTAATATGTGGTATCTAGAGTGAAAAGAGTCAAATCGGGAGTGAAATTCGTATGGGCTATATCTAAATCTGAACCGATTTTCTTCAAATTAAATGGCGTTCGTCCGTGACCAGCAAACTACGTTTTGCAAAGTTTCATTTGGTTCTGTCTACAATTGCGACCTGTATCGTGATTACAAGAATAGATGGACAGACAGACGGACATTGCTAAATCGATTCAAAAGGTTATTCCAAGTTGATGGGTATAATTAACTATGGGTCCATCTCCCTTCCTTTTGGGTGTTACAAACAAATGCACAAAGACATACTACTCTCGTAGAGTGTATAAAAATGGTGTGTCTCCGATTGGTGCACCAACGAAAAAATTATTGCTGCAACGATATCAATTTCGTTGCTGCAACGAAAGAGTTGTTGAAGAAAATGTACATTTCGCGAAATTAAAATACTGTGTAAATAATTTTAATAAATGTTTACGAAAAAAATATGAATTTGTATAAAAACAATGATTATAATAATAAATTTATAGATTTTTGTGGATTTATGGATTTGTATAAAAACAATGATTATAACAATAAATTTATAGATTTTTTGTATTAATTAATGCATTCCCATTAAGAAAAACAAAGAGAATATTTTCGTTGCATTAACGAATATTGAATTGTTGCCAGAAGGAAACTACGAAAAGTACGAAAAACAGGTTTTACACTATAAAAGATGAAATCGTGGCAGCAACTTCGCGATTTTTTGTGGGAACGAAATATTTCGTTGCTGCAACGAAATGACAATTTGACAATGAATTTGATTCGTTGATACAACGAACGATTTTTCTTTCTTTGAGGTAGACATAATGGTATTAAAATATGAATTAGGGGGTGCAATATCATGGGAAATATTATATTCGATTCGATGATGACATACAGCGGACCATACTGTAGTATATGGTTCTGTAGTATAGAATGCTCAGTATGACATCTATATTGACAAAATTGAGTCAGTTCAGAAACAAATTTTACTATTATGTTTAAAATACATTACACTTACATTGTAATAGTGGTTTTGTTCTTCCTTCTTATACTAGTACATTGAACTTGATGGATGTTGAACATTCTGATGGTACTTATGGTTATAAATGGTTATGTCTCCGCTGACTACCTTTGATGTTTCAGAACACAAATATTAAATCGGATCTTTTTAAAAATTGCCATACTTATTGAATTTATCAGACTGGTGCACGTTTTTATGTATCCTCATACAAGAGTTATATATTCAGAAGATTGCTGTGCCATACTATACTGGACAAAATAAGTCAAAGTCTTGATGTGGGTTACATAAAATCTGAGAGTGGTGTGGGGTATCGTATAGTCGAGCGGCCCGACTTTAGCCTTTCCTTACCTGTTCAATTTAGTCATTTAAATTACAAATGTATTTAAATTGAGTATATGTATATTTAAACTCAATTTTTTAATAGTACAATTTTTTTGATAGGGTATGAAAAGAAAAATTTAGGGGATTCTGAATAATATTGACGAATGATAATTTGAATGCTTAACATGGTTTTCGGAATGAATATTTGAAGATGATGCAGAAAGCCACATTAAACATCTCCTCTTATCTTTGGGAGTAAACTGATGCCTGAATTCATTCCTACACCTAATACAACCAACTCATACAACTTAAATAAAATCCTAAAACTATGCTGTCAATTTAAGGCTGTCTGTATTAAGTCCAAAGAAAAACCAAAAAAAAATGCAACTCGAACAAAGTCACACACAAAACTGAAAAGTAACTCTAAACTACCTAAACAATTTGTATTCAATGTGCTATGAAATGAAAAAAAAACACAAAATAAGTGGTAAATTAAAAAAAAATGGTAAAACTTACTAATAATAATTACAAAAAAAAATTCTACATACAATATTGTTGCTTTACATATACATAAATACATACAAACATAAGTAAATGCTAGGATAACATGTAAAATATTAAAAAAAACACAAATACTATGTTAAAAACAAACTTTCAAAGCTGATTTCAGTTAACTCTGTGATTTCACCAAACCAAAAAAACCTAACTAAAACCTGTACGAATGGATGTCATGTAAGGTAATGTAAGATAAATAAATATATATAGCAAATATATATTTAGAATGTGTGTTGTTAGATGTACTCGTACCACTTGAATGTTTACAAGTTTAATTATGCTCTCCATTTAAAGTGAAACTTTATACAGAAATCTACTTACTTACACAAATGAAATGAATATGTATATTTTTATTTTATGTCCTAACTAAAATTTACAACATGCCCAACTTCTAGAACACCTTGCAAAACTTTTCTATTTGCATTGTTATTTACTGATAAATAATTCAAAATTTATTAAATTTATTCATACCATGTTCGGAGCTGTTATCGAAGACGCATATGTTAGTTAACATACATCAGTTATCAATTGTAATTGATCGACAGAATAATCGAATTTCAACTCATATTAATTATATACATATATATTTGTTTGTTATGCTCTAGAGATTTATTATGATTTGATCATTTTGTTTTCTGATAACTGAAAAATATATTTAATGTTAAATAAATGTATGATGCTGAGACAAAAAACAAGAATGCATCATAACTTTTGCTGACTGTTTTAATTTTAAATAAAAAGTTAAATAAAGCCAATATTATAAAAAACAAACTCAGTCTTTTGAATTATTATCTAATATATATGCATGTAAGTATTATGGTATGGAAAATATCTATAATTTTAAATGTAAGTAGTAAAATGTAGGTAATGCGTAAAATGAAATGTCTCCTAAACGTGTATATGCCAAAATATATATTATGTTGATGTACTATTTGTATAGCATATTGTGATTAGTCTACGAAAAAAACGTACAATCAAAATTATTATAACCGAAATTAGCTGCATTAAAAATGGACCCAGAGAAAACTGCCAAAAAATAAATGAAAAAACGCCCAATTCAAGATGTGAGCCAATAGATGAAAAATAAACAAATAAAAAGGCCGTTAAGTGTGACCGGGCGAATCTTATATACCCTCCACGATGGATCGCATTCCACTGTATTACCGGCAAATTAGAGGATGTCCACTTTAGTTAGAAGTGTAGTAACACAGTAAATAAATTATGACATTGTTATGTTCATTATTATGTTTACTATGATTAGTAAATTATGGCGTATCATTATTATAATTTTGAAGGCTGGACCTTATTTTTTAATATCGTGAAAAACTCAGAAAAAAGTGAACCCTACAATGAATTAAAATGAACTAAAATTTAGGAAAATTTAAATTCGTATAGCGCTAAAGCAATATTTCCTCATATCAAGCTCAAACTTTTCCTTCAATGTAGTACATGCTTTGAACTTGATTCCAGTTCAATTTTCCTCAAACCAAGCTAATATTTACTCAAACAGAGAAAAATTCCAGTAGGTTTTTCCTCAAGTACATTTTTACTAAATCTAGGTAAAATTTTGCTGATATTTTCCCGAATCTAAGTAAATTTTTCCTCAAACCAACTAAATTTTCCTAAATTTAAGTAAAATTTTAAACTAAGTAAATTTTTACACAAACCAAGTAAATTTTTACTAAATCTTAGTAAAATGTTGATGACATTTTCTTAAAACTTAGTACATTTTTACTCAAATAAATAAATATTTACTTAATCTGAGGATAAATTTGCTGACTTTTATCCTCAAAGCAAGTAAATTTGTACTTAAACTGAGGAAATTTTTAATTGACACAAGGAAAAAGTGAACTTAAAATAAGTTCAATTAAAAAAAAAATAATTAAAAATTAAAAATTTCTTCCACACAAAAAATGTCTTAATATTAGTATACACTCCACGAAAGTATTATGTCTTTGTGCATTTGTTTGTAACACCCACAAGGAAGCGAGATAGACTCATTGTTAATTATACCAATCTGCTTAGAATCACTTTCTGAGTCGATTTAGCAATGTCCGTCTGTTCATCTATTGTTGTAATCAAATTACAGGTCGCAATTATAGTCCGATCTTAACAAAAATTTGTGGATCAAGGACGACCGCAATTCAATTTGAGGCAAAGCGGTTCAGATTTAGATATAGCCCCCATACTAATGTCGCTCCCGATTTGACTTTTTCCGCTCTAGAAACCACATATTGTATCTGATCTTCTTTAAATTTGGCACAACATCTTATAATACAACTAGAAACACCTATGCAGAAATCGGGTAAGATCGGTTCAGATTTAGATATAGCCCCCATACTAATGTCGCTCCCGATTTGACTTTTTCCGCTCTAGAAACCACATATTGTACCCGATATTCTTCAAATTTTTGCTCAACACCTTATAATCTAGCTAGAAACACCTGTGGCTAGATCGGTTCAAATGTCGCTCCCGATTTGACACTTTGCGCTGTAAAAGCCACATATTGTTCCCGATATTCTTTAAATTTGGCACAACATCTTATAATACAACTAGAAACACCTATGCAGAAAGCGGGTAAGATCGGTTCAGATTTAGATATAGCACCCATACAAATGTCGCTTCCGATTTGACCTTTTCCGCTCTAGAAACCACATATTGTGCCTGGTTTTCTTTAAAATTTGTACAATATCTAATAATCTAACTAAAACATCTATGGTGAAAGTGGGTAAGATCGGTTCAGATTTAGACATACATTTATTTTTATATATACAAATGTTGCTCACAAATGTTTAACCGATATTGGACGAACTTTACATTATATTTCACCTATAAACATACAAGTGGGTCACAGCGTTCCATGTTTCAATATACCCCCATACAGATGTTCTTTCCGATATAACATTTTGTGTCAAACACATACATTTACAGGATACAAAAATCCTTCCCGATTTCTCTTTTTTACCGAATTGAATTGTAATAGGATAGAAAGTGGAGTGTGTCATATAGTCGGCTCCGCCCGACTTTAGCCTTTCCTTACTTGTTTTTAGTTAAAATCATTGAAATTTTCCTTCGTACAAGTATGAATTTACTCAATTGTAAGAATTTTTTATTATATCCAATGAAATGAGATATAAGAGTATTTATGAAAAATCGTCCAAAAGAGCTATATTGCATAATTGAATTGATGAATTGTAACCCCCCCATTGGGGTTTCCCCATTAAAATAAAAAAAAAAATTGAAACATAGCTAAATTGAAAGTGGAGCTATTAAAATAAATAAATAAATTTGTCTCACTATTGCTACGTGAAAAATATATTGAATTAATAATTTTTATTTTTGTTTACATATGTAACAAGGAATATTTAAAAGGGAACCAACAAATTCGGTAACTTTTGTTTGCGTAGGAAGGTGAAAACAAACGTGAAGTCTCAAATTTCAATTGTTTGAGTTTCTTTTAATTCGAAATTGTTTAGAAATTCTTCTTATTTTTATTGGATTTCTTCGAGTACAAGAAAAACTGTCTCTGTTATTCGAAGAGATATATATCAAAGTTTTTAAAATGAAGAAACCATTTAAAAATATTTTTTGTTTAACCGATATCTGCAGTATAATGCTTTTAAGAAACATCCTGTTACTTATGTCCTGTATGAATTAGAACCCCAAGACTCTATTGAAATCATATTTAGACCCATACCTCATCAAAAAGCGTAGTAAGTTGCATATATTTTTTAAGAAGACAATTCGGGCATGAGAGAATTAATATTTAAAAATGTTTTTGTAATCACTTTAAACATAAAATAAAAAGTAAACCTCCGTAGCAAATGCCAAAATCGGTTATGATCATATTTGTGAACTATTGGCAAAACAATCTATTTCAGATATGTAAAATTTTCTGTCAGTATTAGTATTCTGAAATTTATGACCAAGGCCTTTTTCTTTCAGAGTAGAAAACAAAATTTAATCACTGGCTTGGTTCCTTCAATGATTTCCGGCTTGTTAGATTCACATTCCAATTAGAAATTCATATTTTACTACCTACGAATGCTGAAATTAGCTATTTGATCATGTTAACGGGGTATCAAATGTGTTAAACCTAGTTTAACCATATTTCACTTTATGTACTAATTTGTAATGAGTTTTCCAAACCCTGATATTTGAGTAAATTTGACATTATTGTTTATATTCGCTCTATTCTTTCATAATTGTATTTTAAATCGAGGCTTCTTCATTAAAATAAAACAAGTAAGGAAAGGCTAAAGTCGTGCGGGCCAACTATATAATACCCTCCCTGCTTATATACCTAACTTTGAATACTAAACCCAGGTGTTTCATGTAGTTCATATAAATTATACAGTATACTATAGTATACTATAGTATAAATGCATCTTTAGAAAATTTTAACGAATATGGTAAATAATAAGGCAATAGATAAAATTTTCCGGCAGATATTCTGAGTAAAATAAATATAACATCTGGAAAAATTGATCAAGATCCAATGACAAATACAGATTATACAACGGTAATAGGATGAATCGGACGGACATTTGAAAGGGGTCTATAAAAACACTTGGGACCTGTGCCAAAATATGGGCTTATATAGTTCTCATTCACTGTAGATATTCCTATTTGAAATATACCAGGATCAACAAAATTTGATCAAGATCTGATGTAAGATGTAGTTTCTAGAGTTGTAATAGAGTAGAATGGGGGCCCAATATGTATGGGGTTATACCAAAATATGGAACCATATACTTGACTATCATAGTATCTATTCTTAGATGAAATATAATATAATCTGCAAAATTTGATAAGCTTCCAATGTAAAATGTGGGTCCTAGAGTGGTAATAATAAAAATGGGGGCCTTTTGTAAGGGCGCTACATTAAAAAGCGAGCCCTTATAGATCACTTTCAAAGTAGTTATTCTTTATTGAAATATAACATGATCTGCAAAATTGTATCAAGACCCATGGTAAGATGTGGGTTCTAGAGCGATAGTAGTGGGAGCCCATTTGTATGGTGGCTATACCAAAACATCGCCCTATATTGTTGGCTTTCAAAATAGGTATTTCTACACTATATGTGACATTGTATGGAAAATTTGATCAAGATCCGTTGTAAAATGTGCATTTTAGAGCCGCAATATTGTAAATCGGAGGTACATTTGTATGGGGGCTATATCGAAAAATAGACCCATGTGGTCCACTTTCCCGTTAGGTGTTTCTAGTTCAAATATAACACGATCCTGAAAAGTTGGTAATGATCCCAAGTAAAATGTGTATTCTAGAGCAGTAAATGTGTAAATTATAGGGATATTAGTATGGAGGCTATATCTAAATCTGAACCGATTTTCTCCAAATGCAATGCCAATCGTCCTTGGCCAATAAAAGTAACTTCTGCCAAATTTCACGATAATCGGACAGCAATTGCAACCTGTAGAGTGCGTTAAATCATTCAGCTGGTGATTCTAAGCCGATCCGTATACTCGAAGGTGGATCTGGCACTATTATTTCTTGGTGTTACAAACATTTGGCGGAAAACTAACTTATAATACCCCAGTCCACGAGTGGCGTAGGGTATAATTAACCGAAGGAACCACGGCTCAAAATAAAGTATACAATCTTTAATTCCTACTCTGTAAAATCTCTGTCCATTTTCTCTAGCAAAGACAATCAAAGAATTCAAACATTTGTAAGTATTTGTACGTAGTTTTCTGCACTCTTAAAACTACGCGCCTTTCACGGAAGTTATTGTTCCATATAACTTCAAAATACACAAAGTCCCGCCAACTTTGTTCACAATGAAAATGGAAATTTGACTACTCGCAAGACTTTATTTCTACAATACCATACCTTCGAACGTGTTCATATCATATTTCACACATTTGCCATTAATAACAAGTGACATTTCAAATTCAACCTCTTTCCTAAGTACATCATTAGCCTCTAGAATGTTATCCATCCTTCTTAATATCTTCTTTAAATGATTCTGATATGATGACCTCTCGAATAATGACTGCAGTGCTGCTTTAGCTTGCCGCCACAAGTTGTCGAGCTCCTTATTTTCCAGATTATCAATGATTTCAGAGATACGACCAAGTTCAGAGGATGCTATAAGTCCAATACCACACGGCTTGACATCGTCCTCAATGCCTTTCAAAAAATCGATCGTTGCTTGTCGGGCTACTGCGTAGATTTTGGATTTGTTGGCATCCGCACCAGCTTCGGTGATCAGTAGATTCACATTTGCTAAGAACTCTTTAGCCAGGGTTTCAACAGACTCAGTTTTCTCATCGAAATAGTGAAGCATATAGTTTAAAGTAAATTCCGAAAGTTGGTGAGCATTCATGGATTCGAGGGGTGTGGTGGTTGTTCCAGCCGCTTCCGAGATGGTAGCACAAAGAAGAGCCTAAAGGAAACATATATTTCAGTGACGTAGATTTGATTTTGTTCTCTCATTAATATTTACCTGCGACACCGTTGCGAATATCAAAATAATCGAATATATTTTCATCACTTGGCTTTTTTTCTAGTCACTTCCTGTCTGGTGATTGAATTACGACTACTGGCTTGTTTGAGACTGTGCGTTGTTTTGGCTTTGGATGCCCAATTTCATACGAAATAGAATTTGTGTAGTCTTCTTATCACCTAAATACTAGATTTACAATTCTACAGCTGAAGCCAAGGGCAGGGTCATTTGATTTCGTTTGTACTATTCATCCAGCGACTATCAGTAAAATATATTCGGCAACATTAAAAAGAACTTTCTACCAATCTGAATGAAAAAAAATATGGAAGTAAACTCAAATAAAACAAGTAAGGAAAGGCTAAAGTCGGGCGGGGCCGACTATATAATACCCTACACCACTCCCTGCGTATGTACCTCGCTTTGATTACTAAACCCATTTATTTCATGGGAGCAATTTTATGTAGTTCATATAAATTATACAGTATAAATTATACTATAAATTAATCTTTAATCATATTTAACGAATATGGTAATTGATCCAATTATCCGACGCACAAATACAAATTATACAGTAGTAATAGGATGAATCGGACCGAAATTTCAAAAGGGGGCCTATAACTACATTTTGGGCCTGGTCCAAAACGTGGGCCTATATATTTCTCATTCACGGTAGGTATTCCTAGTTGCAAAATATAATGATCTGTAAAATTTGATGAAGATCCGATGTAAGATGTAGTTTCTAGAGCAGTAAAATAGCAGAATGGGACCCCATTTGGGATATACCAAAGTATGGACATATGGGCATCTCCCAAACAAGTAAGGAAATGCTAAAGGCGGACGGACTTTCTATCTCATTACAATTCAATTCGTTAAAAAAGTGAAATCGGGAAGGATTTTTGCATCCTGTAAATGTATTTGTTTGACAAAAAATGTTAAATCGGAAAGAACATTTGTATGGGGGTATATTGAAACCTGGAACGATGTGACCCGCTTTCACTATGTATTTTTATTGGTAAAATATAATATGTAAAGTTTGGCCAAAATCGGTTAAACATTCGGGAGCAACATTTGTATGAGGGCGATATCTAAATCTGAACCGATCTTACCCACTTTCACCATAGGTTGGATTATAAAATGTTGTGCCAATTTTAAGGAAAAACGGGTACAATATGTGGATTTTAGAGCGGAAAAAGTCAAATCGGAAGCGACATTTGTATGTGGGCTATATCTAAATCTGTACCGATCGTACCCACTTTCAGCATAGGTGTTTCTAGTTAGATTATAAGATGTTGTGCCAAATTGAAAGAAAATCGGGTACAATATGTCTTTTCTAGAGCGGAAAATGTCAAACCGGGAGCGACATTTGTATGGGGGCTATATCTAAATCTGAACCGATCTTACCCAATTTTTGCACACGTGTTTCTAGTTCGATTATAAGATGTTCTGCAAAATTTAAAGAAAATCGGGTACAATATGTCTTTTCTAGAGCGGAAAATGTCAAATCGGGAGCGACATTTGTATGGGGGCTATATCTAAATCTGAACCGATCTTACCCAATTTTTGCATACGTGTTTATAGTTGGATTATAAGATGTTGTGCCAAATTTAAAGAAAATCGGGTACAATATGTGGATTCTAGAGCGGAAAATGTCAAATCGGGAGCGACATTTGTATGGGAGCTATATCTAAATCTGAATCGATCTTACCCAATTTTTGCATACGTGTTTCTAGTTAGATTATAAGATGTTTTGCAAAAGTTAAAGAAAATCGGGTACAGTATGTCGTTTCTAGAGCGGAAAATGTCAAATCGGGAGCAACATTTGTATTGGAGCTATATCTAAATCTGAACCGATCTTACCCAATTTTTGCATAGGTGTTTCTAGTTGGATTATAAGATGTTGTGCCAATTTTAAAGAAAATCGGGTACAATATGTGGTTTCTAAAGCGGAAAATGTCAAATCGGGAGCAACATTTGTATGGGGGCTATATCTAAATCTGAACCGATTTCCTTCAAATTCAATACCAATGGTCGTTGGCCAGAAAAAATAAATTCTGCCAAGTTTCATGACAATTGGGCAACAGTTACGACCTGTAGAGTGCGAACAAGCTTAGATGGACAGCAGACGGACGGACGGACGGACGGACGGACGGACGGACGGACAGACGGACAGACAGACATCGTTAAATCGACTCAGCTGGTGATTCTAAGCCGATCGGTATACTTAAAGGTGGGTCTAGCTCGATTATTTCTTGGTGTTACAAACATTTGGCGCGAAACTAACTTATAATACCCTAGACCACGAAGTGGTGTAGGGTATAAAAACATGTAAAAATGACTACAATTAAGTAAATTGCTATTTGTAGGGTGCCAAACATGGCTTTATTCAATTTAAGTTTTTTACTCAAATCAAATAAAATTTACTCAAAATAATTTCAAACTACTAATATACTTAATTTATGCAAATTTTTTAAACTCAGATTTAGTATGGTCCAATATATATTTTAGAGTGTACACTTGACATATTCTGAAGCAAATATGACTAGTTTAAAAAATATTATATTTTTGTGTCGCGAGGTCGTTGTGACAAAATCTCATCTGGCTGGTGAGTGAAATGAGTTGTAGAGATCGAAGGCGTTTAGATGTTCCAAGACTGAGTTACACACTATATATACCCTTACTCTTAGAGAACATATATAAAGAAGTTATGATAACTTAAATTGTACTTAGAGCAGTATAACTTGTGTGGAAGGTACAAGAAGGTTCCTGAGACATGGTGGAATGTACAAGAAGATTAGTGGGACATTGGCGTGGCCAAAGCATATATATGTTGTAGATTTACAGTGATTATAAAAACATTTTCTAATATCAAATTGCCCAAAACAAAAATGTGGGCAAAAAATGACAAATGACCCAAAAAGGTAAATGAAATAGCCTAAATGTTGTGGGATAGTGAGTGCATTTTCAGCCTTTCGGGTTTTTAATTTAATTTATTTTAATTCCAAAAGTAAAAATTTTGAAGAGGCCATTTAGTTGTTACCGTTATCCTCTTGTACTCCGTTAAAATTACGTCTTTCGAAAATCTCTTTATTTTACGTGTATATTTTACGATGTTCATCATTCTAGCTGTGGGTTTAGTTGGTACCATTTTTATCCCTCTGTTCCCATTTAATCCATACAAGTACGAATTTGGAAAAAACTACTTTTATATTATGCATCTCCTTTATTAGAGGAATGTACATACCTAGGTACAATTTGTATACTTTTTGTCCCATTTAACTCTCTACGAATATAAGGGGAATGTGCATACCAAATATAAGCAGAAATTTTCAGAAAACATGCTGAAATACTTAAATATTGGGGGCTATTAGAGGTATTTTCAGTCCTTGTGAGGGAAAAAAATTTTCCCTGCGGACCGATTTCGACCAACCGATCTACCACTATAAGACATATTCAAAATTTGGATGTCCTAACTCCTTTTGTTTAGATGCTAGCGTGCTTTCAACAAACAGATATGGCTAGATCGTCTTAGAATTTTATCACGATGTATGTATACTTTATAGGGTCACAAGTCGATATTTCAAAGTGTTATAAACGAGATGACGACCTTAGTATACCCCGTTCCTGTGGTGAAGGGTATAAAAAACGTCCACTAAATTGGGTAAGCTTTCACATGAAAAATCGTCCAAAATAATATTTTGGATTTTGAAGAAATTCTGTGAAAATACGTGGTTTCTGGGGCGGAAAAAGTCAATCCGGGAGAAATTTTTATAGGAGCTATATGTAAATCTGAACCGATCTGACTAACTTTTACTACAGATGTTTCCAGTTGAATTATAAGGTATTGTGCCAAATTTGAAGAATATCGGTTAAAATGTGCGAAATTTGTATGGGAGCTATATCTAAATCTGAACCGATCTTGCCCAAATTTACCACAAATATTTCCAGTTTAATTGTAATATTAATTAATTATTTTAAACAAGCGGAGTAAAAAATGTTGTTTCTAGAGCGGAAAAATTTAAGTCGGGAGCGACGTCTGTATGGAGCCTATATCTAATTCTGAACCGATTTCCTTTAAATTAAATAAGGTTCGTCCCTCGACCGCAAAACAAACTCGTGCCAATTTTTGTTACGATCGAACTATAATTGCGACCTGTAATTTGATTACAACAATAGATGGACAGACGGACATTGTTAAATCGATTCAAAAAGTGATTGATTCGTATACTTAACAATGGGTCTATATCGCTTCCCTTTGGGTGTTACAAACAAATGCACAAAGACATAATACTATCGTGGAGTGTATACAAATCGCTTAAAAATATATCATGTAGGTTATATCCGAATTATATTATATCCGAGTAAAGCTATTCAGGGTTGCCGGTCTTCGGCAAAGACTGGGAATGTTCAAAGCCAGCTAGTAAAGGCGATTTTTCATTGGGCTATTTTTCGTGCAACATTTTTAAGGCTGTGATCCCAATGCAAAAATGAAAAATACACCAATTTCTTGGGATAATTTGACATTATGAACTAAATCCCATGTTTAAAGATAAAATATTGCTCTAACAAGAATGAAAAACCCCAAAACAATATAAAATTTATTAATAACACTGTCCAACAAATTAAGACTTTTTGATTGGAACACTATATCGAACCTATATTTCTGAAAGGACACGTTGAGTAAATAATTTTTGTAGAATATACGTATAGAACAGTTGGTCTGCGTTTCTATTTACAGTGGGTCAAAGTTTTAATATTTTGTTCAAAGGGAGCATTATAAAGAGTGATTTTTTAAAAGCTATAGGAAAGTTTAAAAAAAACACATAAAATTCAGAAAAATGCATGAAATCTTTATTTCAATCGAATGTACTGTCCATATAATTTAATGTTTGAAGATTATTTCATGCAAATGTTGACCTTGACTGCGCCTCAAATGGTCCATCCGCTTAGTCCAATTTTGGCATTTCCACTTTTTTGAGTAACAGAGGCCCAATTGCTGCGAACGGCGACGAATCGATAATTGATGGTCATTATTAACACTGGCCGATACAGCTGCGATATTTTCTTCAGTTCGCACTCTACGTAATACGTTTGTAATACGATTCATGGTTAAATTATAGACCAAACTAAAGATGTTTGTGAGTGAAACAAAACACGAAATGTGCGTCAGCTGTTTAAACCAGTGTTGCCAAAAAGATAATAGCTAAAATATCACCCTTTACTAAGTGAAAATAATGTTGTAAGTTAATGTCTGAGTGAATTCTTATTGTCAGAACTATATTGTGGACTTTTATGAGAATAAATTTTGTGGAAGATCTTAACCCTCCTCTCGTAATGGGTTAATTTGAACTTTTTTCTAAAAATGTCCTATCAACAAAAACATTTAAGGATTAAATGTTCTACTAAAATTTCAGTTGGGGCTCACCAAAGACACAAACATTGTATATAAAGCTTTTCACGCTTAAATAGCCAACGTATACAAAAAATACTAGGGTTAAAATTCGTCCATGTTTTTGGAAGATCGATTTTTCATTTTCTCACCAAGTTGGCCCTTAAAGGACTACAAATTTCCAAAGGATGCAATTTTTCTAAAATTGTTTTTCATAACTATTTTGCACCCTATAAATGCCAAATCAAAGAAGAGAATATGTGCTAAAAATTTAAAGTTCAAACCAGGGATGGAAGAGTATGACACATTGTGCCATTTTTATACACTCCACGAGAGTATTATGTCTCTGAGCATTTGTTTGTAGAGACAGACCCATTGTTAAGTATACCGATCGCTTAGAATCACTTTTTGAATCGATTTAACAATGTCCGTCTATCTGTCTGTCCATCTATTCTTGTAATCACGATACAGGTCTCAATTGTAGACAGAATCATATGAATCATTGCACAACGAAGCTCTTCGGTACAAGGACGAACGCTATTTAATTTGAATAAAATCGGTTCAGATTTAGATGTAGCCCCCATACGAATTTCACTCCCGATTTGACTTTTTCACGCTAGATACCACATATTCCAACAGATTTTCTTCAAATTTGACAAAATCTCTTATATTTCCACTAGAAACATCCATGGTGAAAATGGGTCAGATCGGTTCAGATTTATACATAGCTCCCATACAAATTTTGCTCCGAATTTGACTTTTTTGCTGTAGAAACCACATATTTTATTAGTTTGTCTTCAAAATTGGCAAAACATCTCCTATTTAAACTAGGAATACCTATGATGAAAATATGTCAGATGGGTTCAGATTTATATATAGCTCCCTTTCGAATTTCGCTCCCGATTTGACTTTTTCTGCTCTATAAACCACATTTTTTCAAGTTTGGCAAAATATCTCATATTTCCACTATATTGACCAATTTTTATTTTTGAAGCATTTCGACAACATAAATATTGAAAGCAGCAAAAGCAATGCTAATTCAGACAATTTAATTTTCTCATTTTTTTTGTTATAAAAATTAAATTTAACAAAAAATATGAGCTCCTTTTCATATTATGATCTATGGCCATTAGAGCGTACCAGGTTACAAGTAAAAAAAAAAAGTTCGCCGTACACCTTCGAATATGAAGTATTATTGAAAGGTAGTTTCAAAAAAATTTTTTTTATTTTTTTATGCCGAACGTAGGGGTCGCGCTTTTACATTTTTCTATATAACTTCTGCATTTATAAACGGATTTTAAAGTGTGATACATCGATGTTTTTGTCCGATTTTTTTGTCTTTGAAGTCATTGAGCTCAAACATGATTCATGATTTTATGCGAGCTTTAATTTTCGATTATTAGAGTGGTACATTAGGGTAGTAGCAACTGAGAAATGATGGGTAAGTACCAGAAGGGGGTGCTTGAGCTCAATGACTTCAAAGACAAAAAAATCGGCCTCGTCGAGACAAAAACATCGATGTATCACACTTTAAAATCCGTTTATAAATACAAGTTATATAGAAAAATGTAAAAGCGCGACCCCTACGTTCGGCATAAAAAAATAAAAAATTTTTTTTTGAAACTACCTTTCAATAATACTTCATATTCGAAGGTGTACGGCGAACTTTTTTTTTGAGGTACGCCCTAATGGCCATGGCCTTCACTCTCGAATATTCTCACTCTCTTAGTAAAACATTTCATTGTGTATTCTTAGCATAATTATTTTAAATAAATAAACATCATGGAAATTACTTTTCAGCTCGTTTATTAAAGGCCTCGTAGACGACACTGAAATTAATGTTTCAAAATAAATTGTAACTCATCTCATGTGGCTCCATAAAAAGTCATCCGAGGGCAAAAAAGGCTTAATATATTTATTCTGATGTGTCGTAATACAAATGTCTGCTATAAATTCAACAGCAAAATAAAATAATATTTTGTACGTTTTTCAAAGGGTCGTTGCTGCATTCTCCCCTATTGTAGGGGAAGACTTAGGAGTGACGGAATTTGCAATGAAATCAAAAAGTATTTCTCTAAACATGTCAACGTTTTCAAACATTCACCTTGATTGTAAGTTCTTAATCAAATAGCTTTTAATTCCATTCTTACAAAATATCCAACACTCCCTCAACAACAGCCTTTCTTAATGATAAATATACATGTATATTTGGTATTTTGTTTATCTAGACTTTACGCGCTCTGCGCCACAGGCAATAGTAACCCAAAACATGGAAGCCGAGGTAAATGCCAAGCATGGCCATAAGATTGAGATAAATGTTGTTCTCGTTGAAACTGTATTTGTTCAGGACGTCCTTGCCGGTGTGGAAACAGGGAAGATCGTCGCTCTCCTCAAAGCAAGCTGAAATGATGCAAACGAAAACAATGATAAGGATTAATTGGTATTCGTGGAACAAAAGCGTATTATTATATGAAAATAGGTTTAAGAATTGGTCATGGCTGGTTCCTGCCATATTCATATGTACTAACGTAAAGCGTAACATGTTTGTAAAAAGCCCTCAATTCCCAAAACGAAATCAAAAATTCCCAAAAATTAAGTTTTCAAAAACAGCGAAGTATTTTCGTCGCCTATTAATATGGGTCTACAAATGTGTGTTTTCCAATCGAAAAACACTAATAATGAAAGACTGAAATCTACACCATTTAAGGGAAATGTGTGAGAGTAATATGATAATATGATGAACAAATTTCTCCGCAGGTGCTTCTACGAACACGTGTAAAAATGTAACAAAATTCGAATAAAATATGTGGTTTTAAAACGCCAGAGTGTAAGAATATTTATAGTTGAATCAAATAAAATTTTAAAGAAATGCTAGGAAGAACACTTTCACAATCTTCCAAGAGCACCGAAACAATTTCCAAAAACTGAGAAATATATAAAATATTACAGGATTAAATAAAATTACAAAACTGAAATACAGAGTTTTTGATATATGCATTCCACAGAGGCTGTCGATTTTCATAGAAGTGCAGTAATATTACAGGAAAATATATTTTTTTAATAAAGCCAAACCAAATATAAATATTAAAAAAAAAATTATAAATAAATATAAAATTTTTATTATTTCAAGGCAAGGTTTTCAATACGTTTACTCTATATATATCGAAATAATACTTCAAGTCAATTCAAAACATAAATCTGTGGTCACAACCCATAACAGCCTAAGTCTGTTTTTCAATATTTTCAGTACAGGAGTTTAAAGTTTTGAATCTTCACTGAAAATCAGGAGAAGGTGTTTTTTGGAAGACTTTGCTACAGATTCCAAGGAAACGAATTTCTTTACTTAGTTGTTAACAAAAAATAGTTGTTTATTCTCGCAGTCAAAAGATATTATCGAAAAAGGCTCTTATGAATTGTTGAACGAAAGAAAGTCAAAAAGTTCAAGTTGAGTTAGGCTATTATTCCAGATTAAATAAAAAACTTTAAGTGCGGAGAAAGACCTTAACTCAATTTATGTTTATCAAAAAACGAAATTGTAATTCGGAGAGAGAGCTTAACTCAAGTTAGGAAAATAAAATTGTTTCTTTGTTTTTTTGGATTAACGACTTAAGTTGATTTAGGCAATGATGAAAAATTAATGTTTATATTTGTTGTAATCCTACATTGACTTAGGCAGTTATGCCAAAACAGTAATTTAGAAAAATAACTTAAGCTATTAGGTTTTTTAGGATTAATTGCCTTCCTACAAGAGATACAAACATGAAAAATTTAGAGCAAATAAATTTAGATACGCTGAATACGATGGTGCTAATAACTCAATTGTGTCCTAACTCGAGTTAGGCTGTTAAGGGTTGTGACCACAGAAATATTCTTTTATTTATATTTTCCAAAAAATGTAATTACCATAAATATTGGTGGATGTGGGTGCTACAGTGGGTTATATTTCAATTCCATTTTAATTCCAAAAGTAAAAAATTTTGTACATAGTGCAAAATAACCTAACCTTGATTCAACCAATTTGTACAGTAAAAGTAAAAAGTACGAAAAATCTTTTTTATTTTTGCGAAATTATTTTACGTGTCTACGTAATCAGAGACATGTATACACCGAATTTCATGACTCTAGCTGCGGTCATTTGGTTGGTACTATTTTTATCCTCTTTTTCCATTTTAACCCCAAAAAGTACGAATTTCGAAAAATCCTTTTATTTTTCGTGTCTACACAATCAGAGGAATGTATACACCGAATTTCATTATTCTAGGTGCAGCCGTTTGGTTGGTACCATTCTTATCCCTTTATTTCCATTTTACCCCTTAAAAGTACGAATTTGGAAAAATATTTATACACTCCACGAGAGTATTATGTCTTTGTGCATTTGTTTGTAACACCCAAAAGGAAGAGAGATAGACCCATTTTTAATTATACCGATCGACTTAGAATCACTTTTTGAATCGATTTAACAATGTCCGTCCGTCCGTCCATCTATTCTTGTAATCACGATACAGGTCGCAATTGTAGACAGAACCAAATGAAACTTTGCACAACGAAGTTTTTCGGGATAAGGACGAACGCTATTTAATTTGAAGAAAATCGGTTCAGATTTATATATAGCCCCCATACGAATTTCACTCCCGATTTGACTCTTTTCACTCTAGATACGACATATAACAACCGATTTTTCTCATAATTGGCAAACCATCTTATATTTCAAATAGAAACACCTGTGGTAAAAATGGTCAGATCGGTTCAGATTTATATATAGCTCCCATACAAATTTCACTCCCGATTTGACTTTTTTCACTCTAGAAACCACATATTGTATCAGATTGTCTTCAGATTTGGCAAAACATCTTATATTTCAACTAGAAACACCTGTGGTAAAAATGGGTCAGATCGGTTCAGAGTAATATATAGCTCCCATACAAATTTCGCTCCCGATCTGACTTTTTCCGCTCTAGAAACCACATATTGTATCAGATTGTCTTCAGATTTGGAAAAACATCTTATATTTCAACTAGAAACACCTGTGGTAAAAATGGGTCAGATCGGTTCAGAGTAAAATATAGCTCCCATACAAATTTCGCTCCCGATCTGACTTTTTCCGCTCTAGATACCATATATTACATGAGATTTTCTTCAGATTTGGCAAAACATCTTATATTTCAACTAGAAACGCCTACGGTAAAATTGTGTTAGATCGGTTCAGATTTATATATAGCTCCCATACAAATTTCGCTCCCGATTTAACTTTTTCCGCCCCAGAAACCACGAGTTTTCAACGAATTTCTTCAAAGTGAGCTTATATTTGAACTGGAAGAACTTATTGTGAAAGTTAGTCAAATTTTTCCATGTTTGGATATAGCCCCGATACAAATATTCTTATCGATTTGACAAATCGCACAAGGTCATATTAGCAAACATATAAAAATTCTTCCCGTTTTCACTTTTTTACCGAGTTGAATTGTATTCGGTTGGAAAGTGGGGTGTATCATATAGTCGGCCCGCCCGACTTTAGCCTTTCCTTACTTGTTTTATATTATATATCTACTCAATTAGAGAAATGTTCACAACGAATTTCGTGCTTCTAGCTGTTGTCGTTTGATATGTACCATTTTTAACCCCTATTTTTGCCCTATTTCACCCCCGACGAATAAAAATCACTTTATAGTGCACGTTTTTGTTGTAGGGGAATGCGCATACCCAATATTAAGTAAGTACAAGCAGAAATATTGAAAAAATATGCTTTAATACTCTAAAATATTAGGGTTTATTATGGGTATTTTTAGTCCCTGTGAGGGGAAAAATTTTCCCTTTGGGGCGATTTCGCCCAGTTTCAATCCCAACCGATCTACGACTATAAGACGCATTTATGGAAAATTTGGACGTCCTAGCTCCTTTCGTTTAGATGCTAGCGTGCTTTCAAAAAACGGATGGACAGACGGACGGACATGGCTAGATCGTCTTAGAATTTTATCACGATCAAGAATATATATAAAGAGTGATTTTTTTGAGGTTAGGATTTTCATGCATTAGTATTTGACAGATCACGTGGGATTTCAGACATGGTGTCAAAGAGAAAGATGCTCAGTATGCTTTGACATTTCATCATGAATAGACTTACTAACGAGCAACGCTTGCAAATCATTGAATTTTATTATCAAAATGCGTGCTCTGTTAAGAAAGTTCAGAAAGAAAGAAATTGTGTTCAGCGACGAAGCTCATTTTTGGCTCAATGGGTACGTAAATAGGCAGAATTGTCGATTTTGGAGTGAATATCAGCCAGAAGCATTGCAAGAGCTACCAATGCATCCAGAAAAAGTCACAGTTTGGTGCGGTTTATGGGCTGGTGGCATCATTGGACCGTACTTCTTCAAAGATGATGCGAATCGTAACGTAACTGTGAATGGTGAGCGCTACCGTGAGATGATATCCAACTTTTTTTTGCCCAAAATGGAAGAACTGAACTTGGTTGACATGTGGTTTCAACAAGATGGCGCTACATGCCACACAGCTCGCGATTCTATGGCCATTTTGAGGGAAAACTTCGGAGAACAATTCATCTCAAGAAATGGACCGGTAAGTTGGCCACCAAGATCATGCGATTTGACGCCTTTAGACTATTTTTTGTGGGGCTACGTCAAGTCTAAAGTCTACAGAAATAAGCCAGCAACTATTCCAGCTTTGGAAGACAACATTTCCGAAGAAATTCGGGCTATTCCGGCCGAAATGCTCGAAAAAGTTGCCCAAAATTGGACTTTCCGAATGGACCACCTAAGACGCAGCCGCGGTCAACATTTAAATGAAATTATCTTCAAAAAGTAAATGTCATGGACCAATCTAACGTTTCAAATAAAGAACCGATGAGATTTTGCAAATTTTATGCGTTTTTTTTTTTAAAAAAGTTATCAAGCTCTTAAAAAATCACCCGTTACTTTATAGGGTCTGAGGTCGATATTTCAAAGTGTTACAAACGGAATGACAAAGTTAGTATACTAACATTGGGTTGATCGGATGAGGTACTGTCATATGAATGATACTGTGTTCCATTATTAAATGACAAAGTTCAACCTTTCCAATAAAACCAGAAATTTGATACTAATTTAAAGTTTTAAATTGCCCAACCTATATCTAAAAACTAGTAAGGAAAGGCTAAAGTCGGGCGGGCCCGACTATATGATACACTCCACTTTCAATCCGAATACAATTTAATTCGGTAGAAAATTGAAAACGGGAAGATTTTTTGTATATTTCCAAATCATAGGCTGATATGACCTGACCCAATTTGTCAAATCGAGAAGAATATTTGTATCGGGACTATATCCAAACATGAAATGAAGTGACTAACTTTCACAATAAGTTCTTCTGGTTGAAGTATAACGCGTTATACTCAATTTTAAGATATTCTCTTAAAATACGCGGTTTCTGGGGGAACAAAATTTGTATGGGAGCTACATATAAATCTGAACCGATCTAACACATTTTTACAACAGGTGTTTCCAGTTGAAATATAAGGTTTTTTTGCGAATTTAGAAGAAAATCTGTTAAAATATGTGGATTATAGAGCGGAAAAATTCAAATTGGGAACGAAATTTGTATGGGAGCTATATATAAATCTGAACCGATCTGATCTATTTTCGCCATAGGTGTTCCTAGTTTAAATATAAGTTGTTTTACCAAATCTGAAGAAAGTCTGATAAAATATGTGGTTTCTAGAGCGGAAAAAGTCAAATCGGGAGCGAAATTTGTATGGGAGCTATATATAAATCTGAACCGATCTAACACATTTTTACCACAGGTGTTTCCAGTTGAACTACAAGATGTTTTGTCAATTTTGAAGAAAATCTGTTAAAATATGTGGTATCTAGAGTGAAAAGGGTCAAATCGGGAGTGAAATTCGTATGGGGGCTATATCCAAATCTGAACCGATCTGACCTATTTTTGCCATAGGTGTTCCTAGTTTAAATATAAGTTGTTTTGCCAAATCTGAAGACAATCTGATAAAATATGTGGTTTCTAGAGCGGAAAAAGTCAAATCGGGAGCGAAATTTGTATGGGAGCTATATATAAATCTGAACCGATCTAACACATTTTTCCCACAGGTGTTTCTAGTTCAAATATAAGATGTTTTGCCAATTTTGAAGAAAATCTGTTAAAATATGTGGTATCTAGAGTGAAAAGACTCAAATCGGGATTGAAATTCGTATGGGGGCTATATCTAAATCTGAACCGATTTTCTTCAAATTAAATAGCGTTCGTCCTTATCCCGAAAAACTTCGTTGTGCAAAGTTTCATTTGGTTCTGTCTACAATTGCGACCTGTATCGTGATTACAAGAATAGATGGACGGACGGACGGACATTGTTAAATCGATTCAAAAAGTGATTCTAAGTCGATCGGTATAATTAACAATGGGTCTATCTCCCTTCCTTTTGGGTGTTACAAACAAATGCACAAAGACATAATACTCTCGTGGAGTGTATAATTAATAAATTAATTTCATTTCTGATATGTCACCTTTTCAAAGGATCAGTTAATCTGAAATAAGTGTACAAATGTCTATGTATAAAGAGTAATTGCATGTCGTTCTTTTTAATTACTAGATCGATCACGTTTATAATTTTTCTGGAGTACCAATAAGACCAACATTACACTTATGGAGCGTACTTATGAAACTATTAACTATTAATAAAAGAAATTACAAAAAACGAAGGTATATTTTTGGTTTACAAATAAATAAAAATAAATAAGAAAAAATAGCTTTTTTAATATTTGACAATTTTCTATATAATTTTGAATAAATTTGCCCGAAATTAGAAAGGAACATATTCGCATCTCATAGCACCATACGACAAAAATACTTTATTTTCGAAAAAGTATTTTTAAAAATTTCATCTAAATCGGAGATAATAGACAACATTTGTGTGATCTTGTCACATAAAATTATTCGAAAATAACAGAATAAATGTTATTAAAATAATGTAAGATGGTATGTGTCAGATTAAAAATTTTGTTTCTCAATTTTTGATGACTGTTCCTAAGTCACTGTTTCTATGAGAAAGTGTAATTTAATTAAATTATTAAAAATCTGATCTTATATTATTATAAATGTTAGAGATAACTTCGACGAAAATAAGATTTCATTTAGTAGAGGGCGGTTGAAGACCTTTTGTCGTGTACATTTTATAGAATTCAAATTTACTTAAAAATGGCGACATTTGTTACTTGGCTGCACTCTACCTTTATCAAGATTGCTGGCCCTTGAATTCTTTTTTTTAATTTTTTCATTTCCAATGTCGAGCACCACAGAATATCATATATAACGGAGTTTCCATAAAATTCCATACATAGATTAAAATTTGTATCACTCTTTTTATATCAATATAAGATGTGAATTACTATTCAATGATGTCAAATACTAATATTTTGTATAAGCTATCCTTTCCTTAAAAATGCTAATTACCACGTGATTGAGAACAATCCATTGATTCATATACATACATATATAACAAACATCAAACAACTTACTGATATTTTGAACACCGGACCACTGTACAATGGTCATTGCTTCATTTGCATAAAGCATCCATGACAAGAATTGTGTCCAGTAAAATGCCCACGGCAAAGTGCTGTAATTGATAAATTAAATGTAAATCATAAGAATCGCCAATGGAATAAAAACAGAATTATAAGTAATTATAAATAATCGGAAATATATTATGATTATGAGTAAACATGAGTAAATGGACAAGGACAACGATTTACAATAGATTTCCGCATTAATATGACCGCAAAGACCGTGTTTCTGTTCTGTTTTAATAGGACAGGGATAAGTAGGAAAAGCACAAGGAATTACAATAGACCGATACCATCAGTAAAATGAACAGAAAGACATAGAAATTCAGTGTGGAGAAATATTGATTGATAGGTTGTATTTCTCCAGATGAAGAATCTTTTCAATCTGTATAGATAAAATTGTTGATCAGCGCCCAAATAAAAAGGCTGAAATCATGGTCATGAAATTTGGAGGGCGTTTTAATAATACGTTTTATACACTCCACGAGAGTATTATGTCTTTGTGCATTTGTTTGTAACGCCCAAAAGGAAGCGAGATAGACCCATTGTTAAGTATACCGATCGACTTAGAATCACTTTCTGAGTCGATTTAGCAATGTCCGTCTGTCTGTCTGTCCGTCTGTCCATCTATTGTTGTAATCAAATTACAGGTCGCAATTATAGTCCGATCTTAACAAAAATTGGCACAAATAAGTTTTGTGGATCAAGGACGAACGCTATTTAATTTGAGGCAAATCGGTTCAGATTTAGATATATCCTCCATATAAATGTCGCTCCCGATTTGACTTTTGCCGCTCTAGAAACCACATATTGTACCCGATTTTCTTTAAATTTGGCACAACATCTTATAATTCAACTAGAAACACATATGCGGAAATTAGGTAAGATCGGTTCAGATTTAGATATAGCCCCCATACAAATGTCGCTCCCGATTTGACTTTTGCCGCTTTAGAAACCACATATTGTACCCGATTTTCTTTAAATTTGGTACAACATCTTATAATCCAACTAGAAACACCTATGCAGAAAGTGGGTAAGATCGGTTCAGATTTAGATATAGCCCCCATACAAATGTCGCTCCCGATTTGACTTTTGCCGCTCTAGAAACCACATATTGTACCCGATTTTCTTTAAATTTGGCACAACATCTTATAATTCAACTAGAAACACCTATGCAGAAAGTGGGTAAGATCGGTTCAGATTTAGATATAAATTTAATGTAAAATTGGCACAACATTTCATAATCCAACAAAAAACAAGTAAGGAAAGCCTAAAGTCGGGCGGGGACGACTATATTATACACTCCACTTTCCAACCGAATACAGTCCAACTCGGTAAAAAAGTGAAAACGGGAAGAATATGCTAATACGACCTGGTTCGATTTGTCAAATCGATAAGAATATTTGTATCGGGGCTATATCCAAACATGGAAAAATGTGACTAACTTTCACAATAAGTTCTTTCAGTTCAAATATAAGGTGTTATGCCCACTTTGAAGAAATTCGGTGAAAATTCGTAGTTTCTGGGGCGGAAAAAGTTAAATCGGGAGCGAAATTTGTATGGGAGCTATATATAAATCTGAAGCGATCTAACACATTTTTACCAAAGGTGTTTCTAGTTGAAATATAAGATGTTTGCCAATTTTGAAGAAAATCTCTTGTAATATGTGGTATCTAGAGTGAAAATATTAAAATCGGGAGTGAAATTTGTATGGGAGCTATATCTAAATCTGAACCGAAGGGGCGTGGCAAAACCCTTACGCTTAGTACGCTTAAAGTAATTATAAAAACATTATCAAATACCGAAATATAGCTGATTCCGAATATCCGTGTGGAAGTTATACGGTTTTTAATTTAACACTGGAATATGGGCTATTTGTGTGGGAGCTATCAGAAGGGGCGTGGCAATTTCGCCCATCTTCGAACTTAAACTAAGTTTGGGAAAAGTATTACCATGTGCAAAGTTTGAATCGATTCCTTAACTCCTTTCGAGAGTTATCGTGTACCAGCCGTCCGGACGGACGGACATGGCTCAAACGCCTTAAAAAGTCGTGAAACGGGCTCTTAAGTCACTCTTACAATGCGTTACACTTTTTTCTGTCCCAAACGATATATACCCTCCTACTCTGTAGAGTAAGGGTATAAAAACTGCACCTGATTTGCCTCTAGCTGGGTTAATTTTCATTCATTAATTTTCCCTCCCTTCATTAATTTTCCCTCCCCAACATTTTTTCCGAACATACTTACATACCCCTTATCACTACTCCTTAATAACGCTCCCATACAAAAACTAATTTTTATAAAATTTATTTCCAACGCTCTAACTACCAAAAATTTTTATTTCTTATAATATTTATTAAGGAAAGGTACTGTCCCCACGCCATCCCACAGGGTAGACTTGTAAGACTAACCCCCATTAATTTCTCCGCAACTACACTCCTTAATAAGACTCCCATAAAAAAAAACTAAATTTTTATAAAATTTGCTACACAAAAACTATTTTTTATAAAATTTGCTCCACAAAAAACTATTTTTTTATAAAATTTGCTTCCAAGGAGGCCTCTAGTGGAGTCAAATGTACGACCAACCCCCAATATTTTTTCAGCCCCAACATTTTCTCAGAATATATCCAAAACTGCCCCTTAGTAGACCCTGGGGGAGACGAGTAAGACAGACCCACATTAATCTTTCCTCTATAACCATCCCTTAGAAGAAAAGTTGACAGTAGAGGTCGTTCAAAAATTTAACCCCTCTGGGTGCGACTCCGAGGCACATTGGAGGCTTTTTGTGTATTTTTACCCCTTTTCCCTCACTTTTAACCCGATGAGCGCCCACTTACACTCAGCTCCACCACCTCCATTTTTTGGCTCATTAATTTTATTTTCCAACCTCACAAAATTGGGGGTTCCAGCATATCGAAAATGAAAAAAATAGTACCACCGAAAGTCTTGCAGCCAGATTATTGCGTACGAAAAATACAGCTCATCGAAGAATGAACGGAGGGGATTTTGCATTTTCGATACCACCTAATATACATCATATCGTATCACATTGTACCATACATACCTTATCTGTATAAAAATGCCAGATGTTATCATGATTATATAATCGATGGGCACCAAATACGCCATGGCCAGGGGTAACGAATTAAAGGCAGTCGAAAAGAAGCAGCCGCATGCTGTGGCCACATTCATCACCAGCACAATAGATATGACCGTAATCGTAAATGCATAGAATGTGGCACGCAGGCCAGCGACCCAATAGCAAACGACCACAAATAAAAATGGTTCCAAGATCATTCCCGGCAGCTGTAATAAAGCAAACATTATTTTTTTTCATTGTTGGCCAAACATCAGCCAGACTATCGCTTACCATGGCCAAGACGGTGGCTATATAATACTGAGCCGTGGAATAAGTGCCGGCTCGTGTCTCACGCATAAACAATGGGAAACCCTGAGGGAAGACATTTAGCACCATGTACATGGGATGAAAGGTATTCTCGGAGATCATGACGAACAGCGCCCCCTGTACGGCCTGAACACCCATTTGATCGAGTTTGGTGGTGCCCGCAAAACACAGGCCTATAATGATGGCCATGGCCATTTTCTGCATAAATCTCATCCATTGCATCGTGGGATCCCTCACCAAGCTCAGCGAGTATCTATACCATAAGACGAGGAACTTCCGGTACCAAGCAGCCGCTTTGAAGTTTTCCACTTCCGTGTTGAAGGGATAATCACCAGTCTCGGCCATGTGAATTTCCAAATTCACCAGCATATCTCGCTGCTTGGCCGGCGAACTGACGGCAAACAAGTCGCACATATATTGAGCCGAACGCTGAGAGGCCTGCTCATAGCCGGGATCGGTGGCTAGGACACCAATAAGAAAGTCAGCCGGATTGTATGCCTCCGGGCAGCGATAACCATTTTGGGCAAAGAAATCCAAAGCATTTTGAGGTGAGCCCGTAAAGGCCACTCTGCCATCGGCCAGCAACAGAACGTTGTTGAACATATCGAACAATTGGGACGAGGGCTGATGGATGGTGCACAGAATGGTGGTGCCCTTTTTGGCCAGGTCGTATAGCGTCTGCACCAGCTGTTGAGCACTGTACGAGTCCAGGCCTGTGGTGGGTTCATCACAAAACAAAATGACCGGATTGTTGAGTAGCTCCACGGCAAAAGCGAGCCGTTTACGCTCGCCACCGGATAGAACCTTTTTATCATCCCCCGAGCCGATGCGTGAATTAGCGGCCGCCAGGAGGCCGGTGCGTTCCAGGAGATCTTGTATAATCATCTTGCGTTCCAGTTTGCCGACGCGACGATCCAGACGTAGATTTGCCTGAAAAGAATGAAGATCGGGTTTAATAAATTGTACAGATTTCAAAAAAGGATGACAAGGATTGGGAAGGTGGAACATTAGGGGTGGGATAGTGCACAACATTTTGATTTTGATATGCTAGAACCATTAATTTTGTGAGGTTCGTAAAAAAAATCATGAGCCAAAAAATGGGGGTGCTGGGGTGAGTGTAAGGCGCTCATCGGGGTCAAAGGTGAATGAAAAGGGGTAAAAATACACAAAAAGCCCCAAAACCACCGCTCTTACTGGCCCAAGAAGGCCGTTGCTGGAGTTAAATGTATGACTGACCCCCAATATTTTTTCATCCCCCGCATTTTCTCCGCACATACTTACCTCCTATCGTCAACCCTTAGGGTGGTCCCCATTTGATATTTTTTTATAATTGTTGTTATTACAGCAAGGCCCAAAAACTGTCCTGGAGTGACCCCTAGCTGGGTTAAATTTAAGACTGACCCCATTAATTTTCTCTCCCCAACATTTTTCTGCACAAACTTACCCCTTATTCCCACTCCTTAATGGGGCTCCCATACAACAACTATTTTTATACCCTCCACCTCCAGGATGGGGGTATACTAACTTTGTCATTCCGTTTGTAACACCTTGAAATATCGACCTGAGATCCTATAATATATATTATTGATCGTCATAAAATTCTAAGACGATCTAGCCATGTCCGTCCGTCCGTCTGTTGAAAGCACACTAGCCTCTAAAGGAAAGGAGCTAGAACGTCCAAATTTTTTATAAATACGTCTTATAGTCGTACATCGGTTGGGATTGGAACTAGGCGAATGCAGCCCAAAGGGAAAAATGTTTCCCTCACAAGAACTAAAAATACCCATTATAACCCCTAATATTTTAGAGTATTTAATCATATTTTTTCAATATGTCTGCTTTTATTCGCATTCCCCTATAATAAAAAAGTGCACGTAAAGTGATTTTCATTCGTAGGGGGTGAAATAGGGCAACAAGGATATAAATGGTATCTATCAAACGACAACAGCTACAAACACGAAATTCGGTATGTACATTCCTCTAATTTAGTAGGTACACACTGTAAAAGTATTTTTTCCAAATTCGTACTTTTAAGGGATGAAATGGGAATAGAGGGATAAAAATGGTACCAAACAAGAATAATGAAATTCGCACATAGAATAATGAAATTCGATGTATATATTCCTCTGATTGCGTAGATACGTAAAATAAAAGGATTTTTCGAAATTCGTACTTTTTGGGGTTAAAATGGAAAAAGGGGATAAAAATAGTACCAACCAAATAACCACAGCTAGTGTCTTGAAATTCGGTGCATACATTCCTCTGACTGCGTGGACACAAAAAATAAAAGGTTTTTTCAAATTCGTACTTGCAAGGTAGGGTACCGAAGAATAACAATAGTACCAACTAAACGACTACAGCTACAATGATGAAATTCGGTGTGTACATCCTTTTAATTGCGTAGACACGTAATATTTTACAAAGTCGTACTCTTAAGGGGGTAAATAGGAAAAAGGGGATAACAATTGTACCAACCAAATGGCCGCAGGCAGAAACTGGCTGCATAGCCACGCAAAATAAAAAGATTTTTCCAAATTCGAACGTTTTACTTTTACAGCAAAAATTGGTTGAATCATGAAGTTAGGCTATTTTGCACTATGTACGTGAGATAATGGATTTTCAAAATTTGAACTTTTAGAATTAAAATAGAATGGAAATACAATGGTGGAGGATATATAAAGTTCGGCCCGCCCGAACTTAACGTCGTTTTTACTTGTTTTTATACAATTTGCTCCCACCACTCTTACTGTCCCAAGGAGGCCCCTAGTTGAGTCTAATATATGACCAACCCCCAATATATTTTCGGTCCCAATATTTTCTTAGAACTTACCTACCCTCTTTCTTCAACCCTTATTTTTTATATATTTCTAATGAAGGAAAAGCTCAAAACTGCCCCCTAGTCACCCCAGAGGGAAGACATGTAAGACTGGTCCCCATTAATTTTCTCTCCCCAACATTTCCCCAAACATACCTGTCCACTATCTCCACTACATACTTATATAATTTGCCCCCTACCACTTGATTTGAGTAAAGTATGTTTTTGGTTTAATCTAATTTTAAATAGGACACAAGGATACATCGGTCGAAAGTCCGAAGGCAACCTTCAGAACTGCACCTTTCATGAAATCGATTTTTTCCTCCACCCCACTCTAATAAATTCTAAATTTCGGAAAACCACTCACCATAAAATTCATATGTTCCGACACCGTCAGATATCCATTGAATAGATCATCCTGGTAAACAAAGCCACTGATGCGATGCATAAACGGTCCTATGCGCCGGCCATTGATAAGGATGTCACCTTGAACTACGGTCCCAGCTAAAAAAAAAAGAAATATTTGGAAATATGACATGATTATATTTGGTTAAGTTAAGCACTATTTTTTGTCTTATCTAATCACTTGGAAATCTGTGATGTTTATTTACCTGGTTGACGATATGCCAGTACAGACATCAGTGTGGTCTTGCCTGAACCGCTGAAATTAGATTTCAATTTCAAAGAGATGTTAAGAGAAGGTGAATGCATTTGATAAACGCATAGTAATAAACTATCTTTATTGGTTTAACAAGAAAAAAAGAAAGAACGCATTAAAAACATGTTGGAATTTAGATTTAGAAATTACTGCATCTGTATTAGTGCGCTAAGTCTAAACAAAGATAAGGTCTAAAGTCCATAGAAGTTATCAGCAACGAAAGTTCACACTTTTATTTAGATTATTTCGAGTGTATTTGGGTATTCTGCTTCCAGTGTCGTTGCCCACAAGAACATAAAAGGGAACAACAGCTGCACTTCGTGCATCATATGACATCATATGGCCTGTAACAATAATCACATGTCTATTTAAACTTGTTTTGTAGTTATTTTTATCAAAACAATTCATTCTATGATCAAAACACGAGGTAAAATCTTTAATAATTCAAAAACATAATAATGTGAATTGAGAGCTTTTTGCAGAATTCCGACGATATATATTCTCGTTCGTCATACAATCATTGGCGTAGGAGGGATATTCTTCTGGAGGGCTCCAAAAATTTTCCAAAATATTGTTCCTTTACAAGAAAAAAATGAATAATGGTGTATACTTCTCCCTTCGACAGTATTTCTGCGCACAAATATACATACAGAGATCGTTTGATTTTCGTTCTTTTAGGGTCTAAATGGAAAAAAGGTATAAAATTCGAACCAACAAAATGTATCATAAAAATTGTTATAGCTAAATATTTGCATTTTCAAAGACACGTTCTCTAAACAGTAAACAAAATACTAACAAATAATGTAATTTGCATAACAATACCACATACACAGAAAAAATTTTGATACTGAAGCATACTAAAATTGAGTCTGAGAAATGTAATCAATCTAAGTACATTTGTAGTTAAAATGAGTAAATAAAACTTATTTTGAATAAATTTTACTTGATTTGAGTATGAACGTACTACATTCAAGTAAAAAACAAATATGGAAAGACTAAAGTCGGACGGGGCCGACTATATAATACCCTACACCACTCCCTGCGTATATACCTCGCTCTGATTACTAAACCCAGGTGTTTCATGGGTGCAATTTTATGTAGTTCGTATAAATTATACAGTATACTATAAATTAATCTTTAGTCAAATTTAACGAATATGGTAAAATTTATGAAAATAATTTACATTATGTTACTCATTCATATTATAGGCCTATATACAAACAAAATCGGTGTCATGCCATCTCATTGTAGGTGCGCCTAGTGAAAAATATAACAATTATTTTAATCAAGATTGGCTGTAATAAGTGAAGCCAGAGTGTTATTAATAAATCGGAAGGTGCATATGAGCGGTGACAATATATTTACGAAATGGTCCACTTATATGGTCCATGGTAATATGAACCCAACAAAAAAATGGAAAAACTGTAGGAATCACATTTTAATCGCATCTCACAATCCAAATGTGCATTTCTCCCGCTTTTGAGGAAGTTCATTAAAAACTTTCAAGAAGACTTTAATATGTTAATATCCCGTAATATTTGACGAATAGCAATTTCGCAAGTGAATGGGAACGAAGTTTTTTTTGCTGGGAAGGTTTTACTTAAAATTGGCGGCAGGTCTATCACAAAATTTGGGTCCTGTGCCAAAAACATGGGCCTATATAGTTCTGATTCACGGTAGGTATTCCAAGTTGAAATTTATCATGATCTGCAACATTTGATTAAGACCCAATGTGAGGAGAAGTTTCTAGATAGGTAATAGAGTAAAACGGGCCCCATTTTTATGTGGATATACCCATATATGGACCCATATATCTGACTTTCATAGTAGCTGTTTCTAGTTGAAATATAACATGATCTGTCAAATTTGATAAACGTCTGATGTAAACTATGGATTCGGGATGGATTCTTTGAAAGGGCGTTATATTAAAGAGTGGAACCTTATAGTCACTTTCAAAGTAAGTATTCTTATTTGATGATCTGCAAAATATTATCAAAATCCATTTTAATATGTGTGTTAGGCTGCTAGGGCTGTAATAATAAAAATTGGGGCCCATGTGTAAGGGCGCTACATTATAAAGATTATAGATTACTTTCACAGTAGGAATTCTTAATCGAAATATAAGATGTTCTGCAAAATTGTATCAAGATCCAAAGTAAGATGTTGGTTCTAGAGCGAAAATAGTGTAAACTGGAGGCCCATATGTATGGGGGCTATACCAAAAACATTGACCTATATAGCTGGTTTTCAAAATATGTGTTTCTAGTCTAAATGTAACATTGTGTGGAAAATTTGATCAAGATCCGATGTAAAATGTGAATTTTAGAGAAGTGATATTGTAAATCGGTGATATCAAAACATAGACCCATGTGGTCCACTTTCCCGTGAGCTGTTTCTAGTTCAAATATAACACGATGCTGAAAATTTGGTCATTATCCCATGTAAAATGTGTATTCTAGAGCTGTAATAGGGTAAATTATAGGGATATTTATATGGAGGCTATATCTAAATCTGAATCGATTTTCTCCAAATTCAATTCCAATCGTTCTTGGCCAAAAAAGTAACCTCTGCCAAATTTCATGACAGTCGGACCACAATTGCGATCTGTAGAGTGCGAACAAGCTTAGATGGACAGCAGACGGACGGACGGACGGACAGACACACATCGTTAACTCGATTCAGCTGGTAATTCTAAGCCGATCCGAATACTTAAAGGTGGGTCTAGCTCGATTATTTCGTGGTGTTACAAACATTTGGCGCGAAACTAACTTATAATACCCTAGTCCACGAAGTGGCGTAGGGTATAATAAACCTTAATTAAGTAAAGGCATACTGGGTGACAACCAGCCTTAATTATAATCAGTTTTTTCTATAGGCTATGTCATATACATATACAAATTGGAAAATACTACTATTTATAACAAGTAAGGAAAGGCTAAAGTCGGGCGGGGCCGACTATATAATACCCTACACCACTCCCAGCGTATATACCTCGCTTTGATTACTAAACCCAGGTATTTCATGGGAGCAATTTAATGTAGTTCATATAAATAATAGGATGGATCGGACGGACATTTGAAGGGGGCCTATAACAACACTTGAGGCCTGTGCCAGAATATGCGCCTATATATTTCTCATTAGGTATTAGGTAGGTATTCCTAGTTGAAACATAAATTGATCTGCAAAATTTGATGAAGATCCGATGTAAGATGTAGTTTCAAGAGCTGTAATAGAGCAGAATGGGGCCCATTTTGGTTATACCAAAGTATGGACATATGGGCGTCTCCCAAACAAGAAAGGAAAGGCTAAAGACGGACGGAGCCACTATATGACACACCCCACTTTCTATCTCATTACAATTCAATTCGGTAAAAAAGTGAAATCGGGGAGGATTTTTGAATCATGTAAATGTATGTGTTTGGCAAAAAATTTTAAATCGGAAAGGACATTTGTATGGGGGTATATTGATACCTGTAACGATGTGACCCGATTTCACCATGTATGTTTATTGGTGAAATATAATATGCAAAGTTTGGCCAAAATCGGTTAAACAATCGGGAGCGACATTTGTATTGGAGCTATATCTTAATCTGAACCGATCTCACCCACTTTCAGCATAGGGTTTTCTAGTTCGATTATAAAATTTTGTGTCAATTTTCAAGAAAATCAGGTACAATATCCGATTTCTAGAGCGGAAAATGTCAAATCGGGAGCGACATTTGTATGGGTGCTATATCAAAATCAGAACCGATCTTACACACTTTCAGCATAGGTGTTTCTAGTCCTATTATAAAATGCTGTGCCAATTTTGAAGAAAATCGGATACAGTATGTGCATTTTAGAGCGGAAAAAGTCAAATCGATAGCAAAATTTGTGTGGGGGCTATATCTAAATCTGAACCGATCTTACCCACTTTTAACATAGGTGTTTCTAGTTCGATTATAAAATGTTGTGTTAAAGAAAATCGGGTACAATAATAATCGGGAAAAAGTCAAATCGGTAGCAAAATTTGTGTGGGGGCTATATCTAAATCTGAACCGATCTCACGCAGTTTCAGCACAGGTGTTTCTAGTTCGATTATAAAATGTTGTGCCAATTTTAAAGAAAATCGGGTACAATATGTGGATTTTAGAGCGGAAAAAGTCAAATCGGGAGCGATATTTGTATGGGGGCTATATCTAAATCTGAACCCATCTCACCCACTTTCAACATAGGCGTTACTAGTTCGATTGTAAAATGTTGTGCCAATTTTAAAGAAAATCGGGTACAATATGTGGATTTTAGAGCGGAAAAAGTCAAATCGGGAGCGACATTTGTATGGCGGCTATATCTAAATCTGATCCGATCTCACCCACTTTCAGCATAGGTGTTTCTAGTTCGATTATAAAATGTTGTGCCAATTTTAAAGAAAATCGGGTACAATATGTGGATTTTAGAGAGGAAAAAGTCAAATCGGGAGCGACATTTGTATGGGGGCTATATCTAAATCTGAACCGATCTTACCCGCTTTCGTCACAGGTATTTCTAGTTAGATTGTAAGGTGTTATGCAAAATTTGAAGAAAATCGGATACTATATGTGCTTTATAGGGCGGAAAAAGTCAAATCGGGAGCGACATTTGTATGGCGGCTATATCTAAATCTGAACCGATCTCACCCACTTTCAGCATAGGTGTTTCTAGTTCGATTATAAAATGTTGTGCCAATTTTAAAGAAAATCGGGTACAATATGTGGATTTTAGAGCGGAAAAAGTCAAATCGGGAGCGACATTTGTATGGGGGCTATATCTAAATCTGAACCGATCTTATCCAATTTCTGCATAAGTATTTCTAGTTAGATTGTATTATGTTATGCAAAATTTGAAGAAAATCGGATACTATATGTGCTTTATAGGGCGGAAAAAGTCAAATCGGGAGCGACATTTGTATGGGGACTATATCTAAATCTGAACCGATTTCCTCCAAATTCAATACCGATCTCCTTGGCCCAAAAAAGTAATTTGTGCCAAATTTCATGATAATCGGTGAACAATTGCGATCTGTAGAGTGCTTACTAACAAGCTTAGATGGACAGCAGACCGACGGACGGACGGACGGACAGACGGACTGAGAGACATCGTTAAATCGATTCTGCTGGTGATTCTAAGCCGATCCGTATGCTTAAAGGTGGGTCTAGCTCGATTATTTCTTGGTGTTACAAACATTTGGCGGAAACCTAACTTATAATACCCTAGTCCACGAAGTGGTGTAGGGTATAAAAATTGTAGTAATTCAATTTCTCATTGTTACTTTGGATTTCGTATTTAAAAATATATCGTTGTTTAAACTGAAACCATCAAATAATCATTCAGATAGGCTTAGAGCCAATATATAAATATATACTGACTCACATTTAATTACATATTTCTTGCATTAAGACTATTAGATTAGAACAGAATAGCGAACCTATAATTCTGAAAATGCATTTTGAGTAGATCATTATACACTCCACGAGAGTATTATGTCTTTGTTATGTAACACCCAAAAGGAATCGATTTAGCAATGTACGTCTGTCTGTCTGTCTGTCCGTCTGTCTGTCCATCTATTCTTGTAATCACAATATAGGTCGCAATTGTAGCCAGAACAAACGAAACTTTACACAACGAAGTTTTTCGGTATAAGGACGAACGCTATTTAATTTGAAAAAAATCGGTTCAGATTTAGATATAGCCTCCATACAAATGTCACTCCCGATTTGACTTTTTCCACTCTAGAAACAACACTTTTCACTCGATTCTCTTCAAATTTGGCACAGTACACATAATTTAACTAGAAACATCTATTGTAAAAATGGGTCAGATCGGTTCAGATTTGTTCGATTTGATTTTTTCCGCTCTAGAGACCACATATTATAACCGATCATTTTAAAATTTGTGACAACACCTTATATTTCAACTAGAAACTTCTATCGTGGACGTGTGTCAGATCGGTTCAGATTTATATATAGCTCTTATACAAATTTCGCTACAGAATTAACTTTTTCCGCTCAAGAAACCAGATAACTTACCTGATTTTCTTCAAATTTGCGCTCTATACCCCATATCGATCCCGATACAAATTTTTGCCCCAAATTCCATGGTAATTGGGTAGAAAGTGGAGGGTATCATAAAGTCGGCGCCGCCCGACCATAGCCTTTCTTTATTTGTTTTTTTTCGACTTTGTCGAACTCTTTCTCACGTGTTTACTTCATCAAAAATTATTGAATTTTGGCCAATGGAATTTGATTATGCATACATAAAAACGACTCACCCACATTAAAGTGCTTGTGTAGAGTCGTCTTATATAAACCTACCAATTGTTCTTTACTGTAGAACTCTATGCGTACCAGCAATATTTTTTTACCACACACATATGACTGAAACTGCATCTAGTTAGTGTGTGTTTGTGTGCTCTGCGACGCACAGGTCTGTTCGAACGTGATGACACAATGAAATCCATCCTAAGGCGGTGGTTATTCAAATTAATGAAATATTAGTTTGCCATCAAAACACGACTAATGTTAATAAGAAGCCCTGTAAGTTGCAATAGGAAGCATTGCACAGTGGTTGGAAATGGATTTATTTTTGGAGATAAATTTTCGAAATTCTATAATTTCAGTTACGTTTCAAGTTCGGTGGAAGGGAGATACACAAGGTATTCTTTAAATTACCCGGCCATTTTGGTTCATCTAACAGCATTAAGTTGGTCACCTTGAGGATAACCTTTGAATAGTCGTCAAAACAAGAGTTTTCATACGATACTATTAAACTTTACAGATAGTGCAAAAAGGTACTCTAGTTCAAGAGTTGTCAAGAAAAGTCGACTTTATTTCCCGATCTTGATTTAGTTCTTTTCTGGATCGGCTCAATAATATCATCTGCAATTCTACTATATATTAGTTTGCTTTCTAGGATAGATGTGGAGAAGCAGATTTTGATTAATGGGTTGTATTTGCCCCTTAGGGAATTTTGATGTATTTGCCGATTACTACTATAAAGTTATTAAATATCACCCGAAAAAAGAGTCAAAGGCCATGCACAAGAAATAAAAATATTTTATTTCAAATATTGCTTGTAGTTTCTTAGCTAGTTTTGGCGTAGTTCTGGGTACACCCTCGTAATCACACATATTTATGTTTAGCTATTGCAATGCAATGCAACTTTGTATTACAATAACTTATATTTATAACTTATTTTCGCTTCATTGAAAACACTTTTCTCATGGCGGACTGACAACACGCTTTTCATTCAAGAGTTCCAACCGCCTCCCTGGCACCTACCACCATTCCAATTCCGACCTCATCACTAACGATTGTTTATGTCCGTACGTTCGTCCGTCCATCCATCCGTCCGTCTGACTGTCTGCTGAACAATTCCGTATCGGAGTACTTCATAATGCGATTTTCTTTTGCTATGTTCATGGTAATCAATCCATTGGAAAACTTACGAAGCCAGAGCTAACTGCGAGTAGCAAAATGTGGATGAACTTAAGAATCGAGTGGAAAGAAGATAAACAATAGATGTATCCATTACACTCAATATATCATCAAGACAAAGTATGGTTTTTGGACTGGAGTAGAGTCGACTGAATTATAGTGGAGCAGAGCAGAGCAGAGTCGAGTAGAGTGGAGTGGAGGAGAAGTGTAACAAAAGTTATGTGTTTTTAAATTTAAAACATAAGAAAATATTTGCAATGAATCAACTTATGACTACAATAATCTGAGATGAAAATATGAACAAGATGTCAGGGAATAGTTTCGAGAAAATTGTGTGGCAATTGCATTTTTGTCTTAAGCCACATTAAATTTTATCAAAATATGTTCGTTCTGACTGGCTAGAGCTGTATGCTATGGGGATACAGTGTTCACACGGCAGCGATAACATATCAAAATATTCATCAGTTATTTAGAGTGGTTTCTTTTTGAATCACATGTGGTTTTGACGGCGACTGGTCTTTTTCTCCCGAAATCAGGACAGTATGTCAGTATCATATCACCGTGGAACGAAATAATGCAAACCTAATTCTAAATGAGGCCACGCCAGTCCTGGAACATCGACATAATAGTCAAATCTACAAAGTGGGGAAAATATGTTCCTAAATTTGGGATTTTTTTTACCAAAATGGTCGCCATTTCTTTATTTACAACAACAAATGGTGCTAAAAAATATACTAAACATATTCTAATGAATGGTTTGCGATTTGAGAATTTTTGTAAATATTTTTTATTGAAAAATTAGCAATTTTGCAGAGTATATGCCGAAAAATAAAAGATGTTTTTCGAACAAACTTACCCCCTATCCCCATTCCACTCCTTAATTGGGATCCCATACAAAAAAATATAAAATTTGATGTCACCACTCTAACTGTCCCAAGGGGAGTCAAATGTATGACCAACCTCAATATTTTTTTAAGTCTCAATTTTTTTCCAGAATGTTCCTACCCTCTATCTTCAACCTTTAAGGTGGCCCTACACATTTTTTTAATTTTATATGAAGGAAAGGCCCTAAACTGTCACTAGTCACCCCTAAATGGTAGGCATGTCAGACTAGCCCCCATTATTTTCCACTCCCCAACATTTATTCCAAACATACCTGTCCCTTATCTCCACACCATAATGAGGTTCCCATACAAAAAACACATTTTTATAAAATTTGCTACCACCTCTCTAACTGCCCCAAGAAGACCCCTAGTGGAGTCAAATGTATGACCAACCTCCAATATTTACTCAGAACACTCCTACCCTCCATCTGCAACCCTAAAGGTGGTCCCCACACATTATTTTCATTTTTATAATTAGTTTTATGAAGGAAAGGCTCATTTGTTCCAATTTCTCCACTCCCCAGCAAAAACTCTCATTACCAAGTAATGTGGGGAATAAGGCAAAATTAAAACCCTTCACTACTTATTTTTCGGATCCGTTTCTAATTATTTTTATAAAGGGATTGTAAAAAAATAAGTACGCTTACGCTTACGCGTACAAAAAGTTGAGAAATAAGTACTTCCACGCACGCTTACAAAAAGTTAATATATAAGTACTGATTGGTAAGTATGTTGGTTGACGTTGTTGTGTGTTGTGGTGGATGGTTTGAACAAACACAGCAAAACATATCTCGCAACTTCAAGTTATTGCAACTTCATTATATTTCAAAATTTGTATGATGAAAAACCACATCTCAGCAAGCGAACGTAAACACAAAAAATACAGTTTTGTTGTCGTAACAAAAGGTACGAAACAATAAGAAGAATGGGAAATGTATTTTCCATTCTTCTTATTGTTATTGTTGTGTTGTTAAGATAGTATTATAATACTATTTTAGCAATAAATTAAAACATTTTTTTTTAATTCCAATATTAAATTTTATGATTCTGCAAAGAAATAACTCGCATTCCGCGTAAAATGTGCACACTTCGATTGACAAGAAGCAACTAAATTTTCTTCATCAATCGAAAATATCTTCGAGTGACGGTCGCGGCAACATCGAAATGGCTGGATGACAAAGCTACACACAACTCTATGTGTAGCAAAGCATGGATGTGTTGTTACCAATAACTACTTTTTTAAGCCATTATAAGGAGTCTATTATTTCATAATTCCAAATAATGCAGGGCGTAATGGGCTGTCATTACTAGGTAATGCAGATAACAATGAGGTGGCATTACAGAGTTTTTGCTGGGTACCTTATTAGTAATTTTATAAGCATTCTAACAGACCTGGGATCTCCAGAAAATATGATTTTTTTGTAACTTAATTAGCTCTTAAAATTTCGGAGGCATGCACACATGTAGGTATTTAATCGGCCGATTATTGTAATCCTGGCAGTCATTTCATGGCCAAAATTTTACAACTCAACTGGAAAACACATCTTCCCTAAACATGTAAATTTTGTCGAGATATTATTTTCCGTTGAAAACATACTGCCTGACCCACGATGTCGAAAGAAAATTTATGCGAATGAAAGCCAGTCACTCACTTTCGCATCAAAAAGCGACCCACTATCTTCTGACCTTTCGTTCGCATAGCCTTACGTGTTGTGAGTGAATGAAAATGTTGCCAGATCAAAAAATCCACAAAAAATCGCAAATATGCCAAGAAAAAAGCGTTAAATATCCAAATTCTAACGTATAATAAAAAAGTTGACACAACTTTTTCTCAGCTGAAATAACTGAAAACAAAATTTGAAAAAATAATGTAAACAATCAATATTTGGGATTGTTTTTGTGTGTTGTCAAAAAATATAAATTTTTCCAACGTGCAAATTTTTTGGAGGAATGCTAATTTCAGGATCCCCATAAGCAGCTACTGGTCATCTCTAATGTTCTTGAGATGACCAGAATACTTATAAAAACAATACTCTGGTGCAAACAAACACTCTGGTGCAAACAAACACTCTGGTGCACGGAGCAACGAAAAGTATAAATGCGAGCTGTGTTCTGCACAATATGTGCAAGGGCCTCGACACCTCAGTTGGTGCCTATGAAGTTCGAGGCGAGATTATATCGAACGCCGAAAAAGAAGTATGAAGTAGAGAGGAGAGCAATAAAAACATCAAATACATTTGTATTGTGTTTTATTTATTTATGCTAGCGACAGACAAAACACAAGTGAGTGATTTTGACATTTTCATTCGCTCAGATGACAGAAGAAAAAGTTAGTGGGCCCCGATTTTACACTGAAATGCTTACGTTTTCTTTCGCATAGATTTTCGTTCGCTTTGTCGTTCTGGTGCCTGTTAGTGGGTCCCAAATCAGCTGTTTGTCGCATGAGAGGCATGCGAACGTTAACGTTCGACATCGTGGGTCAGGCAGTTAATTAATTAATTTAAAAATTATTCAAAAAGTCGAATTGGAACCACTGTGCGAAGCACATTTTTATCTCAGCAGATAGGTTAACAAATAAAACTGTCGCATCTGGGATTGAAACACATGGATTTTGACTTTCTTTGGCTTCAACAGATTGGCGCCATGCCACATGGCCCAGGCCACAATGGATCTTTTGGGCGCCAAGTTCGGTGATAGTGATATCAGCCGTCTCACCGATTAGTCAACTCGGGGCTGCGATTTGACGCCTCTATATTTTCTACTGACGATGGAGGATACTGCGAATAACCGATGTTTTGCCAACAATCCTTTAACGATTCAGGCTCTTCAGGCGAATAACGAGCAAACCATTCGTGCGATAGAGCCAGAAACCCTCACTAAAGCGAAGCCAACAAAGGCAGCCACGTAAATGAAATCATACTTCATAAACAATAACAATGTTTTCTCTTTCGAATACAACAATAATAAATTTTAAAAAATAAACTTGAAGTTGGGCCACCCTATATGTTCAGATTTTTTTTTTAAGAAGATTTCGAAGGTGGACAGCAAAAGTTATCGCCCAGATATATTTCATAGAATTTGTCGTTTCTAAGCAACCGCGACACTGTAAGTTACCATCTTCTACGAACAAAACGATTTATTTTTTTGGGGAGTACACAAAGTTCACTGATTTTCTCAAAGTGACAATCTGTTTTTTTTTCTATTATGAAAATTAATTAATTCATCTTCCTTTTCACTTCACATCACAAACCACAAATATGCAAAGACACACCTTGAGCCCATCAGAGCCATTAAGTTGCCCGGTTGTACGGCGCCCGTTGAATTGTTTATGATACGTTTCATGTTATACAACGTGGGCGTAGAACCCTTCTGACCGGCCGTGTACACACACAGATCGCGCCAAACCAAAGTGGCACCCTGTTCGGAGGGTGACCATTTGCTGTAGCTTCGCAGGGGTAAACTGCGTTCGGAACTGTTACGTTTGGAGAGTTCGCTGGCGCCGCCGGCACTGCCACGACTGCTGCCACTGCCATTACCACCACCACTACCACCGCCACCGGCACCGCCATGATCCCCTCCATTCACTTGCAGGGTACTCATCTCATGTCGTTCACCACCATTCGTAGCGGCATATCGGGGATCTTCCATTTCTATTAAACTTTCCTCATTGCTCATTTTGCCCCGTTCACTTTTTCACTTTTCACTCTTGCGACGGCAACTATTTTCTTCCCAGCGAAGCGTTAGACAAACTTATCCGTTGTAAGGTTAGCGAGAAACTGTCGTCGAGCTGCAGACGGAGCGTACTTAGCAAATACTATGTTGTTAGTTGTGACAATGGTCTTGCTCCCACCCCAAGGTATGCATGACGATGATGATGTGGATCTCATAGATAAAGTTAGACGTTCTTAGCTAATACCTAGTGTCTAGATACTATAGACTGTTTGTTGTTTGTGTAAATGCTGTTATTGTTTTGCATCGTTACGCGTCTGTTTGCTTTTGTCTAATCACAGTGGCTGGCAATTCAACTGAGATATTTATGTTGCGCAGAGGGTGACCAGAGGAATGGATAAACAAGATTAGATGTTTAATTTATACGGAGGAGATTTTAAGATGATCGTAATAAAGATGTGTGATTTGAATGTACTCAAGCTCAGTATCTGATATAAGGGAGTGGACCTTTCACATGATAAAGAATCTTAGAATAAATGCAAATATTAACATAGACGCCCCGAACTGTCAAGGAGAAGCTTGTCTCAATCACAATATTAGACTCACTGCAAGGTACCTACTGTTTAGAGCCTGGTCACTAACGTAGACATTTGAAAGGCAGGAAAATGATGTCACCAATACGCAAAAGATTTTAAACCAATAAGCCTTTCGTCATTCTTGCTGAAGATACCTGAAAGGCTCATCGATTGTCACCTTCACATAAATGTTTAAAGTTCATCATATCTCTCGAATAGTCAGCATATCTACCTGGAAGGACTCTCAACGGAATCGCATATACATGAAGTACTAAGAGTCATTGAGAGATCTATGGAAACCTTGGAGCCTTCCTAGACACAGAGTGTGTTTTTAATAATCTAAATATATCGACGACAATGCCATAGAAAATTCAGGCGTGGATGTCTATATAGAAAGCCTAACCCACTTCAAGTGAAAGAAGGATATTCGTCCTTTTTATACACTCCACGAGAGTATTATGTCTTTGTGCATTTGTTTGTAACGCCCAAAAGGACGCGAGATAGACCCATTTTTATATCCTCTACCTCCAGGATGGGGCTATACTAACATTGTCATTCCGTTTGTAACGCCTTGAAATATCGACCTGAGATCCTATAAAGTATATATGTATATTCTTGATCGTCATAAAATTCTAAGATGATCCATGCCCGTCTATCCGGGTGAAATGGGACAAAAACGGATAAAAATTTTACATATTAAACGACAACAGGTAGAAACACGAAATTCGGCGTGTACATTCCTCTAATTGAGTAGGTATATAATATAAAAGTATTCGTATCCAAATTCGTACTTTTAAGGAGTAGAATGGTCAAAGAGGGATAAAATAGTACCAACCAAACGGCTGCACCTAAAATAATGACATTCGGTGTATACATTCCTCTGATTGCGTAGACACGTAAAATAAACGGATTTTTCGAAATTCGTACTTTTTGGGGTTAAAATGAAGAAAGGGGATACAAATAGTACCAAACAAATGACCGCAGCTAGAGTCATGCAACTCGGAGTATATATCCCTCTGACTTCGTAGACACGGAAAATAAACGGATTTTTCGAAATTCGTACTTTTTGGGATTAAAATGGAAAAAGGGGATCAAAATAGTACCAACCGAATTACCGCAACTAGAGTCGTAGACACGGAAAATAAACGGATTTTTCGAAATTCGTACTTTTTGGGATTAAAATGGAAAAAGGGGATAAAAATAGTACCAACCGAAGTACCGCAACTAGAGTCGTCAAATTCGGAGTACACATTCCTCTGACTGCGTAGACACGGAAAAACTGTTTTTTTCCAAATTCGTGCTTTTAAGGGATACAATGGGCACAGAGGGATACAAATAGTACCAACTAAATATTATATTTATTTATTCAAATATTTTTTCAATATTTTGAATTGTTTTGGTTTGCCTATATGCACTTCTACGAAAATCGAAAGCCTCTGTGGAATGCAATCCATGGTGGAGGGTATATAAACTTCGGTCCGAGCGAATTTAACGCCGTGTTTACTTGATAATTATAACAATCGACTTAGAATCACTTTCTGAACAATGTCAGTCTGTCTGTAGTCATAACAAAATAAAACTTTGCACAAGGAAATTTTTCGGGATAAGGAGGAACGCTATTTAATTTGACGAAAATCGATCCAGATTTAAATATAGCCCCCATACGAATTTCACTCCCGATTTGACTCTATTAACTCTAGATACCACATATTTTCTCACATTGTCTTCATATTTGGCAAAGCATCTTATATTTAAACTAGGAACACCTATGGTGAAAATAGGTCGGATCGGTTCGCTCCCGATTAGTGTGATCAAACCCGAAACCGAAAACCGGGCCAACCGATTTTTTCAACTAAGGCCGACAGTCGGGTTTTTTAAAATCACGGTTTTCGGAAAACTACGTAAATAGGGTTTTTTAAGTCGGTCTCGACCGGTTTTCCATTAATGACAATATTTCTGTTTCTCTTCATTTCATGGATCGATTTTGATTAGGTGTCACTTTTCAAAAAAAACTTACTCCAGTATCTAAACGTAGTTACCAACCGTGTTAGAGGCGTTCGCCCTCGTTTTTATGGTGCTACTTAATCAAAATCCGTTTCTTGTGAGGTATGTCTTGCCTTGTAGTCGATTTTCAAATGTCAGATGTTATACAAATTTGACATTTGAAAATCGGCCTTGAGTCATTTAAACTAGATTTTGCATGCATTGAAAAGGCTATAACATCTATAAACAAGAAGAAACTCATGGACGCCTTCGTGATTTTTATACACTCCACGAGAGTATTATGTCTTTGTGAATTTGCTTGTAACACACAAAAGGAAACGAGTTCTTTATTATACAGATCGGCTTAGAATCACTTTTTGAGTCGATTTAGCAATGTCTGTCTATTATTGTAATCAAATTACAGGTCGCAATTATAGTCCGATCCTTACAAAAATTGGCACAAGTAAGTTTTGTGGACCAAGGACGAACGCTATTTAATTTGAAGCAAATCTTTTCAGATTTAGATATAGCCCCAATACAAATGTCGCTCCCGATTTGACTTTTTCCGCTCTAGAAAGCACATATTTCACTCGATTTGCTTCAAATTTGTCACAGTACCCTATAATTGAACTGGAAACAGCTATGGTGAAAGTCGGTTAGATCGGTTCAGATTTAGATATAGCCCTCATATAGATGTCGCTCCCGATTTGACTTTTTCCGCTCTAGACACCACATATTGTACCCGATTTTCTTTAAAATTGGCGTAACAACTTACAACCTAACTAGAAACACCTATGGTGAAAGTGGGTAAGATCGGTTATATATATATATATATATATATATATATATATATATATATATATATATATATATATATATATATATATCCAATTTGCACTTGAATATACAAATTAACAAAGTTCTAACGTGCTACCTTTGCGAGGACTAAGGTTCTGCAGCAGTAAAAATGCATCTATAGAATGAATATACGATTGCTCAAGAAATGTCGTTGAAGGCATTTTACCGAACGTTGTAACAATCAAAGCCGATTAGGTGAAGCAATCATTTTTCTGTGATTTTTACCAAACGCTGCCACTGATTCCACCGACGACTCCATCCGGTAAGCTAAAGACTTGCTTGAAGTTGTCTTATATGTGGAAACACGTCACGACATTCATATTAAGTTCGTTCAAGCGAAAAAAGTTGCAGATCGAACAATCTGCACTATTATTTTCAAAAATTGCAGGAAATTGTCAATGGAAAAACATTAAAATGAACTCATCCGAAAGGTTCTACTAAACATTGTTGAAGATCCAGGTGATCGAACGTGCACACATTTCCAGCAGTACTGAATTCATCACGCATGTTAATTTTTCCAGTGGCGTAATCCGAATTAGTGACTGGTAAATCGATTCGAATCGAAAATCGATTATGAGGGTTCAAAAACCGATTCTTTTGGAATCGATTACATGTGCCCAACTTTATACTGGAATCGATTACACTAGTCAACAAATTGAAAAAAATTTCATGTACTCGGGATGCGATAATTTTTTCTGTGTAGATAACCTTGACATGAGCTCGAAAAACGCAATAAAAATTTTTTTTTTCGTTTGGTTTTTTTTTTATTATTTTTTTTTTAAATTTTAAAAATTTTTTTTTGGTTAATTTGTTTCGTCCGGCATAACTCGGGAACCACTAGCCCGATTTAATTGAATTAAATTTTAAAAAATTTAAAATTACAATTCCCTTAATCTGTTCATATATTGTTTTCCTATACAAGCAACAGTTTCCAAGTTAAAAATGAATATATAAAGGAAAAAACTTATTTTTTGCCTAAAAATTTAAAATTTTTTTTTTTAAAAAATCCATAAAAAATCCAAAATGAAAAAAAATGTCAAATCTTATTACTTTTACGTAAAGTCACATAACCTATGAGCAAAATGAGACAAAGATCATGAAAATCGATGCACGCGTTTCGCTTTTATTCGCAATTGAGTAAAGGTATGAATTTCAAAAATTTAAAAAATTTTTTTTTGGTTAATTTGTTTCGTCCGGCATAACTCGGGAACCACTAGCCCGATTTAATTGAATTAAATTTTAAAAAATTTAAAATTACAATTCCCTTAATCTGTTCATATATTGTTTTCCTATACAAGCAACAGTTTCCAAGTTAAAAATGAATATATAAAGGAAAAAACTTATTTTTTGCCTAAAGATTTAAATTTTTTTTTTTTAAATCCATAAAAAATCCAAAATGAAAAAAAATGTCAAATCTTATTACTTTTACGTAAAGTCACATAACCTATGAGCAAAATGAGACAAAGGTCATGAAAATCGATGCACGCGTTTCGCTTTTATTCGCAATTGAGTAAAGGTATGAATTTCAAAAATTTGCTCGACATATGCACAACTTTGTCTATGGTAAGGTTTTTTCTTTTTTATTACAAAAAAAATTAAAATTTTTGGGTGACAAAAATATATGACTTCAAATTAAAAAACAATTCGATATATGTACAAGAAATTATCCTAAGGATATCAACATTAATTAATTATAAAAAAGTTTAAAAAAAAAAATATCTAAACACAATAATAAAAACCTTCAAATTAAAAAATACTTATGTGCTTTTGTCTTTCTATTATATTGTTGTGGGTCTGTTTCTCTTATCAGGAACCAGATATAGTCCCCCATCATAGCTTCGTTCCAAAATCCTTGGTATCGGTGCTCAATTTCTTTCATTTGCTGATGAAAACGCTCACCATGCTCGTCACTCACAACGCCCAGGTTGTCCGGAAAGAAGTCCAAGTGCGAGTGTAGAAAATGTATCTTAAGCGACATATTTGCTCTAATTTTTTTATAATTTTGGAGTAGTTGTTCGACGATCTCTCTGTAATTTGAGCTTTTGTTGTTTCCAAGAAATCCGGAAACAATTTGCCGAAATGAGTTCCAAGCTGCAGCTTCATTTGGTGATAAAATGTGCTCAAACTGTTGGTCTTGCAACAACTTTTTAATTTGCGGACCGTCGAAAACGCCTTCCTTAATCTTTGCCGATGAAAGGTGAGGAAAAATGGTTTTTAAATAGGCGAACGCTTCGCCATCTTTTTTGATAGCTTTCACGAAGTTTTTTAAGAGTACCCGAGTTCACCAAATAATCCGGGAATGTCCTTACAAAAACAGATGTTGTCTTTTTTTGTGTAGTACCTTGCGTATGGTTCATGACGCTTCCTGTAGATTGTTGTCACCACACCAGGAGCCAAGAAACCGAACTGTTGCATGCGCGATGCATGCAACTCTGCATCTTCCTTGGAGAGTTTCAATTCTCTAACCCAATCGTTCAGTTCTGCTTGGGAACATAAGCGTTGACCTCCATGCAATGTATATGTTGACTCGCATTCTGATGTGGTTTCTACTGTCTCCGGATCTGATGTTGGATGTATCGCCTCATTATTAGATGCCCATCTTGAAACGGACGGTTGCGGGTCCACTGGTTCTTCGCAAAATGGCACTGGAAAATTCACTGTTGAAACAGCAGCGTAAGTCCATCGTATATTTTTTCAGAAGTAGCAATCTGTTACATGGCAAAGCGGAGCTCTCCAAAGCATTGGCATGATGATTCTCGGCTGTCGTCTGAAAGAATTTCAATAATAAGTTATATATGTTCTTGAATTTCGTAATCTACACTTACCTTGAGTCAGCTAGCTGTACGTAGCACCTTGGACATAGAGCACTTGGTGTCCACCGCTCATCTATGTTTGAGACCTTTAAATTGAAGCTCTCTTCAAATGAATCTCTCAATTTAGGTGAAAAACAACGCTTGTTTTTTTCAGAAACGTATTCTCCGCACATGTAACAAAAATTACTTGGATTGGTATTGCATTCAAATCCTCGCGAACGTTTGCTCATTTTAACTATCGCGTTCGTCGACACTTGTTGAATGAGTAAAATCGATCAATGAAGACCTATTTATACTGTGTATTGTTTAGTATTTTACTGACAGGTACTTATAAATGGGTGTATATTTTTTTACGGTGGCTACATACCTGTTTCACCATGTGTGAGTCTTAAATTTTCCGAATAATGACCACCCTTAAATGTGGGTTGCATTTCTGTAAAAAAATCATACAGGTAGCCAACGGAAAACCCAAATAATTAAAAAAGTCCCCTTTCCTTTTTTCCTTTTAATTGTTCACGCACATTTATTAGCGTTTATTACTTTGCTTACGCAATCATAAAAATTAAATAACCCTTTGTTTATTCCGTTTTGTTAATTCTGAGAATCAAAAAAAAAGAAAAAACCTTACCATAGACAAAGTTGTGCATATGTCGAGCAAATTTTTGAAATTCATACCTTTACTCAATTGCGAATAAAAGCGAAACGCGTGCATCGATTTTCATGATCTTTGTCTCATTTTGCTCATAGGTTATGTGACTTTACGTAAAAGTAATAAGATTTGAAATTTTTTTTTCATTTTGGATTTTTTATGGATTTCTTAAAAAACAATATATGAACAGATTAAGGGAATTGTAATTTTAATTTTTTTAAAATTTAATTCAATTAAATCGGGCTAGTGGTTCCCGAGTTATGCCGGACGAAACAAATTAACCAAAAAAAAATTTTTTAAATTTTTGAAATTCATACTTTTACTCAATTGCGAATAAAAGCGAAACGCTTGCATCGATTTTCATGATCTTTGTCTCATTTTGCTCATAGGTTATGTGACTTTACGTAAAAGTAATAAGATTTGACATTTTTTTTCATTTTGGATTTTTTATGGATTTTTTAAAAAAAAAAATTTTAAATTTTTAGGCAAAAAATAAGTTTTTTCCTTTATATATTCATTTTTAACTTGGAAACTGTTGCTTGTAATTTTGGAGTAGTTGTTCGACGATCTCTCTGTAATTTGAGCTTTTGTTGTTTCCAAGAAATCCGGAAACAATTTGCCGAAATGAGTTCCAAGCTGCAGCTTCATTTGGTGATAAAATGTGCTCAAACTGTTGGTCTTGCAACAACTTTTTAATTTGCGGACCGTCGAAAACGCCTTCCTTAATCTTTGCCGATGAAAGGTGAGGAAAAATGGTTTTTAAATAGGCGAACGCTTCGCCATCTTTTTTGATAGCTTTCACGAAGTTTTTTAAGAGTACCCGAGTTCACCAAATAATCCGGGAATGTCCTTACAAAAACAGATGTTGTCTTTTTTTGTGTAGTACCTTGCGTATGGTTCATGACGCTTCCTGTAGATTGTTGTCACCACACCAGGAGCCAAGAAACCGAACTGTTGCATGCGCGATGCATGCAACTCTGCATCTTCCTTGGAGAGTTTCAATTCTCTAACCCAATCGTTCAGTTCTGCTTGGGAACATAAGCGTTGACCTCCATGCAATGTATATGTTGACTCGCATTCTGATGTGGTTTCTACTGTCTCCGGATCTGATGTTGGATGTATCGCCTCATTATTAGATGCCCATCTTGAAACGGACGGTTGCGGGTCCACTGGTTCTTCGCAAAATGGCACTGGAAAATTCACTGTTGAAACAGCAGCGTAAGTCCATCGTATATTTTTTCAGAAGTAGCAATCTGTTACATGGCAAAGCGGAGCTCTCCAAAGCATTGGCATGATGATTCTCGGCTGTCGTCTGAAAGAATTTCAATAATAAGTTATATATGTTCTTGAATTTCGTAATCTACACTTACCTTGAGTCAGCTAGCTGTACGTAGCACCTTGGACATAGAGCACTTGGTGTCCACCGCTCATCTATGTTTGAGACCTTTAAATTGAAGCTCTCTTCAAATGAATCTCTCAATTTAGGTGAAAAACAACGCTTGTTTTTTTCAGAAACGTATTCTCCGCACATGTAACAAAAATTACTTGGATTGGTATTGCATTCAAATCCTCGCGAACGTTTGCTCATTTTAACTATCGCGTTCGTCGACACTTGTTGAATGAGTAAAATCGATCAATGAAGACCTATTTATACTGTGTATTGTTTAGTATTTTACTGACAGGTACTTATAAATGGGTGTATATTTTTTTACGGTGGCTACATACCTGTTTCACCATGTGTGAGTCTTAAATTTTCCGAATAATGACCACCCTTAAATGTGGGTTGCATTTCTGTAAAAAAATCATACAGGTAGCCAACGGAAAACCCAAATAATTAAAAAAGTCCCCTTTCCTTTTTTCCTTTTAATTGTTCACGCACATTTATTAGCGTTTATTACTTTGCTTACGCAATCATAAAAATTAAATAACCCTTTGTTTATTCCGTTTTGTTAATTCTGAGAATCAAAAAAAAAGAAAAAACCTTACCATAGACAAAGTTGTGCATATGTCGAGCAAATTTTTGAAATTCATACCTTTACTCAATTGCGAATAAAAGCGAAACGCGTGCATCGATTTTCATGATCTTTGTCTCATTTTGCTCATAGGTTATGTGACTTTACGTAAAAGTAATAAGATTTGAAATTTTTTTTTCATTTTGGATTTTTTATGGATTTCTTAAAAAACAATATATGAACAGATTAAGGGAATTGTAATTTTAATTTTTTTAAAATTTAATTCAATTAAATCGGGCTAGTGGTTCCCGAGTTATGCCGGACGAAACAAATTAACCAAAAAAAAATTTTTTAAATTTTTGAAATTCATACTTTTACTCAATTGCGAATAAAAGCGAAACGCTTGCATCGATTTTCATGATCTTTGTCTCATTTTGCTCATAGGTTATGTGACTTTACGTAAAAGTAATAAGATTTGACATTTTTTTTCATTTTGGATTTTTTATGGATTTTTTAAAAAAAAAAATTTTAAATTTTTAGGCAAAAAATAAGTTTTTTCCTTTATATATTCATTTTTAACTTGGAAACTGTTGCTTGTATAGGAAAACAATATATGAACAGATTAAGGGAATTGTAATTTTAAATTTTTTAAAATTTAATTCAATTAAATCGGGCTAGTGGTTCCCGAGTTATGCCGGACGAAACAAATTAACCAAAAAAAAAATTTTAAAATTTAAAAAAAAAATAATAAAAAAAAAACCAAACGAAAAAAAAAAATTTTATTGCGTTTTTCGAGCTCATGTCAAGGTTATCTACACAGAAAAAATTATCGCATCCCGAGTACATTTTGACTGTTGACTAGTGTTATCGATGCTAAGGAATCGAAATTTAATTTAATGGAAAACACTCAAAATGTATACTAACAACTTTGTACGTACTTTTGGCGGTAACAATGTGAAATTTAATAGTTGTAATTTTATTAATTAAAACAAAATAAAATGACTCTAAGTGTGGAATTTATATAACAAAATCTACAATGGTATACAAATTAGGAGCTCAATATGTACCAAACATTTGGGTTTTCGTACCTGAACACATTCCAAGCTTTTGGAAAAGAACATAAAATATTGCGTAAAAAGACATCACAATGCTAGATATATCGCTTGCAATGGAAATATCGGATAAAGTAGTAGACGACAATGATTTAACATATTTAAAAAATACATAAATAAAACTGCCGATGCAAAAGTATTTCTAAGTGGCCATGGACAAGATAGTTTTCTATTTTCTATTTTCAATTGTAATTTATATTTCGTGAAATAAAGTATTAACTGTTAGATAAACACGAATTGTTAGAACACCAATTATTTATTTACAGTTTAATATCAAGATCCTCGAGAAAATTTTTGATATATTCGAACCACATCTGTCTTCGCAAAATCGTATTTCACTAATGGAACTATCATTAGAACTACTTCTTTATAGTTGTTTGCAAGTTTGCGCTTAGAAAGTCTTAATTTTGAAGAAATATTACACAAAACTTGATCGAATTCATCGATGCTTGAAAGACCACGAAGTAAGTGACAAATATCAAAACATAGTCTAGGTGAAAAAATGTGTCCGAAGATTACGAAATGATAAATTTACTTTTAAATCCTAAAAGAAATGGTGAACATTAAATTTTATATTTTTTCGATGATATCATTCAATAGAAAGGAAAAAATCTATAAGAAAAATGTTTTTCAAAAAGTAAGAGCACTTTAGAGCAAAACAAGTAAAAAGAAGTTTGGCAGTGGCGAATTTTATATACCCTCCACCATGGACTGTATCCCACAGTATTATCATCAGATTGGAGGTATTTGTTATGCAAATTCAAATAAATTTAAAGACCACTCCCGCTTGTAGGGACAGGTTATTAAAACGTTTGGACGGCGTGTATATTGCTGCATACAAAATAATACTTCAGGGGTATTCAAAAAAAGTATCCTAACTATTAGATGATACTGTGGGCATTTTCTGTACTAGTTAGAAAAAAAAAAAACGCCGATTCCGATTAAGAATCGATTCTCAGGTCCGATTCTTCGATTCTAAGAATCGGATTCAAAAATAGTTGATCGGGAATCGAGAATCGATTCTTGCCCTCTATTACCATTCACTAATCCGAATTGAATGAATTGAATTGAATAATCCTTAAAATGAATATATATGACAATGATCACTTATGAATAAATTTTTCTCATTTCAATTTTGTTTAACCATTTGAAAAGGCTTATCAAAACTTCAGACTATAATCACAATTAAAGTTTTTAAAATATGGACGGGAAAGTTTCTGTCGGGTCAGCTAGTTATTAACAATTAATAACATAAAGTTTGCATTTTCGGCCTTGAAAATTTTGTCAGTCTTTCAATTAAAATAAAATATTTGTTTTTGTTTTAACCATTTGAAATTGTTTAATATTTAGGAGAATAAAAGTGGTCTGAGTCATTCCATCCAATAATATGTTATTGTAAGACAATATTTAAAGCTCTTTCAAGAGTCCATTAACTAAAATGGACAAAAGTGAGTGAGAAAGATTTTTAGGGATGTTTTCAAAAGCGTTTAGCTCAGAGACTAGAGACGAAATATTTCATTAAACCATTCAAACTTTATTTTAGTGGGGTGACTGGAAATTATTTTTTTTATTTGCATGGAATACGGCCCATCCTATTTCATAATTTATATCATTTAGTACATACAACGTTTGTTTCAAACTATTTTTTGATTCGCCTAGTAACGTATGATTAACATTGCAATGGATGTTAAGAATAATCATACGCCAAGGTAAACAAATAGCAAATTAAATATGTTAAAGGTCGAATTGTACATATGTGCTCGACTTTTTCTGGTTATTTAATTTATTAATTGTTTTGTAGTATTAAAGAAATAAAAAGACTGGTGTATACCTCGATGTAGCCCCACACATGTTGTTTCCTCCACTTTGCCATACTGCAGTATATTTGCTTAAAAGTGAACTTATAGTAGACTGAACAATATAGGGCCCAATTGATAGAAAATGGAGTGTATCATATAGTCGGCTCCGTCCGACTTTAGCCTTTCCTTACTTCTTATGACTGCTGTAGAGACCAATCGGTGAAAGAATACCGCATATCATGGTCTCGTGCTTTTAATTTCTGCACCAATTAGATGTTATATTGGTATAGGTCAAGATATTTGCAAAATTGTGCATGTACTGGACTGGTTTACATGTGCCATAAAAATCACGCAGGCGTCTGTAAATTACACAAATTGATGACTAATTATTCAAAGTAAATTTGTATTGTTTGGTAGCGTTGTTAACGCGTAAGTTTATTCAAAACGTAGTTCCTGTTCCGTAGTTCCTGTTCTATAGTTCTATAAAAGTTAAAACACCCAATATATTTTTTTAAATTAAATATCTGTAATTGACATATTTCGTATGCTTTGCTGAGGTTAAATAATATATTGAAGGAATTGTTATTTATGATTTTCGACATAACCGGTCGGACCGGGTTTTTCGAAAAAAGAAAACCAGGCAATATATTTCTCTAAAATCACGGTAAATCACGAAAAATACGAAAACCCGACATGATAGAAAACCCGGATATTAGATCACTCTACTCCCGATTTTACTTTTTCTGCTCTAGACTATTAAATTTAAATTTATTAAGAAAAATAATTTTATTAAAATTAAACATTTTATGTATACAAGTCCTGTAAAAGAGTCAAACGACCAGGAAATGAAAAAGTGATTATGAGTTTTCCTATTAGTGACCTATAGTTTCACTTCTATATAATCTCGTTCTTGGAAGGGAAATAATGTCGCACAGTTTTATTGAAACATTTTATGTGAAGTTTTCCTCTCAGTTTATCCATTGAAAGACCAAAATTTCAGATGTTTTTTTTTTCAAAAATTAACTTTTTGTAAGAATAGAATGTGTTTATGATGCAAATAACCCCATATTTCAGATTCTACATCACATTTAACCCACTGAGAACCAACAGTAAGAAAAAAATTGTCGGCCCTTAATGGGTTAGGAAGTGATAAAAATTGCAATTGGTGATCAATACCTCTTCAACGATCCAACACAAACACAAATCGAACTAAAACATGGGAATTATTTCGGTTTTTATAAAAAATGCAACAAAATTTGCACAAAAATATTAAAATTCTACCTTCAATTCTGAGTTAAAATGCAAGTTATTGATATGGTTTGTTAAGTCTCGGACCAGATTTTAATTTCTAGCAGTTTTGTTCTAAATACCATTCTCACAGTGAATTTTATTCAAAAAAACTCTGATTTATAGATGTTATTTTGAACGCGTCCAGCTCACGAACGGACAATGCTAAAAGCGAAATATTTTGGGAGAACACCACACAAATTCCATTTCCGATTTTACTTTTTCTGTTCCAGAAACCACGTATTTTCACAAAATTTCTTCAAATCTTGCAAAATACATAATCTTTCGGTTCAGATTTATATATATGTAGCTCCCAGACAAATCCCCGCTCCCAACTTGAGTTTTTCCACCAAGAAACCACACTTCTTTCTTCAAATTGAGCATAACACGTTATACTTAACCTATTGTGAAAGTGGACCACTTCCATCAATGTTTGGATATAGACCATATAAAGGGTGTTTTTTATTGGGGTATAGAACTTTAAGTTGGCATCACTTTTCTAACTGGCGGCCATTTTGTCAGCTGTCAAGTGATTAATATTTAGTTTGGTTTGCCATTTCATCATGAACAGGTTGACAAAAGAACAACGCTTGCAAATCGTGCAAATTTATTTCGAAAGTAATGGTTCAGTTCGCGAAGTTCACCGCAAGCTCCGTCCATTTTATGGTCGACATAATCGTCCATCAGAGCAATCATTTGGTTAACCATGGATCGTTTTCGCACTACGTTTACTCTATGTGATAATACGCATCCGCAGAGACGTCGAACAGTGCGCACCGAAGAAACAATTGCCGCTGTAGAGCAAAGTGTTGAAGAGGACCCGAATGAATCGATTCGCCACCGTGCACAGCAATTGGAGCTTTGTCCATCAACTTTATGGAAGATGAAAATTGGACCTGTTGAATTGGCTATATTCGAGCCAGCCGCGGCGGCCACATGCCAGAAATCATATTTAAACATTAATGGCATAAAATTATCCTTCCAATAAAGCCAAATTGATGGACATTAAAACGATTTTCTTGTGTTTTATTTCAATTCGAAGTTCTATACCTCAATAAAAAACACCCTTTACAAATATTCTTCTCGATTTGACAAATTGGGTCAGGTAATATCAGCAAATGAATAGGAGACATACAAAAATCCTTCCCGTTTTCACTTTTTACCGAATTGAATTGTATTCGGATAGAAAGAGGAGTGTAACATATAGTCGGCCCCGCCCGAATTTAGCCTTCCTTACTTGTTTATTCTTGACTTTAGATGGCTGTACTTTGGGTTCTAGAGAATATACTGCTTCAAAAAGTATGCTACAAAAAGATTCAGAGAAAATATGCATTTGGAAATCCTACTCAAAGAGAAGGTCTTGTATTGGGACATTTCTCAAGCTTACCATTGTCATACAAATTTCTACCGAAATTCGTGGCTCTATCTCTGGAATAAAGTTCTTAAAGTGAAAGATTTCTGCCCACCCGGCCACCTCATCATGAAGACATTTATTTTGACACACAAAACACGCATTCATGTCACTTCCGCTACGGCAGAACTGCCAAAGACCTAAGCAATGTGAAAAACCAAACAAATTGAAAACCCATATGAGTTTTCTCCACACAAAAAGTAAGCCCTACAATCCACTCTGTGTTGGTAAAAAAAAACAGGCGAAAAAGAGCAATGAGTTCCAAACGATGTGAAGCGAAAAGTAAACAACATGAATGGGCAATTATTTGTCACACACACACACGCTCATTCGCACATGAGTTGCGCGCGAATGCTATGGAAAAAACCGCAAAAGTGCAAAAATTCACTCGCACATACACACGCACACATTCTGTTGCTGAAGAAAACCCCAACTACATCAGAGTGAGTAAAAGAGGAATTCAAAAACCCACAGCAGCAACGGCAACAGAAGAAACTTCCAGTTGCAACATATCGCAGCGCCGAGACAGTCGAGCCGCGCCGTTACAGTATCGAATTTCAACCAATGGGAATGGTGGCATGGGTTAACTGTGTGTTGAGTGTTGGCCGTTGCATGATGGATGTCATGCCTATGATGTTCTTCTCCGCTAGGGCCTCCTCTCAGCTGGGGTTAAAGACGGAGCTAATTGAGAGCTGCTTTCGCTGCTTTTGTATTACAATGTTGCCACAAGTCAACAATGGCAGTAAGAATGTAGTTTATTGAGATCATTTAGTTGACGAATACTGGGGGGGGTTGTAATCTCTTATATTAAACGGTATGTGTGGACGCAAAAAAATCTTGGTTACCCATTCGAAAGGAGTTAGGAAATTTATTCAGAATTGGCACATATTTATCTTTATACCCTCCTCTACAGAGTAGGAGGGTATATATTTCATTTGGGACAGAAAAAAATTGAATTGACTCCTTAACTCATTTCGAGAGTTATCGCGTACACCAGCCAGCCAGACGGACGGACATGGCGCAAACAACTTAGAAAGGCATGAAACGGATTTGGTCCACAGATACTTGTGGTCTTAAGTCACTCCTTCAATGCGTTACACTTTTTTTCTGTCCAAAATGATATATACCCTCCTACTCTGGGGAGTTAGGGTATACAAAGTACAGAGTTTTGCTATGATCTTGTTAAATCTATATATAAAATATCTATTTATAAAAGAGTTGCATTACTGACTGACTGACTTATCATTGACCTGCCCCCAGACCAAAAGAAAGGGTTTTACGAAATTCGTACTTTTAGGGGGTAAAATGGGACAAAAAGGGATAAACATCGAACCTTTGCCCTCACTATACGGCAGTAGCTAGAAACATGAAATTCGGCGTGTTCCTTACAATGACCATAAAGGCGAGCTACAAATAGGGATTTTTCGAAATTTGTACTTATAAGGGGTGAGCGGGACAAAAAGGGATAAAAAAGGTACCAACTAAATTATTATAGCAAGAATCGTGAAATTTGGTATGTAAATTCCTCTGACCATGTATAAGCGCATTAAAATTGGATTTTTCAAAATTTGTACTTTTAAGGGTTACGAGAGACAAAAAGGAATAATAATGGTACTAATTTAAGTATTACAGCTATAGTAAAGGGTGTTTTTATTGGGGTATAGAACTTTAAGTTGGCATCACTTTTTTAACTGGCGGCCATTTTGTCAGCTGTCAAGTGATTAATATTTAGTTTGGTTTGCCATTTCATCATGAACAGGTTGACAAAAGAACAACGCTTGCAAATCGTGCAAATTTATTTCGAAAGTAATGGTTCAGTTCGCGAAGTTCAATTATTGAAGGAAACATTCGATGAGCGCATAATTTCGCGGAATGGACCTGTCAATTGGCCACCAAGATCGTGTGATTTGACACCATTGGATTATTTTCTTTGGGGATATGTGAAGTCGCTCGTCTACGCCAACAAACCAGAAACGTTAGGGGACTTGGAAGCCAACATTCGTGGCGTTATTGCCAACATACGGCCCAATATGCTCGAAAAAGTGGTTGAAAATTGGACCTGTAGAATTGGCTATATTCGAGCCAGCCGTGGCGGCCACATGCCCGAAATCATATTTAAACATTAATGGCATAAAATTATCCTTCCAATAAAGCCAAATTGATGGACATTAAAACGATTTTCTTGTGTTTTATTTCAATTCGAAGTTCCATACCTCAATAAAAAAAAAAATTGGTGTGTAAATTCCTCTGACAACGTCGAAGCGCAAATCCAAATGGATTTTTTCGAAATGTATACCTATAAGGTGTGAGCGGGACAAAAAGACATAAAAATAGTACCAACTAAAATATTGCTGCTATGGTCGTATATACGAAGGGAGTTCAGCTAAAACAGTGCACATCGACAAGCAAATTCCTTTGACTGTATATGAGTGCTATGTTGCCAATTTACTATTTTAGAAAAGAAAATCAAATAAATACTATCCTAAAACAGAGACGGATAAAACTAATAACAAATACCCGGCTTTTTCGCGTGCGAAGCGGCTAGTTTAACATATGACGATATATTTGGCTACAGATGAACTCTTATTAAATTCGACGCCAAATTTAAAATATATATTTTGATTTCGAATCCACTTCCCTGCTATGAAGCCCTACTACACTGCTAGAATTGCCAAACAATATCATATGTTATGTCAGGATTATGGGATTATACCATTTTCAGATTTATCTTGGTACTGTGGAATTTTATTCTAACCCACAAAAACTTAACAAATCTTAATATACAATCCTATGATGGCACAGTCTATACACCACCCTGCGTATTATTCTAATATTTTACCTCTACCCCGCTACTAAATATTTTTAAGGTTATATTTGTGAACTTTTTAAGCATTTAAACCTCTGAGAACCAACAGTATAAAAAAATTGTGGACCTTTACACATTGAGTGCCAAGCGGTTTTGACGCAAACCTTCCCAGGAGGCCAAACATTTTTTTGTAAAAGCAATCACTGTCGTACGGAAACGTACGACATGGCATCCCACGACGGGTTAGATGACGTACCACGTGGTACTCAATGTGTTAATAGTTTAATAAGTTCTAAAAATTGCATTTGGCGATCACTACCTGTCCAACGAGCCCCTGAAAACACAAATGGAACTAAAAACGTAAAGTTTTTCGGATTGTATAAAACATGAAACAAAAAATTTACTAAAAACACTGTCCAACAAATTAAGTATTTTTGATTGGAACAGAATAGCAACCATATAACTCTGAAAGGACATGTTGAGTGGATCATTTTTGTAGAATAAACTTATGGTCCAGCTGTTCTGAGTTCTTATCACAGTGGGTCAAAGTTTTCAGTTTTTGGTCGAAGAAGCATCATACAAGTAAAACAATTTTGTAAGTCAATGTCTGAGAGCATTCTTATTGTCAGAACTATGTTGTGGAATTTTATGAGTATCATTTTTGTACAAGATCTTAAACCTCTAGCTTCTCTATTGTTGACATTTTTGTTTTGTAATTGTGTCGTAATATATACAATGTCGCTTGTAATATATATGTAGTCAGTCGGGAAAAAACTACAATTGTTGTAAAAATCACAGTTCGCGGTTTTAGCACATTTGTTTCAACATTCTCTATTTTCTGAAACAATTCTGTCATAAATATTCCTCCATTTGGTTCGCATTCATATACGAAAGAATATTTTGATAGTCTTTATGACAGAAAGTTACGCGGGTTTTTCTAAAGTCACTTTTCACATATTTTGACTTTACAGCCAACATTTATCCTATATCTCTCTTATTAAACAAATTAAATTATTTAAAACGTAAAAAATTACAATAACTACTTATATTTTCTGCTGGGTTGCAACGTGGACAAGAATTATAAATTAATTCTATGATCAGTTTTAAAATAAATTAACTGTCGATAATAAGGTTTAATGGTCTTCGCTAGCGAAGACACAAACCACATAACAACAGGGCTCATGTAAACTATTAGAATAATACCATGCGTTGATATTTACTGGGTAGTACAAAATAATTAATTCATAAAGCAGATTGTCCTAAACTTTATATCCGATTAGTTTGTTTAAGTGCTTTATTGTTTCTTATTTTTTACATAGAATATAAAAGGTTTTTCCAAATTCGTACTTTCATGGGATACAACGGGAACAGAGGGATAAAAATGGTACCAACTAAATGGATACAAGTAGAATGGTAAAATTCGGTGTTTACACCTCTCTAATTGCGTAGTCACGTAACATGTGGGAAAAGAGGATAAAAATGTACCAACCAAATGGCCTCAGCTATAATCATGGAATTCGGTGTATACATTCCTCTGACTGAATAGACTCAAAAATGGGTAGAATCATGAAGTAATGCACTGTGTATGTAATGGATTTTAAAAATGTGTACTTTTGGAATTAAAATAGAATGGAAATAGAACCGAGTAAACAGCTGTAGCTGAAAATGTTATCCCCAATATTTAGGGAGTTAAGCCTTTTTGAAGATTGGTGCCATATATTTACTTTTTGAATTGACTCGAAGTATTATTTCGATATACATATCTATATATATAAAAATGAATCTGTGTTTGTATGTTTGTTTGTTTGTTCTTTATAGCAGCCTAAACTACTGAACCGATCTTCTTGAAATTTTCACAGTATGTTCATCCTGAACCGGTGGTGAAAATAGGCTATATAAATTTTTGATATTTTCAGTGGGCGTGGCACCTCCCACACAAATTGGGGATTTATTCGTTTTTTTATAAATTAGCATATTCGGAATACTGTTGCAGCTAGAGTCTTGAATTTTTGTGAAGGTTCACTAATTATTAGTCTGCACAGTTGTGTCAAAAAGGGGCGGTATTGGAAAAGTGGGCGTGGCACCTCCCATACAAAGTTAAAACCTATTATTGAATATTGTCAGTTCTATAACACCTAGAGTGCTGAAATTTTGTGTAAGTGCATCTAGCATCAATGCGCATAGTTGTGCCAAAAATGGGCGGTATTGGAAAAGTGGGCGTGGCACCTCCCATACGAAGTTAAAACCTATTACTGAATATTGTCAGTACTGTGACACGTAGAGTGCTGCAATTTTGTGTAGGTGCATCTAGCATCAATGTGCATAGTTGTGCCAAAAATGGGCGATATTGAAAAAGTGGGCGTGGCACCTCCCATACGAAGTTAAAACCTATCACTGAATATTGTCAGTTCTATAACACGTAGAGTGCTGAAATTTTGTGTAAGTGCATCTAGCATCAATGTGCACAGTTGTGCCAAAAATGGGCGGTATTAGAAAAGTGGGCGTGGCACCTCCCATATGAAGTTAAAACCAAAATTACACCTATTGTGCTGTAATTTTGTGTAAGTGCATCTAGCATCAATGTGCGTAGTTGTGACAAAAATAGGCGGTAATGGAAATATGGGCGTGGCACCTCCCTTACGAAGTTAAAACCCATTTTCGAATATATGCCGTTCTATGGCAGATAAAAAACTGAAATTTTGTGTAAGTGCATGTAGCATCAATGTGCGTAACTGTGCCCAAAAAATGGGCGATATTGGAAGAAAGGGCGTGGTACCTTCCATACGAAGTTAAAGCCTATTATCGAATATATTCAGTTCAATGACAGCTACAATACTTATCTTTTGTGTGAGTGTATCTAGCATAAACCTGCGTAGTTTTGCCAAAAATGGACGGTATTGGGAAAGTGGGCGTGGTACCTCACATACGAAGTTAAAACATATTATCGAATATGGTCAGTAAGTGTCATAGACCTAGAGTGCTGAAATTTTGTGTGAGTTGATCCAGTGTAAATAGTTGTGCAAAGATGGGCGGAAAGTGGACGTGACACTTTCCATCTGAAATTAAAACCGGTTTTAGAGTATTTCGACACCGAGATGGGCGGAAAGTATCCGTGACCCTTCCCAGACGAAATTAAAACCAGTTTTTTGAGTATATTCTACAACGATATTCCTATATTGTTGTGTGAGTTTATTTAGTTGTAACCTGCTTAGACAATATGCAAATGGGCGGGATTTTAAAGGCGCATTGTTGATTTGAATTTTGTAAAATTACACGTTTTCTGTGGATTTTCTTAGCACAACAGTAAAGAAAGGTTATAACGCCAACAGCCAACTTAAGTCAAGAAAACGGAAATTATATTAATTTTTTAGTTTTTGTGTTGTTTGATTAGTGAATTTTCTATGTGTTTTGAACGTAATGTAATTTCATCTTACGAATGAAGTTTTTTGTTTAGGTAATGGAAAGGAGGAGAATCACACTTAACAAAAAATCAATTTGATTTTGACATTTTTTCAACTAATCGCCGTAAACTAACGTTCTCCATGGAACATATCCATTTATTTATTATCTCAGAGAAGAACCTTGATTATAATTGGTACATATATTACCGATCAGGACAACAATTAATAAGAAAGCAGAGTTTAATTTTACCGTTTGTTTTTTCTTTGCCTGGCGAAACGGGCGGGGGTTCAGCTAGTATAGTATAAACATATCGGTAGCCTTGTTTTATAAGCGTGGTTTAAAGTAATTATTTTTATACCCTACACCACTTCGTGGACTAGGGTATTATTTGATTTAATTTTAACTGGGATATTGTCCTGGCTCAAGACCATTTTGCATATACATTTAATAGAATGCAAAATGGTTAAATTGTAAGGGCCGATGTTGAATGTGAACCACGTCTAAACGTCAAGTTTTTTCATTTCATTTGACATTTCTCAATTTCAGACTTACTCAATTTGAACCATAGAAATATACATAATCGAGCAACGCGTTAAAGTTATTCAGGCTTATTTTGAATATGGGCGTTCAAATCAAAATACATATCGTACACTTCGTGATTTTTTCGGTCAATTTAATCGTCCAAATGTGCGTACAATCGGAAAATTCGTGCAAAAATTTGAGCAAACCGGGTCTGCAGGAGATGTGAAAAATCCAGTGCATGCTCGTAAAGCTTGTACTGCAGAAAATATTGCTGCTGTTCGGGATAGTGTGGCTGAAGAGCCGTCCACCGTCGTCCACTCGTCGTCGTGCCCAACAATTGCACCTCTCACGCTCGTCGTTGATGAACATTATGCATAAAGACTTGCATTTACACGCTTACAAGGTGCAATTGACCTCTTGACCATTCCAAACGTCATCAATGGTCAGAATGGTGGCAAGAAATGACAACAGTGGATGAACAATTTTGGAGGAAATCATCTTCACTGATGAGGCACATTTTCACCTGAGTGGATTCGTCAATAAGCAGAATTGCCGCAATGCACTCTCAAAGAGTGACTGTTTGGTGCGGTTAATGGGCTGGCGGTATCATCGAGCAGTTACTATGAATGGTCTTCGCTATCGTGAGATGATAACGAACTTTTTATGGCCCGAATTGGAAGATATGGATGTGAACGATATGTGGTTTCAACATGACGGTGCCACTTGCCACACAATATCGGCCCTTAAAATTTAACTTGGCTGCAGTGGTAGTCTGCAATTAATATAGATGCAAAATGGTCTTGAACCAGGACAATATCCCTATTCAAATCAAATATTGATTACAGACCAAAAAATACAAACGAAAAAACTAAAACAATTTGTATACACTCCACGAGAGTATTATGTCTTTGTGCATTTGTTTTTAACACCCAAAAGGAAGCGAGATAGACTCATTGTTAAGTATACCGATCGACTCGGTTCAGATTTATATATAGCTCCCATTCAAATTTCGCTCTCGATTAGACTTTTTCTGCTCTAGATATCACATGTTTTAACAGATTTTCTCCAAAATTGGCAAAATATCTTATGTTTCCACTAGAAACGCCTGTGGTGAAAATGGGTCAGATCGGTTCAGATTTATATATAGCTTTATATTTATATTCGCTCTCAGCTTGACTTTTCCCCCCAGAAACCACGTATTTTAGAGAAATTCTTCATATTGAGCTGGAAGAACCTATTGTGTAAGTGGGTCACATATTTCCATGTTTAGATATAGCCCCGCTACAAATATTCTTCTCGATTTGACAAATTGGGTCAGGTCATATTAGCTTATGATTAGGAAGCATACAAAAACCCCTCCCGTTATCAATTGTTTAACAAATTGAATTGTATTCGGATAGAAAGTGGAGTGTATCACATAGTCGGCCCCGCCCGACTTTAGCCTTTCCTTGCTTGTTTTATCTATTTATAAAATTAATTTTTCAACATTTTTATTTATTTTTGTTTGGGTTTTTTAAAAAAAATGTAACATTTTCATGTAATGTTATTGCACTTCTACGAAAATGGACAACCACTATGGAATGTAATCCATGGCGTAGGACATATAAAGTTGGTCCGGTCTAACTTAACTCCGTTTTTACTTTTTCACTCTAGAAACTACACACTTTAACAGATTTTATTCCGATTTGACAGTACACGTTACTTTTCACCTAGAAATATCTGTACTGAAAATCGGTCCATCTTTTGATTTAGCCCCCTTACAAGTATTCTTCCCGATTTGACTATCCCCGGCAAATATTATAATTGCAATAAAAACTGAAAACTACCCATACAAAACATTTCGATGCTGATTTTATGGATCTGATACGACAAGCTACATAAAAACACATTTTTTAGATGCCAGACACAATTTGTTTGTTGCATAGCAGATATTCCTCTACTAAGACTAATTGCTTTGGCAAATAAAACAAAGAAAATCATCCATTGGCTAGGGTATCATATAGTCGGCTTCATTTGACTTTAGCCTATAATTTAATTGTGCATCTTAATTGAATTGCATGCAATTGCAATAATTGTTTACAGTCTTAATGTGAAACAATAAAGAAGAATATAATTTTGTACTCATGTGAGATTGTGGAGCTAAAATCAATACTTAATCAAATTATCTGTTGTAATAATAAACGATGTGTGAAGGCCGGGGATGCCACGCGCTTTTGAATTCAGTGCAATTAGACATGATATTTGTAAGATAAACAAAAAGTTATAAAATCGGCAAAGTTTTTTGATTTCTATATTAATTCAATGTTTGATTTGAAATGAAATATTCTCCTGGATCATGGGAGAAAAAATTATTATGCAAATTTGTTTACAAATAACATTTATTACAAGATAACATTTATTTCTTGACAGCCCACTATCTTTACCATGAGTTCTGACCTGTGACGACCGTCTCCGGAAGACATTGCAGAAAATATTCCAATTTAAATCAAATATTGATTACAGAACGAAATGGATCAAATGAAAAAAAAAAAACAAGTAAGAAGGCGTTAAGTTCGGCCGGGCCAAATCTTATCTGTAATCTGTAATTGTGAAAGTGAACATGCCTAAATATTAGGCGATTGTCAGTCGCCATTAGGGAGAAGCATTTTCAGAAACAGACAAAGTGATAAGAAAAGTATAATTTTTAAAGATATCCCCATTCTCCCCATTCTCCGCCCAAATGTACAAATTTCGAAAAAACCCTTTTTCGAGTCTTCATAGTCAGAATGTATACACCGAATTTCATGATTTCAACTTCAGCGGTTTGCTAGGTCCCATTTTTATCCCTCTTTTTTAATTATATCCCTTTAAAGTACGAATTTCGGAGAATCCCTCTATTTTACGTGTCTATGCAATTAGAGGGATGTACACACCGAATTTCATGATTCTAGCTGTTGTCGTATCATTGGTACCATATTTTATCCCTTTTTGTCCCATTTCGCCCGCTAAAACTTTTATTTTCTTTGTGGTGCTTCCAAGCTACAAGAGGAATGTCCGCAACAAATTGTAATTGTATGCAAATAAGAAATTTAATTAATAAGCCAAGGCTTATTAATTAAATTTCTATTAGTATAAGACAACTTCATGATTCTACCATTTTTTATCGTAAAAGCAACAAAATAAAGTACGAATTTGGAAAAAAAATATTTGACGTGGCTATGCAGTCAGAGGAATGTATACACCGAATTCCATGATACTATCAGCGGCCATTTTGTCGGTACCATTTTTATCCCCTTTTTCCAATTTGCCCCCTCAAGGGTACGACTATCTAAAATCTCTTTATTTTACGTATCTACACAATTAGAGGGATGTATACACTGAATTTCATCATTCTCGCTGTAATCGTTTAGTTGGTACTATTTTATCCCCTGTAGCCATTGTATCCCTTGAAAGTACGAATTTGAAAAAAAAAACGTTTTATTTTTCGTGTCTACGCATTATTCTAGGTGCAGTCCTTAGGTTGGTACTATTTTTATCCCTCTATCCCCATTTAACCCCTTAAATGTACGAATTTAGAAAAAATACTTTTATATTATGTATCTACTCTATTAGAGGAATATACACGCCAAATTTCGTGTTTCTATCTATATTTTTGTCCCATTTCGCCCCCTACAAATAAAAATCACTCTATGGTGCCCTTTTATGTTATAAAGGGAATGCGCATTGCAAATATCTAGTAAATACAAGCTAAGATGTTCAAAAAACATGCTGAAATACTTTAAATATTAGGGGTATTTTCAGTCCTTGTGAGGGAAAAAATTTTCCCTCTGGGCCGATTTCGTCCACTTTCAATCCCAACCGATATACAACCATAAGACACATTTAGGAAAAATTTGAACCTCCTAGCTCATTTCGTTCGGCCGCTATCGTGCTTTCAACAGACAGACAGACGGACAGACGGACATGGCTATATCGTCTTAGAATTTTACCACGACCCAGAATATATATACTTTATGGGGTCTCCGATGAATATTTCAAGGTGTTACAAACGGAATGACAAAGTGAATATACCCCCATCCTGGAGGTGGAGGGTATAAAAAAAAAACAAAAATACGGTATTGGTTTTATATAAATTGTTAATTGCATCCATATAATCTAATAATAAAATGTGTACATATTATATATACAATTTACTTTAATATTAAAAATCTCTTGCATTTTCTTGCAGATTGAACTTGGATGCAACCCACGCTGCAACAGATGTTTTGAAACGAACCCACTTATCCCATAATTCCATAAACAATTCTCGGAAGACCTTGACCAGTTCATTGCCGACATGAAAACAAATGATGATAGTCAAACAAATACGAATGCATCAATGGGGTCACATTATTGGCACACTGATAGTACACCCTCCAAAAACTGGGATGCGAATGAACATAAATCATATTTTTAAACACACACACATTCATTCATCTAAACAAAACAAATGCTCCTGCAAAGCAAAGCACTGCGACGTTGATGCCTAACCGACAAGTAAATTAGGGAGAGCTTTTTTAGATCTTTTGACATTCGCCTACAATGTGACGTAAAACATATGTATATTAGAGTGGCTTCAAAATAAAAGTTGCGGATGTTCCCGACTAAAATGAAAGATTGGTTTGTTTTATGCGTTCTCCCGAAGTATTTCGCTTTTATCATTGTCCGTTCGTTAGCTGGACGCGTTCAAAATAACCTCTATAAATCAGGTTTTTCTTGCATAAAATTCACGATGAGAATGAAATAGAGAAAAAACCCATTAGAAATTAAAATCAGACCCGAGCCCTTTCATACCATATTAAAAACTTGCAAGATTACCCAGTATAAAGGACAGATTTATACTATTTTAGTGCAATTTTTGATGCATTTTTTATAAAAACTGAATAACTTCCATATTTTTAGTTCGATATGTGTTTTTGTTGGATCGTCCAAGAGGTATTGATTACCAATTGCAATTTCTAGAACTTCCTAACCCATTAAGGGCCGACAATTTTTTTCTTACTGTTGGTTCTCAGTGGGTTTAATGTGATGTAGAAACTGAAATATGGGGATATTGGGCATTGTAAATGCATTCTAGTCTTACAAAAAGCTAATTTTTGAAAAAAAAAACATCTGACATTTTGGTCTTTCAATGGATAAATTGGGAGGAAGACTTCACATAAGATGTTACAATAAAACCGTGTGAAATGGTTTCCCACCGAAGAAAAAGATAATATAGAAGTGAAACTATAGGCCACTAATACGAAAACTCATACTCAGTTTTTATACACTCCACGAGGCTTTGTGCATTTGTTTGTAACACCCAAAAGGAAGCGAGATAGAGCCATTGTTAAGTATACCGATCGACTTAGAATTACTTTCTGAGTCGATTTAGCAATGTCCGTCTGTCCGTCTGTCTGTCTGTCCATCTATTGTTGTAATCAAATTACAGGTCGCAATTATAGTCCGATCTTAACAAAAATTGGCACAAGTAAGTTTTGTGGACGAACGCTATTTAATTTGAGGCAAATCGGTTCAGATTTAGATATAGTCCCCATACAAGTGTCGCTCCCGATTTGACATTTTCCGCTCTAGAAACCACATATTGTCCTCGATTTTCTTCAAATTTGACACAACATCTTATAATCCAACTAGAAACACCTATGCAGAAATTGGGTGAGATCGGTTCAGATTTAGATATAGCCCCCATACAAATGTCGCTCACGATTTGACTTTTGCGCTCTAGAAACCACATATTGTACCCGATTTTCTTTAAATTTGGTACAACATCTTATAATCCAACTAGAAACACCTATGCAGAAACTGGGTAAGATCGGTTCAGATTTAGATATAGCGCCCATACAAATGACGCTCCCGATTTGACATTTTCCGCTCTAGAAACCCCATATTGTACCCGATTTTCTTTAAATTTGGTACAACATCTTATAATGCAACTAGAAACACCTATGCAGAAACTGGGTAAGATCGGTTCAGATTTAGATATAGCGCCCATACAAATGACGCTCCCGATTTGACATTTTCCGCTCTAGAAACCCCATATTGTACCCGATTTTCTTTAAATTTGGTACAAGATCTTATAATGCAACTAGAAACACCTATGCAGAAACTGGGTAAGATCGGTTCAGATTTAGATATAGCCCCCATACAAATGTCGCTCACGATTTGACTTTTGCGCTCTATAAACCACATATTGTACCCGATTTTCTTTAAATTTGGTACAACATCTAATAATCCAACTAGAAACACCTACGCAGAAATTGGGCAAGATCGGTTCAGATTTAGATATAGCCCCCATACAAATGACGCTCCCGATTTGACATTTTCCGCTCTAGACACCACATATTGTACCCGATTTTCTTTAAATTGGACACAACATCTTATAATCCAACTAGAAACACCTATGCAGAAATTGGGTAAGATCGGTTCAGATTTAGATATAGCCCCCATACAAATGTCGCTCACGATTTGACATTTTCCGCTCTAGACACCACATATTGTACCCGATTTTCTTTAAATTGGACACAACATCTTATAATCCAACTAGAAACACCTATGCAGAAATTGGGTAAGATCGGTTCAGATTTAGATATAGCCCCCATACAAATGTCGCTCACGATTTGACTTTTGCGCTCTATAAACCACATATTGTACCCGATTTTCTTTAAATTGGACACAACATCTTATAATCCAACTAGAAACACCTATGCAGAAATTGGGCAAGATCGGTTCAGATTTAGATATAGCCCCCATACAAATGACGCTCCCGATTTGACATTTTCCGCTCTAGACACCACATATTGTACCCGATTTTCTTTAAATTGGACACAACATCTTATAATCCAACTAGAAACACCTATGCAGAAATTGGGTAAGATCGGTTCAGATTTAGATATAGCCCCCATACAAATGTCGCTCACGATTTGACTTTTGCGCTCTAGAAACCACATATTGTACCCGATTTTCTTTAAATTTGGTACAACATCTTATAATCCAACTACAAACACCTATGCAGAAATTGGGCAAGATCGGTTCAGATTTAGATATAGCCCCCATACAAATGTCGCTCCCGATTTGAATTTTGCCGCTTTAAAAGCCACATGTTGTACTCGATTTGGCACAACATCTTATAATCTAACTAGAAACACCTGTGGCTAAAACGAGCTAGACCGGTTCAGATTTAGATATAGCCCCATACAAATGTCGCTCCTGATTTGACTTTTTCCGCTCTTGAAACCAGCCAATTTTCTTTAAAATTGGCACAACATCTTATAATCCAACTAAATGCTCTTATGGTGAAAGTGGGTAAGATCGGTTCAGATTTAAATATAGCCCAAATACAAATGTTGCTTCCAAAAGTTTAACCGATTTTGGCCAAACTATACATTTTATATTTCACCTATTTCGTTGCAGGTTTCAATATATCATACAAATGTCCTTTCCGATTTAACATTTTTCGTCAAACACATACATTTACAGGATACAAAAAACCTTCCCGTTTTCACTTTTTCACCGAATTGAATTGTATTCGGATATAAAGTGGAGTGTATCATAGAGTCGGTCCCGCACGACTTTAGCCTTTCCTTACTTGTTTATTTCGTGGTCGTGTGTCTTTTTACATGACTTTTAATTTCTAAAGGATATAAATGTTTCAATAATTTAGTTTCGTACTTTTGCGTGTCACACAATGGCGATATGGGCATCAAATGAAAGAGAAGAACATCTGCTAAATATATTTTAAATTTCAAGTGTCTATCTATGTTAGTTAAACACTAAAAACAATTTCAATTTTCCCCCCTTAAAGTGTTTATGTAGATTATTCATGTTTTAATTTTTAAGGGGGAAAATTTTAAATGGTTGAATTTCTTTCCTAAAATCAGCTTTATATAATACTAGAATGTGTTTACGATGCAAATAACCCCATATTTCAGTTTTTACTTCTCATTTAACCCACTGAATATTAACAGTAAGAAAAAAATTGGCGGCCCTTAATGGGTTAAAAAATTCTAAAAATTGCAATTGGTTATCAATACTTCTCCAACGAGCCCCTAAAAACATAAATCGAACTAAAGTTGTGGAAGTTATTGCGATATTTATAAAAAAATGCATCAAAAAATGCACTAAAATAATATAAATCTGTCCTTTATACTGGGTCATATCGCAAGTTTTAAATATGGTTTGATAAGGCTCGGGTCGGATTTTAATTTCTAGCGGTTTTTTCTCAATATCATTCTCATCGTGAAAACCTAATTTATACAGGTTATTTTGAACGCGTCCGGCGCACGAAAGGACAATGATAAAAGCGAAATATTTTGGGAGAACACATAAAACAAACCAATCTTTCACTTTAGTCGGGAACATCAACAACATTTTTTCCTTTCTCACAATTAAATTACACGAAATTAAATTACAGCGGTCACTCCCCCCAGAAATGAAGATTACATTGTGTAATGATGATCTACAAAATATTTCGTCACTGGGTCCCGCCATGTGTGAGCTAAACGCACCTGAAAACACCTCTAAAAATTATGTTTTTCACGCGTAATTTTTTATGTTGTATTTTTGCCTATTTTTTCTGCATTAATAGACCCTTGGAAGCCCTTTAAATATTTTTATTCTTGTCTTCAAATAACTCATTGGTCGTATTATTGGACGTTTAGATTGATTTTTTGTGAGTTTTCAAAGTGACAGCTAAAGGGTGATTTTTTAGCTATTATATTTTTGGCAACACTGGTTTAAACAGCTGACGCACGTTTCGTGTTTTGTTTCACTGTCAAACATCTTCAGTTAGGTATATAATTTAACCATGAATCGTCATAGAAACGAACAACGCTTGCAAATTATTGAATTTTATTATCAAAATGCGTGCTCTGTTAAGAAAGTTCAAGAAAGCCGAAAATCCACTTTTTTACCGAAAAATTGTGTTCAGCGACGAAGCTCATTTTGGCTCAATGGGTACGTAAATAGGCAGAATTGTCGATTTTGGAGTGAATATCAGCCAGAAGCATTGCAAGAGCTACCAATGCATCCAGAAAAAGTCACAGTTTGGTGCGGTTTATGGGCTGGTGGCATCATTGGACCGTATTTCTTCAAAGATGATGCGAATCGTAACGTAACTTGAATGGTGAGCGCTACCGTGAGGTGATATCCAACTTTTTTTTGCCCAGAATGCAAGAGTTTGACTTGCATGACATGTGGTTTCAACAAGACGGTGCCACATGTCACACAGCACGCGCAACAATGGACTTATTGAGAGGCGAGTTCGGTGAACATTTTATTTCACGTTCGGGACCGGTCAATTGGCCGCCTAGATCGTGCGATTTAACGCCTTTAGACTATTTTTTGTGGGGCTATGTTAAAGCTCACGTCTATACAGACCAGCCCGCTTCAATTGACGCATTGGAAGACAACATTGAAGCACTTATTCGTGAGATACCGGCCGAAATGTTGGAAAGAGTATGCCAAAATTGGACTAAGCGGATGAACCATTTGAGGCGCAGTCAAGGTCAACATTTGCATGAAATAATCTTCCAACATTAAATTATATGGGCCGTACTATCGATTCAAAAAAAGATTTCATGCATTTTTCTGAATTTTATGTGTTTTTTTTGTGAAAAACTTTCCTATAGCTTTTAAAGAATCACCCTTTACAAACTCATATTTCTTGGGAACATTTTTTAAAAGGTGTTATGAAAAAGAAATAGAAGGAATCAATACCTGTCGAATGATGCCTAAATAATGAATATCGGACGATAAATGACGTCACTGACTCCAAATATTTGTGAAATAATTTAATGCAGGAGATGAAAAAAATGTTCAACTCTTTTTACAAAAATGAGCGCTGCGACGTCAATTTCCTTCCGATGTTCATCATATAGGCATCATTCGAAAGGTATTGACTGCTGTTTTTTACCTTCTATAGAATTAAAAAAACGAAAAAATACGATATAAACGTCCAATAATTCGACCAATAAGTTACTGTAAGACAAGAATCAAAATGTATATTTAAAGTGCTTCCGAGGTTCTATTAATTCAGAGAATTTGACAAAAATGCAACGTAAAAAAATTACACGGTAAAAACATGATTTTTGGAGGTGTTTTCGTTTAGAGTTTAGCTCACAGATGGATTGACCCAGTGACGAAATATTTTGCAGATCATCATTAAACAATCCAAACTGTATTTTCGTGGGGTGACGGGAAATTGTATTTGTAGGGACCAGGGTAGGGTAGGGACCATTTGTATTGACCGCGATCCAGCCTAATATACACACATTTTAATTAGGCGAAAAAATGCTGTAGTCACCCCAGAACTGAAGATTATCTACAAAATATTTCGTCGAGTTTTCATAGGAGGAATGTCCTTTATTTTCCTTTTATGTCCTTTGTTGAATTAGATTTTTTCCGCTCTAGAAATCACATATCTTAACCATTTTCTTCAAATTTGCCACAGCACCTTATATTTCATCCAGAATGTTGGTCAGATCGGTTCAGATTAATATATAGCTCCAAAACAAATTTCACTCTCGATATGGCTTTTCCGCTCTATACACCATATATTTCACTTGATTTGCTTCAATTTTGGCACACGACTCTATAATTCAACTTCAACTGTAGTGAAAATGAGTCAGATCGGTTCAGATTTAGATATAGGTCACAAACAAATTTCTCTCCCGAGTTGACGTTTTATGCTTTAGAAAACACATATTTTACCAGACTTTGATCTGAACACGTTATATTCCACCTGGAAACATACATATAAACATTGTTAAGATAACCCTATTGTATAATTGATTGTTTGTCTAGCGAGCAGAAGACCTACCACAAAAAAATGTTCGAGAGAATTCATTAGATTAAATTAATCCCAAGTATTACGAAGAGGCATCGTGTGTGCTAATTTGTTCTTATTGTTAAGTTTAAAAAATTTAATTCCGAAATTGATGTTACTACAATTTATTTATCCATTGATTTACTTCAAATAGATCTTAAATTATTGGCAACTATTTTAAAATTGTGAAAAAGAGTTGAATTTCTGTACAGATTTTGCACATTGTACTTAAAAAATTTTTAAATATTTTGTCTACTCTGTTTGATTCAACGTAATTGAAAACACACATCAGCTGCTCCAACGTTGAGATAAGGTGTAAAAATAGAAAAAATAAGAAATAAATAAGAAATATTGTCACGTTCGTGCCCGAAATGTATTAAAAACAAGTTAGAATTGCTTTGAATGTTGTCGAGTCGAATGCTTTTTACCCTCCAACAGGGAGAACGTCTCACAATATCAGAGGAAACTTCATTTATTTATCATTTACGAAAAATATGAACTCATTTTTCTCAACATAACTTTTTTTAACTCATCGTCCACCACATGACGGGATATACTAACTTTGTCATTCCGTTTGTAACGCCTTGAAATATCGACCTGAGACCCTATGAAGTATGACGTCTAAATTGTGCATGAATATGAGATCGGTTGGGATTGCAAATAGGCGAAATCCCTTACACGTTTTTGAATAGGTCTATCTATATTTACGGCTGCAGCTAGAATATTGATATTCGGTGTATACATTCCTCTGATTGTGTAGACACTTAAAATAAAAGGAATTTTCGAAATTCGTACTTGTATGGGGGTAAAATGGAATGAGGGAATACAAATTGTACCAACCAAATGGTCACAGCTAGAATCATCGAATTCGGTGTATAGATTCCCTGACTACATAGACTCGCAAAATAAAAATAGTTTTTCTAATTTCATACTTGGTATACCCTCCACCTCCAGGATGGGGTATACTAACTTAGTCATTCCGTTTGTAACACCTTGAAATATCGACCTGCGACCCTATAAAGTATATATATTCTTGATCGTCATAAAATTCTAAGACGATCTAGTCATGTCCGTCCGTCCGTCTGTTGAAAGCACGCTAGCATCTAAACGAAAGGAGCTAGAACGTTAAAATTTTCCATAAATGTGTCTTATAGTCGTAGATCGGTTGGGATTGAAATGGGGCGAAATTGGCCCAAAGGGAAAAATTTTTCCCTCACAAGGACTAAAATACCCATAATAATCCCTAATATTTTAGCGTATTTGAGCATGTTTTTTGAATATTTATATTTATATTTGCTTGATATTTGGTATGCGCATTCCCCTTATAGCAAAAACGTGCACCATAAGGTGATTCTTATTTGTAGGGGGTGAAATGAGGCAAAAAAGGGACAAAAATGATACATATTAAACGACAACAGCTAGAAACACGAAATTCGGTGTGTACTTTCCTCTAATTGAGTAGATACATAATATAAAAGTATTTTTTCCAAATTCGTACTTTTAAGGGGTAAAATAGGAATAGAGGGATAAAAATGGTACCAACCAAACCAATGAAATTCGGAGTATACATTCCTCTGACTGCGAAGATATGGAAAATAGACGACCAACTAAACGACTACAACTAGAATGATAAAATTCTAATTGCGTAGAAACGTCAAGGGGGTAAAAATGGTACCAACCAAATGGAATCATGGAATTCTGTGTATACATTCCTCTGACTGCATAGACACGCAAAATAAAAAGTTTTTTTTCGTACTTTTTCTTTTACGGCAAAAATTGTTTGAATCATGAAGTTAGGTTATTTTGCACTTTGTACGTCTGATAATGGATTTTCAAAATTTGTACTTTTGAAATTCAAATAGAATGGAAATACAACCAACTGTAGCACCCACTATCTACCAATATTTATGGCTTTGAAAATATTTTTGAAAATATAAATAGAAGAATAATTATTTTTTGAATTGACGTATTGGTAGCCTTGCCTTATAAGCGTGGTTTGAAATAATTAAAATATTATATTTATTTATAAAATTAATTTTTCAATATTTGTATTTGTTTTGGTATGGCTATATTAAAAAATTATATTTTCCTGTAATATTACTGCACTTCTACGAAAACCGACAACTTCTGTGGAATGCAATCCATGGTGGAGGGTATATAAAGTTCGGCCCGGCCGAACTTAACGCCGTTTTCACTTGCTTACTTTTACGGCAAACATAGATAGAATCATAAATGGACTTTCAAAATATGTACTTTTGGAATTAAAATGGGATGGAAATACAACCAACTAAATTGCTGTAGCTGAAAATTAGCTCATTTTCCCCAATATTCAGGGTACTTAAGCATTTTTGAAGATTTTTCCCTTATATTTTCTATTTTAATTGACTTGAAGTATTATTTATATATATATGGACGTAGGAAACTGGGAAATATTAAAAACTTACTTCCAATGTAGTGAGTGAGTGGGAAATATTCGAGAAGAGATTGGCCTTCAGTTCAGTGTGTGCACCAATTTGTGAAGCGAGTTCATGAAAATGGATCGTTAGTGGACAAATCAACCCGTGTACGTTCTCGACCAGTGCTTTCAATCGAAAGCATTGATGCTGTGGCTGAGTATGTCTAAGAACATCCATCAACATCAAATCGTCATCGTTCTCAGGAACTGAACATTTGTCGCACTTCTTTGAGAAGAATTTTGCATGAAGACCTCGGTATGGTCCAACGATTGGACTGAAGATTGTTTGGCCGGAGATAAAGAATTTTACCGCAAAATCGTGTCTTCAGATTAAGATCATTTTCATCCGTGTGGCTATGTCAGTAAGCATAATTGCAGCATATGGAGTTCAGAGAACCCACACGTGGCTATTGAGAAGCCAATGCATCCACAACGAGTCACTGTACGGTGTGCATTTTGGGCTGGCGTGAGAATGACATTCGGACGACATTTGGTTTCAACAATCAACCATCGATATTTTACTCACTGTTTTTTGAAAATCTAAAAATCAGCCGAAATTGTGATGTCAATTGGCCGCCTTGGAGCTGTGATTAGAGCCCTTTGGATTATATTCTGTGGGGATCCATTGAGCAGAAATGTTACGCAAACCGTACAGAGACAAGTGAAGCGTTGAAACATGAAATCGAAGTAGTCATTGAGAAGATTAGAGTCGGAACAATCGAAAATGTACTGAAAAATTGAGTTGATCGGATGAGGTACTGCCGAGCCAGTCGTGGTAGTCATATGAATGATATTGTTTTACATTATTAAATGACAAAGTTCAATCTTTCCAATAAAACCAGACATTTGAAAAAATAATCAGTTCTTTTTTTAGCCGGTTCTAATTTAAAATTTCAAATGGCCCACCATGTACCAAATATAAAATTTTAACATTTCTTTTCTCCATGTACCTAGATCAGCTGATAATTGTTATACATCCCACGATCTACATCGCCGCTTTGTGTCGTTATATATTCGACGCACTGCAGTACTACACTGAAATAATATTTATGAAGCGATTTCATAAAAGGTTTTTCATCATTTTAGCTAATTTTTTCTTAAAATGTATGAAAGATTCATAAATAAAATGAAATGTTTCATTAAAAATTTTCATAAACTTTTCATATTTCATAAAACAAAATTTTTAAATTAATCAAACTTAGTTTCATAAGATCAAAGAAAGATTTCATAGTATTAAAGAAACAATTCTTAAATATTATGAAATACGTCAAAACCAATAAAATATTTGTGTTTTGAAATGTCTTCATAAATATAATGAAGGATTTCATAGTTTTTATGAAATGTTTCATAACTTACAACTACATTTTTAGTGTGTCGACTTTATTCGTTGAATGCTTGCAATTCTCATTTGTACTCTGTTAACTCTGACTTAACTCTTAAACCCTGATTTAAGTCAAAGACATATTCATTGCAAAGACTCTCGCAATGGTGGTGTGTGTTGATTGGTTAGTCAACGTGTCACACTTTTTTTGTTTATATTGGAAACTTCTGTATAAATTAGTACTAATTATGAAACTCTTTCATAAAATTAATGAAGTTTCTTCATAAAATCTATGAAAATTGTCATACATCATATTATGAAAACTAATGAATTTTTATGACAAAAGTTCATTGAATGAAGAACTGCATCTCATAGTTTCTATGAAATGTTTCGTAAATTCTATGGCACTTTTCATTGATTTGTGCTTTATGAAACATGTTTCATACATTTTTCATTCATTCACTGAGGTTAAGACAAAATCATAAATATTATGAAGATAATTCTTTCAGTGTAGTTGATAGTCTAAAACATTACTCGCAACTGATAATACTCTGCCATAACGTCGAGTAGTATTCCAAGTGGAATACGTTTGCTAGCGTTTCAGTTTATATTCGCTACTCCGAGAATGTAGTTGTCGTCGCCTTGTCTTTAAAACTGATTAAATTTCGATCGGTGTTTTGCTGATCTAAAGATACGTTTACAAATATATTTTTTTCAAAATTCCTACGACGGCGACAAAGAAAAGTGTTGAATCGGCATTAATCGGCCACTGTTCGAATTTCTTCCAATGAATGTCAGCAGCAGTTAAAAAGTGAAATACCTCAAGAGTGACTAGAGTATGTATACGAATACCAACTTCCACCCGTCCCTCTATCCCCAAAAATTCTTATAAAGTTTAGTTGCATTAAATTGAACTCGATCGTATTTGAATAACTTTGAAGAGTGAACAACAACAACAACAGGCGGGCGGGTCCCCTCTTATCTGTGACAAAATACGAGTGGTGTAAATGAAAAATATTTGTTTATTCATTGTGATGTGATTAGCATAAGTAATCTGAAATTAGATGGATCATAAAGATTGAAAAGATTGTTTGGGGGAAAAACGTCTCACAATAACAATCTGTCTAGATTCAGTGCTATCGGACAAAAACTGTAATCAATATATGTCGAGACTATCACGAGGTTTGGATTAATACTCTTATCGGTGCATCTCAACAGTTGCAAATTCCAAATAAAATTATGTTTGTAAATATACATAAATGTACATATTGTTGAATGTTAATAATGATGTGAAAAATATATCGACAATATTTGTATACCCTTCCGTTTGTAACACCTTGACCCGAGACCTTATAAAGTATATATATTCTTGATCGTCATAAAATTCTAAGTCTGTTGAAAGCACCCTAGCATCTAAACGAAAAAAACTAGGACGTCCAAATTTTCCATAAAGGTGTCTTATAGTCGTAGATCGGTTAGGATTGTAACTGGGCGAAATCGGTCCAGAGGGAAAATTTTTCCCTCACAAGGACTAAAAATACCCATAATAACGCCTATTTAAGTATGTTTTTTCAATCTGTCTTCTTTGCACCATAAAGTGATTCTTATTCGTAGGGGTGAAATGGGGCAAAAAGGGATCAAAATCGTACCTATCCAACGAAAACTATTAGAAACACACAATTCGGTGTGTACATTAGAGCGTACCAGGTTACAAGTAAAAAAAAAAGTTCGCCGTACACCTTCGAATATGAAGTATTATTGAAAGGTAGTTTCAAAAAAATTTCTATATAACTTCTGCATTTATAAACGGATTTTAAAGTGTGATACATCGATGTTTTTGTCTCGACGAGGCCGACATACTTCCTTAGGAAGAGTTTCATGATTTTATGCGAGCTTTAATTTTCTGATATTAGAGTGGTACATTAGGGTAGTAGCAACTGAGATATGATGGGTAAGTACCAGAAGAGGGTGCTTGAGCTCAATGACTTCAAAGACAAAAAAATCGGCCTCGTCGGGACAAAAACATCGATGTATCACACTTTAAAATCCGTTTATAAATGCAGAAGTTATATAGAAAAAAGTAAAAGCGCGACCCCTACGTTCGGCATAAAAAAATAAAAAAATTTTTTTTGAAACTACCTTTCAATAATACTTCATATTCGAAGGTGTACGGCGAACTTTTTTTTTGAGGTACGCCCTAGTGTACATTCCTCTAATTGAGCAAATACATAACAGAAAAGTATTTGTCTCAAATTCGTACTTTTAAGGGGTAAAATGGGAATAGAGGGATAATAATGGTACCAACCAAACGGCTGCACCGAGAATAATGATATTCAGTATATACATTCCTTGATTGCATAGACACGTAAAATTTAGGGATTTTTTGAAATTCGTACTTTTTGAGGTTAAAATGGAAAAGGGGGATAAAAAGTGTACCAACCAAATGACTGCAGCTAAAATCATGTATTTCGGTGCATATATTCTTCTGACTGAAAAATAAATTGTCTTTCTAAATTCGTACTTTCAAGGGATACAATGGGAACAGAGGGTAAAAGTGGTATCCACTAAACGGCTACAGCTAGAATGATGAAATTCGGTGTGTACATCCCTCTAATAGCGTAGGCACGTAAAATAATGAGATTTTATAAAGTCATACTCTTAAGAGGGTAAAATGGGACAAGGTGGGACATGGTACGAACCACATGACCGCAGCCAGAGTCATGAAATTCGGTGTATACATTCCTCTGATTGCGTAGACTCGTAGAATAAACGGATTTTTCGAAATTGGTACTTTTTGGGGTTAATATGGAAAACAAGGGGTAACAATTGACATACATTCCTCTGACTCCGTAGACACAAAAATAAAAGGTTTTTTACAAATTCGTACTTTCAAGGGATACAATGGGTACAGAGGGATAAAAATAGTACCAACCAAACGACTACAGCTAGAATGATGAAATTCGGTGTGTACATCCCTCTAACAGCGTAGACACGTAAAATAAAGAGATTTTAGAAAGACATACTCTTAAGGGGGTAAAATGGGAAAATGGATAAAAATGGTACTAACCAAATGACCGCAGCTAGAATCTTGAACTTCGGTGAATACCTATGACTGCCTAGACACGCAAAATAAAAAGATTTTTCCAAATTCGTACTTTTTTACTTTTAAGTCAAAAATAGGTTGACTCATGAAGTTAGGTTATCTTACCCTGTGTACGTGAGATAATGGATTTTCAAAATTTGTACTTTAAGAATTGAAATAGATTGGAAATACAACCAACTGTGGCACCCACTATCTATCAATATTTATGGTATTTAAGCTTTTTCTTTATAAATATAAGAATATTTAGTTTTTGAATTGATTTGAAGTATTATTTTGATATATTGGTAGCCTTGCCTTATAAGCGTGGTTCAACTAATAATAATATTATAATTATTTATACAATTAGTTTTTCAATATTTTTTTTGGTTGGCTATATTTAAAAAATTAAATTTTCCTGTAATGTTACTTCACTTCTACGACAGCCTCTGTGGAATGTAATCCATAGTGGAGGGTATATAAATTTCGGTCCGGTCGAACTTAACGCCGTTTTTACTTCTTTTTTCTTCATTTTGAACCAAAAGTATGAATTTGGAGAAATTCACATACGAGTGTAACTCGTATGATTCACATACGAGTGTAACTACTGAATTTCAAGATTCTAGCTACAGCCGTTTGCTTGGTACCTATTTCATCCCGTTTTGATCTTAAAGGTACGAATGTCACAAACTATCTATATATATATATTTTTTTTTTCGCGTCACCGCAGTTAGAGCAATTTACACACCTAATTTCACTATTCTAACTGCAGCCGTTTGTTTGGTACAATTTGTATCCCCTTTTGTCCCATTTTCCGCCTTAAAGTACTAAATTCGAAGAAAAAAATCTTTATTTTTCGCGTCTATACAGTCAGATGAATGCATATACCGAATTTCATGATTTCAACTTCAGCGGTTTGGGTGGGTGCCATTTTTATCCCTCTTTTCCAACTGTATCCCTTAAAAGTACGAATTTCGAAAAATCCCTCAATTTTACGTGTCTACGTTATTAAAGGGATGTAAACATCGAATTTCATGTTGTCGTATAATTGGTACCATTTTTATCCCTTTTGGTCCCAGTTGACCCACTAAAACTTTTTGTACTTTTTGGTGTTTTCACGTTACTAGAGGAATGTGGGCAACAAATTTCAATTGTATAAAAAGCAGAAATTTTCAAAAATTTTGCTTAAATGATCTAAATAATGGGGAGTATTTTCAGTCCTTATTAGGGAAAAAATTATCTCTTTTGATTGCTGCGTGCTTTTTTTCAGTTTTGGTGTTAAAAATGAATTTGTTTACTAATTTATACAAAATAATCTTATTTTATAGACCCTAATCATGCAATTCATAGTAATTGCGAAATATTAATAAAATTTTTATCCAAATAAATAACAGCGGTTTCGTGCTCGAACTAAACGAATTTATTACTTTAATCCTTGACTTGCTTTCTGATAAGAGATATAACATAACATATTTTGAGTTGAGTAAAAAAATGTAATTTCTTCAAAAGTGAATAACTTCTGATGCAGTTAAGATATTTTGATTACAAATGATGCTTATATATATATATTTAAAATATAAAAACGACCTACTATGTTTTCCTTGAATTGTGGAAAGATATAGGGCAAAGTGAAAGATTATATTGCTACACAGTCTACCTTGATAATCGCGTAGACAGTACTGTTTTCAATTTCGTTTCTGCTTATTCTGTTATTCCTGTTGTACATGGTGTGGCGATAAGCTGCAAAACAATTAAAAATCATTCGATAACACAGCCTACAATTTTGCTCCGAAATTTGATTTCCCACGATTTTTTTGCAAATGCGAGTGAATCATTGGGCCATATATTTTCACAAATGCAAAGACAGGCTTCGTAAAAAAGAAGTACAAACGGCGACAAGTTCGGCCCTCCATCATGGGTTCCATTCCACAGAGGCTGTCGATTTTCGTAGAAGTGCATTTATATTACAGGAAAATGTAAACTTTTTATATAGCCAAACCAAAACAAATACAAATATTGAGAACATAATTTTATAAATAAATATAATATTTTTATTATTGCAAACCACGCTTATAATACGTTTACATACCGAAATAATACTTCAAGTCAATCCAAAAAATAAATATTCTTATATTCATATTTTCAAAAAGCTTAAATACCATAAATATTGGTAGATAATGGGTGCTACAGTTGGTTATATTTCCATTCAATTTTAATTCCAAAAGTACAAATTTCGAAAATTCAATAACTCACGCACATAGTGCAAAATAACCTAACTTCGTGATTCAACAAATTTTTGTCGTAAAAGTAAATAGTACGAATTTGGAAAAATCTTTTTAATCTGCGTGTCTATGCAGTCAGAGGTAGGCGTACACCGAATTCCATGATTCTAGCTGCAGCCATTTAGTTGGTACCATTTTTATCCCCCATTTCCTATTTTACCCCCTTAAGAGTACGACTTTCTAAAATCTCTTTATTTTACGTGTCTACGTAATTCTAGCTGTAGTCGTTTAGTTGGTACTATTTTTATCCCTCTGTTCCCATTGTATGCCTTCAAAGTACTAATTTGAAAAAAAAAAACCTTTTATTTTTTGTGTCTACGCAGTCAGAGGAATGTATATTCCGAATTTCATGACTCTATCTGCGGTCATTTGCTTGATACTATTTTAATCCCCTTTTTTCATTTTAATCCCAAAAATAACGAATTTCGAAAATTCCCTTTATTTTACGTGTCCATGCAACCAGAATAATGGATACACCGAATTTCATTATTCTAGGTGCAGCCGATTGGTTGATACCATTTTTATCCCTCTATTCCCATTTTACCCCCTAAATGTACGAATTTGAAAAAAATACTTTTATATTATGTATCTACTCAATCAGAGGAATGTACACACCGAATTTCGTGTTTCTATATATTTGATATGCACCATTTGTATCACTTTTTGCTCCATTTCACCCCCTACGAATAAAAATCACTTTATGGTGCACGTTTTTGCTATAGGGGGAAAGCGCATACCTAATATCAAGTTAGTAAGTTTAAAAGCAGACATATTGAAAAAACATACTTAAATGCTTTTATGGAAAATTTGGACGTCCTCGATCCTTTCGTTTAGATGCTAGCGTGCTTTCAACAGACGGACGTATGGACATGGCTAGATTGTTTTAGAATTTTATGATGATCAAGAATATATATACTTTATAGGGTCTCAGGTCGATTTTTCAAGGTGTTACAAACGGAATGACAAAGTTAGTATACCCCCATACTGGAGATGGAGGGTACAAACATAGTTATCATATTTTTATACCCTCCCCCTAAGGATGGGCTATACAAACTTTGTCATTTCGTTTGTAACACCTTGAAATATTCGTCGGAGACTTCATAAAGTATATATTATGGGTCGTAAAATTCTAAGACGATCTAGCCATGTCCGTCTGTCTGTTGAAAGTACGCTAGCAAGCGAACGAAATGAGCTAGAGTGTTCAAATTTTCCCAAAATGTAAATTCGTTGGGTACATTCCACTTATATCGTAAAAGCATCAAAAAATAAAAAAAAATTAAGTGGGCGAAATGGGACAAAAAGGGATAAAAATGGTTCCAATGATACCACAACAGCTAGAAACATGAAATTTTGAATGTAGACGGATGCGTATTCCAAATTACGTAGATACGTCAAATAGAGAGATTTTTCAAAAATCGTACTTATGGGACAAAAAAGAAATAAAAATGTTACCAATGATACGACAACGGCTAGAATCATGAAATTCGGTGTATATATCCCTCTAATTGCGTAGACACGTAAAATAGAAAGATTTTTTGAAATTCGTACTTTTAAGGGATACAATTGGAAAAGAGGGATAAAAATGGTACGAAACCAAACCGTTGAAGTTGAAATCATAAAACTCGGTTTATACATTCACCTGACTGTGGAGATGCGAAACAAAAAGGATTTTTTTCGAAATTTGTACTTTTAGGCGGAAAATGGAGCGGATGGGGACAAAAATGGTGCCAACCAAACGGCTAGATCTTTCGATAATCGTACCTTCAGGATCAAAATGGGATTAAATTTGGCACCAATTAAGCGGCTGTAGCTAGAATCTTGAAATTCGCCTGACTGCGTAGACGCAATCTGCACTTTTTCCAAATCCATATTTTTAGAGTCAAAATGAAAAAGAGAATAAAACTGTTATCAAGCAAAAGGGTGAAGCTAAAATCTTGAAATTAGGAATGAACGTTCTACTGTGAACGCGAAACATTTTGTATCTTCAATATTAGTACTTTTCCTATTAAAATGGTACGGATATTTGGGCTATAGCTGGAATCAAGAAAGAAAAATGGGGGAAATACGCCCTGAGGAAAATTGTCTCTACCTAATAACAACTGACAAAGCACCTGATATTTAGGTGACATTTTTTATGTACTTAAGTTTTAAGGACTATTAATATTATAATAATGAAGTATTGCACTATTTATTTAAAATAGTGCGCATAGCTTAAGTATTTATTATAGAAATGGAAAACAAAAATGATGTGCATAAACAATATCACAATTTTCCTAATATGATAGTGCACTTAACGCCTTTTTACTTGTTTGTTTCCATTTTGCGACTACTCTCTTCGAAGTCGAAAAATATAAAGTAAATAAATTAAAAATATAAATTCGTGTCGCTGTATCATTTTTTTAATTATAGAAACAGGAAAACACGGTATTAAGTTATACTAATCTCATCTCAATAACAGATATAAAAAACTGAGAAACCTTTTGATTTTTTAATGGGGCTATGATAAAAGCATATTAAAAATGGAAGAAAAATTATTTTATTATATACATGTTCTATGCAGACCTTCGACATAATTGTTGTAATTTTTTTTAGAGTATACAAATATGTCCATGTGTAATGGGGATTTAACCCGCTGCACCCCATACATCAATAGCTCGCCAGATAAGGGTAACATAGTTGCCAATCAATCCTCCAAACTCGCTATAATAATTGATTATCATACATTTACCTGTGACGAGTGGTTGCCAATAGCCGTATGTATTTGGTATTATGTCACAATATGACATTAACACTTGTAATAAAGTTAATAGCCACCACACTTCGGACTGCCACTGCCACCGAACACCGGACTGATAAGAAAAACCAAAAAATGTCACTTGAAATAATCCCATAAACAATCTATTAACAGTTCTTATCGTCATAAATAAAAGCTGAATTAACGATTAAATGAAAATTACACAAAAATAATTAATCAAATGATGAAACGTGTAGGTAATGAATGTAAATCCTTGTGATAGGGCGGAAAAACACAGCGTCTTCGGTACACAGTGGGATAAAAAAACGAGTTTTTGATAATATTAAACTGGCGTCCAAATCCGATAACGATTAAACGGCTAGAATTTTTACATTCGTGCTGGTATCTCAGAAACTACTAGCGATATTACTTTGCACGAGCAGCTTAAATGTGGATATTTCCACAGTAAAAACAAAAAAATGAAATTGCATGTTTTAAAAATGACTTTAAATTTGTTTGTGGTCTAAAAAGAAAAATAAAGGGTGATTTTTTAAAATCTATATGAAAGTTTTTCAAAAGAACACATAAAATTCAGAAAAATGCATGAAATCTTTATTTGAATCGATAGTACGGTCCATATAATTTAATGTTTGAAGATTATTTCAAGCAAATGTTGACCTTGACTGCGCCTCAAATGGTCCATCCGCTTAGGCCAATTTTGGCATTTCCACGTTTTTGAGTAACAGAGGCCCAATTGCTGCGAACGGTGACGAATCGATACTTGATACTCATTAACACTGGCCGATACATCTGCGATATTTTCTTCAGTTCGCACTCTGCGTAAGCGTGTTGGTGGCTTAATGTCCAAAATGTAAATTTGGTGCGAAATTTAGTCACAATAGCCCGAATAGCCGCTTTAGTGGGTCGATTAAACAGACCATAAAATGGAAGCGCGCGATAAACTTTCTTAACAGAGCACGCATTTTGATAATAAAATTCAATAATTTGCAAGCGTTGTTCGTTTGTAAGACGATTCATGGTTAAATTATAGACCAAACTGAAGATGTTTGACAAAACACGAAACGTGCGTCAGCTGTTTAAACCAGTGTTGCCAACAAGATAATAGCTAATGAATCACCCTTTAATAACAAAAGCAAATGTATGTGAGTATTTCTAAATTGCTTATAACTACTACACTGTGCGACAATAGTCTGAAAGAATTTTCCTTCATAATATTTATGAAGCGATTTCATAAATTTAGTGAATTTTTCCTTAATATGTATGAAAAATTCATAAATAAAATGAAATGTTTCATACAACTTGTTCATAAACATTTCATATTTCACAATACAAAATTGTTAAATTAGTGAAACTTAGTTTCATAAGATCCAAAAAAGATTTCATAGTATTAAAGAAACAATTCTTAAATATTATGAAATATGTCATAACCAATAACATATTTGTGTTATGAAATCTCTTCATAAATATAATGACTGATTTCATAGTTTCTATGAAATGTCTCATAACATACAACTACACTTTTAGTGCGTCGACTTTATTCGCTGAATGCTTGCTAGCAATTCTCATTTGTACTCTGTTAACTCTGACATAAGTATGAACCCTGATTTAGGTGAAAGACATATTCATTGCAAAGACTCTCGCTATGGTGGTGTGTGTTGATTGGTTTGCCAACGAGTCACACCTTTTTTTTGCTTTTTTATTTATATAATTTTTGCAAAATTGTATCCTTTGGAACTTTGTAGTTCTTTTAAGGGGAAACAGGATGTATAACAAGTAAAAACGGCGTTAAGTTTGGCCGGGCCGAACTTTATATATCCTCCACCATGGATTGCATTCCACAGAGGCTGTCGGTTTTCGTAGAAGTTCAGTAATATTACAGGAAAATATATATTTTTTTAATATAGCCAAACCAAAACAAATACAAATATTGAAAATAAAATTTTATAAATAAATATAATATTTTTATTATTTGCAACCACGCTTATCAGGCAAGGCTACCAATACGTTTACACTATATATATATATATCGAAATAATACCTCAAGTCAATTCAAAAAATAAATATTTTTATATTTATATTTTTAAAAAAGCTTAAATACCATAAATATTGGTTGACAGTGAGTGCTGCAGTTGGTTGTATTTCCATTGTATTTTAATTCCAAAAGTAAAAAATTTGAAAATCCATTATCTCAAGTACAAAAAAACTAACCTAACTTCATGATTCAAACAATTTTTGCCGTAAAAGAACGAATTCGGAAAAATCTATTTATTTTGCGTGTCAGAGGAATGTACACGCCAAATTTCATTATTCTAGCTGTAGCCGTTTAGTTGATACTTTTTTTTATCCATCTGTACTCATTGTATTCCTTGAAAGTACGAATTTGGAAAACAAAACCTTTTACTTTTCGTGTCTACGCAGTCAGTGGAATGTATACCCCGAATTTCATGACTCTAGCTGCGGTTATTTGGTTGGTACTATTTTTGTCCCCTTGTAGATTTTAACTCCAAAAATACGAATTGCGAAAAATCCGTTTATTTTACGTGTCTACGCAATCATAAGAATATATACACCGAATTTCATAATTCTAGGTACATCCGTTATGATGACTCTAGGTGCGATCATTTGGTTGGTACTATTTGTATCCCCCTTCCATTTTAACCCCAAAAAGTACGAATTTGGAAAAAATCAGTTTTTGGTGCACGTTTTTGTTATAGGGAAATGCGCATACCCAATATCATGTAAGTACAAGTAGACATATTGAAAAAATATGATTAAATACTCTAAAATATTAGGGATTATTATGGGTATTTTGAGTCCTTGTGAGAGAAAATATTTTCCATTTTGGACCGATTTCGTCCATTTTCAATTCCACCCGATCTACAACTATAAGACGCATTTATGGAAAATATGGACGTCGCACTGTGGCTTAAATGTTGATTTCATTGGCCAAAAGTAAATTTTTTTGCCACCGATTTTCAAAAAGTTTACGCCTTTATTTGGTTAATATATCCAGATTAAGGTAGCCATAAACTTAGGTTAAACTATTGCTAATTGTGGGGGTGGCATGCTGTGAAACTCAACTGTGTTCATACACTCCACGAGAGTATTATGTCTTTGTGCATTTGTTTGTAACACCAAAAAGGAAACGAGTTAGACCCATCGTATATTATACAGATCGGCTTTCTGAGTCGATTTAGCAATGTACGTCTGTCTGCCCATCAATTGTTTTAATCAAATTACAGGTCACAATTATAGTCCGATCTTAACAAAAATTGGAACAAGTAAGTTTTGTGGACGAACGCTATTTAATTTGAGGCAAATCGGTTCAGATTTAGATATAGCCCCCATACAAATGTCGCTCCCGATTTGACATTTTCCGCTCTAGAAACAACATATTGTACCCGATTTTCTTTAAATTTGGCACAACATCTTATAATCCAACTATAAACAACTATCGGTTTATATTTAGATATAGCCCCCATACAAATGTCGCTCCCGATTTGACTTTTTCCGCTCTAGAAACCACATATTGTATACGATATTCTTCAAATTTGGCTCAACACCTTATAATCTAGCTAGAAACACCTATGCAGATAGTGGGTAAGATCGGTTGAGATTTAGATATAGCCCCCATACAAATGTCGCTCCCGATTTGACATTTTCCACTCTAAAAACCACATATTGTACCCGGTTTTCTTTAAAATTGGCACAATATCTAATAATGTAAATGAAACATCTATGGTGAATGTGGGTAAGAGCGGTTCAGATTTTGATATACATTTATTTATATATATACAAATGTTGCTCCCAAATGCTTAACCGATTTTGGCCAAACTTTACATATTATATTTCACCTATAAACATACAAGTGGGTCACAGCGTTCCATGTTTCAATATACCCCCATATAGATGTTCTTTCCGACTTAACATTTTTGGTCAAACACATACATTTACAGGATACAAAAATCCTTCCCGATTTCACTTTTTTACCGAATTGAATTATAATAGGATAGAAAGTGGAGTGTATCATAGAGTCGGCCCGGCCCGACTTTAGCCTTTCCTTACTTGTTTTAATTTCAGAAAAAGGTGTTTTTTGTTTTTTTTTGTATATCGAAAATAAATGGTTACTACTCGCAAGCTACCATCGATAATGGCCTGCGATCTTTTTTATAAGGTTGGTAGTATTATAGTCTTTAGTTGTTGTAAGTGGTCACAGCTCTAGCGTTTAATATTAGGGGCGTTATGAAATATTTATGAAACTGCTATATTTTTCTCAAATTTAAACTTTAGTGGAACAGAACTTCTAGGGAACAAGAAACGTATACCACTCGGAGAAAGGTGAAAGTGTCCTCTTTAACCCTATATATACTTCTGCACCCGCCACGACACGCGGGTAGAACACTTTTTTTCATTTTAATGAAATTACTCTAAAAAATCAAATTACGATAATTTAAACAGCCCTATAAGTACTCGTATACAATGGTGTATTATGAATGAAATTTGGTTTTTAAGTTTATATTGGCCTAGGGACGAACCCTATTGAAATTGGTCGAAATCGGTTTATATTTAGACAAAGTCCCCAAAGAAGGTTATCCCAATGTGTTTACTTAAATCCCCATAATACTCTCAAAATATACGACATCTGACTCAAATTTGGACTCCGAACATTTTTTGCGTCCTAACAGAAGTGCCCTAAGTTTCAACGAAATCGGTCCATGTTTGGACCACGCCCACATAAGGTTGCCCCAATTTTTTTAATCCTCATAAAACTCACAAAATACACAATATATGTCTAGAATTTTGTTGTTAGCAGCAAGCTGCGACATAACTTTAGTATAAATGACATTGTCCTTGAAAGATACTATAGAATGCTAGGATGCTAGGATGTAAATTACCATTGTTAGATTTAAGATATTTTATATTGTGTAAGGCTGAAATGAATTTAATAAAACCAAAATCGTTTGCAAAAAAAAATTGAATTTAGCTTATAAACCTTTTCTGAACTCATAAATGTGTGCGCTATGTTTGAACGAAATCGGTCCATGTTTGGACCAAGTCCCCATAGAAGGGTGCCCAAAATTTGCTCTTAAACTCCAATAAAACTCGCAAAATATAAACTACTTCCCTCAAATTTAGTTTATAAACCTTTTCTGAATCCATAAATGTATGTGCGACCAAGTCCCCATCGTGTAACTTGACATGATGATGTGACATCAGTGACAGATTCATAAATAACTTTATATGTTTTAACTTCGGGCCGCAGTCTATTGTTGACCCATAACAAGTTTCAATTCCAGCCGTCTATATGTTTCACCCAAACTGTTGTTATTTCTCCAATTTTGCCTAAAAGTTTATGTTTTTACTTTAGACTACGTAAACTAAAAATTATCACAATAGGTTCTACAGTAAATATATGATCTTTTTCTAATTTTACCTGTTATCAAATTTTAGGGTCATCCAAAGTCATAAACAATTTTATAAGTATGTCGATAATCGCGACATTAAACCACTAAAGATAAAAAACAACCCCAAGTTACTAATTAGTTTTACCTGTTATTAAGGTCTGGATAACAAGTGCAGTTTTGTTCAATTTAGGTACTACCTGCTATGAAATTAAAGATCTAAAATTCTATAAAATTACGGATTCGGCAAGGGATTGCTCAGTAATAAGTTAATCCTTTAAGTGTACGGACGGATATTCGCAAGAGGTAAAACATAACTGACGCAAATAAAAATATTCAGAAAAATATGTTCAAAAACATATTTTTTATATAGTTATTTATTACAAACAAACTATATTTGACACAAACATGGTTTTCATAATAAAGCTAAGAAACCATAATTTGTAATAAATCTGAGTGCAAAATCTCTTAAAATGTGTGAGAAACAGTTCGACAAAGTCAAAAAAGAAATTACGTTTTTTAATTTTCAAAATGTGAAAAACGCGAAAATCTGTAATACAAAAAAAAATAATTTTTTTCTTATTATTATGAACAAATACGCAAAAATATTTTAAAAAACATAAACACAAAAAATAAAAAAAATAATTTTCTTTAAAATCCAATAATACGAAAAGTAGTCAACTTTGGACCGATTTCCCAATTTTTAATGTTAGTATCTCAAAATAATCCTTGGGTCCTTGTCTAAGTTTGGTTTTTTACATAACTAAACATAAATGTCAACTAGAACAAAAGATACAGAATTTTGGCCAATGAAAAACGATTTTCAGCCACTGTCCGTCGTAGCTCTTTTCGTTTAGATACTAGCTTTTAGCGTTTCAACAGACGGACAAATGGCTAGATCGTCATAGAATTTTATGACGATCAAGAATATACATATATACTTTATACTGATACCCTATAAAGTATATATGTATATTATTGATCGTCATAAAATTCTATGACGATCTAGCCATTTGTCCGTCTGTTAAAACGATATTTCAAGGTGTTACAAACGGAATGACAAAATTAGTAAACCCCCATCCTGAAGGTGGAGGGTATAAATATATATCTATATCATCTGGTTCAAGTGTAATATTGACTGTCGGACAGTGTATTAAGAAACAATTTTGTTTATAATATTTACGTACTCTGCGCAATTGTTCCAAAAATCACGGTTGTAATCGCATTGGTTTCAACCTTTTCTATCTGGGTTTCTGTCACAAATATTTCCTATTTGACATATGATTGCTGACTAAATAGGGAATATTTGTGAGGAAATAGTTTGCTATTATCGTTGTATTGTGGTTTTCAATATTACGAAAAAACAGACATTTTTAAAGCAAAAATTTTACAATATGTTCTCAAATCTGGCAGCTCGTATTGATAGGTAAGCTATATCAACTGAGCAATTAACAAAAATCCAAAACTATAAACGGAAAATGCAAAGCAAACAATTTTATATTGCAAATTTATGTTTTGAGCGAATTTCAGATACCCGAAGCACTTTTTGATTACTGTACATTCAAAAGTACACACACACACATTAATTTAATCCAATTGTATAGGCACAAATTATACACTATACAACAGAAAAATAAAAATGTTGTGTACAAGACCTAACATTTTTTGTGCGCATTCCTGAAATCAATACAACAATTTTCTTATTAAATTTTCTAATACCTGGAATCCTGACGAAGAAGGTCAATTTTGTAGAAATTCAATGAATAAATGAAGAAGTTATGAGCCTTCTACAAGTAATGGAATTTCAAAAATCGTGTGGCATTTTTTGTTGCTTTTAAATGTTACAAACGGAATGAGAAACATTTTAAACCCCCATCCAAGGACGAGGGGTATAAAAAGTAATCGCGGGATAAACCAACATACCTATTGCGGCTGTTGTGGCTATTGTTAACATTATGCTTTGGTTACAAACCATACACATGGAAAAACAATTTCCAGTCACCCCATTAAAAGAAAGTTTGAATGTATTAATGACGATTTGCAGAATATTTCGTTTCCAGATCAAACCATCTGTGAGCTAAACGCTCCTGAAAGCATCCCCAAAAATCATGTTTTTCTCATTTAATTTTTGTATGTTGCATTTTTGTCCAATTTTTATTTCTGAATTAATATCTGAATTAATACTCTGAATTTAAATATACATTTTTATTCTTGTCTTAGGATAACTTATTGGTCGAATTATAGAACGTTTATAGTATTTTTTATATGTTTTCTTCGTATAAATAGCTGCCGCCAATACCTTTCGAATAAACCCTAAATCATGTAAATCGGAATCAAATTGACGCCGCAGAGCTCATTTTTGTAAAAAGAGTTTGTAAATGTTGTCTCCGAAAACCCATCTCCTGTATTAAATTAGTGATGCTCTTTTTCGTCTTTATCCATCATTTAGGCAATATTCGAAAGGTATTGATTCTTTCTTTTTATACCACCCACCTCCAGGATGGGGGTATACTAACTTTGTCATTCCGTTTGTAACACCTTGAAATATCGACCTGAGACTCTCTAAAGTATATATATTCTTGATCGTCATAAAGATCTAAGACGATCTAGCCATGACCGCCCGTCTGTTGAAAGCACGCTAGCAATCTAAACGTTCAAATTTTTCATAAATGCGTCTTAAAGTCGCAGGGCAAAATCGGAGGGAAACATTTTTTCCTTCACGAGGGCTGAAAATACCCATAATAACCCCTAATATTTTAAAGTATTTAAACATGTTTTTCAATATGTCATCTTGTACTTACTTGATATTAGGTATGCGCATTCCCCCTATAACAAAAACGTGCACCATAAAGTGATTTTTATTCATAGGGGGTAAAGAGGAATAGAGGGATATAAATGGTACAAACCAAACGGCTGCACCTAGAATAATGAAATTCGGTGTATACATTCCACTGTACTATGGTCCCAAATCCATTTTTTTTTTGGCAGAAATTTAAAAACTTAAAATTTGAAAGTGTAAAAAAAATAAAAAGTGAATGTGCATATATTTTCTTTATGGCAACACTGCAAGCAATCAAGAAAATGTACTGAAGAAAATTAGGTGGCAACACCACTTAAACTTTGGGGTTTAAAAAAGTGGGATTAATTCGGATTTAAAGCAGTTTTACAAATTAATTGAAATCAAGACTTAGAAAGAATGTAATAAAGTGACTATATTATGAAAATTAACGGCAAGTGTTAGTAGTTGAAAAATTATATTTAACATATTATGATTCTTGTGGTGTTGTCAGTATTCATAGGTGTTGTAATTTTGTGTGAACATAATCTATAAATGTCCTGGACGAAAAGTTGTATGTAGGACTCAACTTGCCTCAAAGTGTAAATGTGGAAGTGTTCGTCTGAGGTTACAGTTTATGGTGGAATTAATATCTCGTCGGCATTTTTCGGCAAACTCCTACAATAGTTTAGCACAATTTTCGATTACCCATAATACACATATATGATTGTATCTCGGAATCAGTTTTGTGTACGAGACCCATCATAATTTTTTTAAAGGTATTGAAAGTACCTTTTTAATGGCGTACAACATCATTCAACTTTCTGTACATATGTAGTCATTTTATTTTATTTCCTGAAGTAATTATTGTATCAAGTAGAATATTTGTATATTTTGCTTTTGTAATAATGTTCAGAAAAACACATTTCGTCAAAGCGAACTAAGCTTTATTATTTTAAGCATTCATAAAATTTTGTTTTTGGTCACCCTGTACCAATACAGGGTGATAATTATGTTGGTTATATATTGAGTTTATATGGGAGGTGATAGTGGTCCATCGGCCCAATTTTATTTTTATTTTTTACGTATGTTACGTCTAGCCAATGTGCAAAAGTACAAGATTGTATCTTTAGTTTTAGAGATTATGCCATAAAAAATGGATTTGGGACCAGTGTGCACTGACTGGGTAGACACGAAATATAATTTTTTTTTCAAGTTTGTAGTTTCAAGGGATACAATGGGTACGGAATGATAAAAATAGCACCAACTAAACGACTTCCTAGAATAATGAAATTCGGTGTAAACATCCCTCTTATTGTGTATACACGTCAAATAAAGAGATTTTAGAAAGTCGTACTCTTAAGGGGTAATATAAGAAAAAGAGGAATAATGGAATCAACGCACGATGTACGTAAGATAATGGGCTTTCAAAATTTGTACTTTTGGAATTAAAATAGAATGAAAATAAACCAATCTATAGCACCCACTAACTACCAATATTTATGGTATTAAGCTTTTTAATAATTGTTTTTTGAATTGACTTGAAGTATTATTTTGATATATATAGTGTAAACGTATTGGGTAGCCTTACCTTCTAATCGTGGTTTGAAATAATAAAAATATTATATTTATTTATAAAATTATTTTTTTATTTGTTGTGGCTTGGCTATTAAAAAAAATATATATATTTCCATGTAATATTACTGCACATCTACGAAAATCGACAGCCTCTGTGGAATACAATCCATGGTGGAGGGTATATAAAGTTCGGCCCGGCCGAACTTATTTTCTTATTTTTCTTAACACCTCTCACAATATCTTTTCCAAAAATATGAGTTTTTAGCTGTCACTTTGAAAAACCACAAAAAAATCTATATTATTCTCAAATATAAAAATTTATATTTAAAGTGCTTCCAAGGGTCTATATATTCAAAGAATAAATTTGGACAAAAATGCAACATAAAGGAAATTAAACGGAAAAAAAATGTTTTTTTAGAGGTGTTTCCAGAAGCGTTTAGCTCACAGACTGCTTGATCCAGCGACGAAATATTTTGCAGATCTTCATTAAACAATCTAATCTTCATTTCTGGGAGCAATTTACCTTCGTGACCCATCCTAATATACTAATATCCTAATAACTTTTTTTTGAAAGTACAATCCTTCCGGTTAATAATGGAAACTAATTTGGTTGTGTTCAAATGGACAAAATATATATAGATAAAGGGTGTTTTTTATTGGGGTATAGAACTTTAAGTTGGCATCACTTTTTTAACTGGCGGCCATTTTGTCAGTTGTCAAGTGATTAATATTTAGTTTGGTTTGCCATTTCATCATGAACAGGTTGACAAAAGAACAACGCTTGCAAATCGTGCAAATTTATTTCGAAAGTAATGGTTCAGTTCGCGAAGTTCACCGCAAGCTCCGTCCATTTTATGGTCGACATAAACGTCCATCAGAGCAATTAATTCGGTTAACCATGGATCGTTTTCGCACTACGTTTACTCTATGTGATAATACGCATCCGCAGAGACGTCGAACAGTGCGCACCGAAGAAACAATTGCCGCTGTAGAGCAAAGTGTTGAAGAGGACCCGAATGAATCGATTCGCCACCGTGCACAGCAATTGGAGCTTTGTCCATCAACTTTATGGAAGATTTGCGCAAAGATCTTGGCTTGCGAACTTACAAGATCCAGCTTGTGCAAGAATTAAAGCCGCGAGACCATACAATGCGTCGTGATTTTGGTGTGTGGGCCGACAATGAGATTCATCTCGATGCTGATTTTCATCACAAAATTTTGTTCAATGATGAGGCTCATTTTTGGTTGAATGGCTACGTCAACAAGCAAAATTGCCGCATTTGGAGTGAAGAGAATCCACATGAGACCCTTGAGACGCCATTACATCCACAAAAACTGACTGTTTGGTGTGCTCTATGGGCTGGTGGAGTCATTGGGCCATACTTCTTCCGAAATAATGCTGGAGAGTCAGTTACCGTTAATGGAGACCGGTATAGAGCCATGATAACCGACTATTTTGTTCCAGAATTGGATGGCATGAATGTGGATGAGTTGTGGTTCCAACAAGACGGCGCTACATGCCACACAGCGCACGTCACAATCGAATTATTGAAGGAAACATTCGATGAGCGCATAATTTCGCGGAATGGACCTGTCAATTGGCCACCAAGATCGTGTGATTTGACACCATTGGATTATTTTCTTTGGGGATATGTGAAGTCGCTCGTCTACGCCAACAAACCAGAAACGTTAGGGGACTTGGAAGCCAACATTCGTGGCGTTATTGCCAACATACGGCCCCATATGCTCGAAAAAGTGGTTGAAAATTGGACCTGTAGAATTGGCTATATTCGAGCCAGCCGCGGCGGCCACATGCCCGAAGTCATATTTAAACATTAATGGCATAAAATTATCCTTCCAATAAAGCCAAATTGATGGACATTAAAACGATTTTCTTGTGTTTTATTTCAATTCGAAGTTCTATACCTCAATAAAAAACACCCTTTATATAGAAATTTTGAAATTAAAAATTGCTTGTGACTTAATTAAAATGTTACTAAGATTTTCTCCAATCAAAGAAAAGATTTACGCAATCTTAGAAATTTTTTTTTGAAAAATAATCGGATATATATTGGAAAATATTGCATTCGTTTTGGGATTACTTCATACAAATTTGCAGCACAAAATAAACTTACTTAAAGTTACAACAAAAAATAATAAATTGCCATCAGAATTTTCATTTACCTAAAGCCTACTTGTTGCCAAACAAAATGGCTATCATGGTCCACTATGCGCTGATTGTCATTACCAGTTGTTTTTACATGGAAGTTTAATCACAATATAGTGCTAATCACCACTTGCTTGTCATTTTGTTTACGAAAAAAAAACGAACAATAAATTATGGAGTGCACTTCACATTATAAATATATAAACAATAGAGTAGAAACAATAGTATAGTTGTGAGAGAAGCCAGGCAAAATCTACAATGTTTGGCTCAGCAACAAGAAAAATGAATATATAATTTTCAAATAATTAAATTTATCTGTCTGGCGGGTAAATGTGTAGTTATATTGCTTTACCCCGCTTATTACTTTTTATACCCTTCGCCTTAGGATGGGGGTCTGCAATGTTTCTCATTCCGTCTGAACCATTTAAAAGCAACAAAAATGGCAACATGTAGATGGCTCGTAAGTTATTCATTTAATTTCTTCCAAAATTTATCTTGTTTTCATCGTCAGGATTCCAGCTATTAGAAAATTTAAAAAATATCCATAAGAAAATTGTTGTATTGATTTCAGGAATATACACAAAAAAATAGGTCTCGTACACAACATTTTTATTTTTTATTTTTTGTTGCATAGTGTGTAATATGTGCCAATACAATTGGATTAAATTAATGTGACAAAAAGTGCTTCGATTATTAGAAAATAGGGACACTGTTGCATTTGCATGTACGTAGCACCGAAATTAACTCAAAACATAAATTTGCAATATAAAATTTGTTTGCTTTGCATTTTCCTTTTTCATTTTTGCATTTTTGTTAATTGCTCAGTTGGTAAGATCTGTCAATAAGAGCTGCCAGATATTCCCTATTTAGTCAGCAATCATATGTCAAATAGGGAATATTTGTGAAAGAATAGTTTCGGAAACCCAGATAGAGAATGTCAAATGTAATTGCAACCGCGAATTTTGGATTTTTGGAACAACTGCGCAGAATACATAAATATTACAAACGATATTGGTTCTTAATACACTGCCCGAAAGTCCATATTACACTTGTATCAAATGATATACGTCTGAAACTATGTATGAAATGGTGATACACGGCGATTTTATTTTTCATTACGAAACTTTCAAAGGATACATTTTTTCAAAAATTATTTTAAATACTTATTCGCACCTTGTGGTATCAATATTGGCGCAAAATTAAGGAAGAGATTATGTGATAAAAACAAATTTCAAGCTACTATCTATATTAGTTTAGCATTAACAAGCATTTTAAGTTTTCCCCTTAAAAAGTAAAATATGAATAAACCAAATAAACTGAAGAATAAACTTGAAAAAGTTGTTAATTCTGACCTAATAAAGATAGAAGCATAATATTTGAAGTATTCTTTGTAAATTTGTAAAACTCCAATTAATTAAATTTTGCCTATAGTTTCATACGTTCAAGTATAACGACTTTTCTTAAAAATTGTCGTACGATGATATACATGCAAAAAATCAGTAGTATCCGTTTACATACCAAATTTCACGATTCTAGTTGTAATACATTAGTTGGTACCATTTTTATCGCTTTTTGTTCCGCTCGCCCCCTAAAAATACAAATTTCGAAAAAATCTAATTTTACTTTGTTTCTATATGGTGAGAGGAATTTACATACCAAATTTCACGATTCTAGCTGTAATACTCTAGTTGGTACCATTTTTATCCCTTTTTGTCCCGCTCGCCCCTTAAAAGTACAAATTTCGAAAAATCCAATTTTACTTCGTTTCTGTATCGTCAGAGGAATTTACATTCCAAATTTCACGATTCTAGCTGTAATACTTTAGTTGGTACCATTTTTATCCATTTTTCTCCCGCTCGTCCCTTAAAAGTACATATTTCGAAAAATCCAATTTTACTTCATTTCTATATGATCAGAGGATATACATGCAAAAAATCAGTAGTATCCGTTGGATAGATTGCGTGAAAATTAAAAAAGGAATATGTAATTCATACAAACATTTTAGCCATATCTTCCGCGAATAATTCATTTTCGTATTTTCCAAAAATATCCAATTTGTATTTTTTGTTTACCGTGCTCTACCGAAAATACCCACATTTTTTTTGTCGAAAAAGATCGATCTTCCAAAAAACATCGACGAATTTTAACCCTAGTAATTTTGTTGTATAAGTTGGCGTGCAATTTTCTTATTTAACCGAGGAGGGCTTTGTATACAACTTTGAAATTTTCCGGGAAATTTTTTCGCAGAAAATTTTAATCTTTAAATGTCCCTTTTGAAATGACTTTTTTTGATTTTCACGAAAAAAGGCTCCAATTGACCCATAAAGAGGGGGGCTTGAGGTTTAATATCTTCCACAAAAATCATCTCTGAATTAACTTACTTCCACCTTAGGACGAGGGTATATGTTCAGCTTTTCATTGCGTTTGTAACACCTTGAAATATTCAACAGGGACCCAAGTATATATCTGTATCCTGGCAAAACGCTAAGGCTGTGTTGCATGTCCGTCCCTCTGTCTGTTGAAAGAACGTTAGCTTCCGAACGAAATGTGGTTCAAATTTTCCGTAAATGTGTCTAAATGTAAATGTGTTGTAGATTGATTGGGATTGGAAGTGGGCGAAATCGGCCAGAAGGAAAACAAGTAAGGAAAGGCTAAAGTCGGGCGGGGCCGACTATATGATACACTCCACTTTCTATCCGAATACAATTCAACTCGGTAAAAAGTGAAAACGGGAAGAATTTTTGTATGTTTCCTAATCATAGGCCAATTTGTATATCCAAACATGGATTCAGGTGACTAATTTCCAAAATAAGTTCTTCCAGTTCAAATATAACGTGTTATGCTCACTTCAAAGAAATACGGTGAAAATGCGTGGTTTCTGGGGCGGAAAAAGTCTATCTGGGAGCGAAATTTGGAGCTGTATGTAAATCTGAACCGATCTGACCCATTTTCACCATGGGCGTTTCTAGTTGAAATATAAGATATTTTGAAAGATTTGAAAAAGATCTGAAATCGGGAGTGAAATTTGTGTGGCAGCTATATATAAATCTGAACCGATCTGATCCATTTCCACCATGTCTGTCTATAAAACAAATATAAGATACTAGCAGTACCCGCTGCTTCGCACGCGAAAAAGCCAGCTATTTGTCAATTTTATCCGTCATTGTTCTTGGATAGTGGAACTTACACACCACATTTCACGACTATAGCTCCAATACTTTAGTTGGTACTACTTTTATCCCTTGTTGCCCACCCCATATAAGAAAATTTAAAAAAATCCATTTAGATTGCGCTTTACACAGAGGTTACACTCCAAATTTCCAGACTATAGCTGCAATTCCTAAATTGGAACCCTTTTTGTCCCGCCTACCCCCTAAAAAGTACAAATTTCGAACAATTCAATTATACTGCGCTTCTACATGGTCAGAGGAATTTACATACCAAATTTCACAATTCTAGCTGTAATACTTTAGTTGGTACCATTTTTGTCCCTCTCGCCCCCTAAAAATACAAATTTTAAAAAATCTATTTTTACTTGTGGAATTTACATACCACATTTCACGATTCTATCTGCAATACTTTAGTTGGTCCCATTTTTATCCCTTTTTGTTTTGCTCGCCCCCTAAAAATACAAATTTCGAAAAAATCTAATATTACTTTGTTTCTATATGGTGAGAGGAATTTACATACCAAATTTCACGATTCTAGCTGTAATACTTTAGTTGGTACCATTTTTATCCCTTTTTGTCCCGCTCGCCCCTTAAAAGTACAAATTTCGAAAAATCCGATTTTATTTCGTTTCTATATGGTCAGAGGAATTTACATACCAAATTTCACGATTCTAGTTGTAATACATTAGTTGGTACCATTTTTATCGCTTCTTGTTCCGCTCGCCCCCTAAAAATACAAATTTCGAAAAAATCTAATTTTACTTTGTTTCTATATGGTGAGAGGAATTTACATACCAAATTTCACGATTCTAGCTGTAATACTCTAGTTGGTACAATTTTTATCCCTTTTTGTCCCGCTCGCCCCTTAAAAGTACAAATTTCGAAAAATCCATTTTTACTTCGTTTCTGTATCGTCAGAGGAATTTACATTCCAAATTTCACGATTCTAGCTGTAATACTTTAGTTGGTACCATTTTTATCCATTTTTCTCCCGCTCGTCCCTTAAAAGTACATATTTCGAAAAATCCAATTTTACTTCGTTTCTATATGATCAGAGGAATTTGCATACCAAATTTCACAATTCTAGCTGTAATACTTTAGTTGGTACCATTTTTATCCCTTTTTGTCCCTCTCTTCCCTTAAAAGTACAAATTTCGAAAAAATCAAATTCTACTTCGTTTCTATATGATCAGAGGAATTTACATACCAAATTTCACGAATCTAGCTGTAATACTTTAGTTGGTACCATTTTTATCCCTTTTTGTCCCTCTCTTCCCTTAAAAGTACAAATTTCGAAAAATCCAATTTTACATCGTTTCTGTATCGTCAGAGGAATTTACATACCAAATTTCACGTTTCTAGCTGTAATACTTTAGTTGGTACCATTTTTATCCTTTTTTGTCCCTCTCTTCCCTTAAAAGTACAAATTTCGAAAAATCCAATTTTACTTCGTTTCTGTATCGTCAGAGGAATTTACATACCAAATTTCACGATTCTAGCTGTAATACTTTAGTTGGTACCATTTTTATCCATTTTTCTCCCGCTCTCCCTTAAAAGTACATATTTCGAAAAATCCAATTTTACTTTGTTTCTATATGATCCGAGGAATTTGCATACCAAATTTCACAATTCTAGCTGTAATACTTTAGTTGGTACCATTTTTATCCGTTTTTGTCCCTCTCTTCCCTTAAAAGTACAAATTTCGAAAAAATCAAATTTTACTTCGTTTCTATATGATCAGAGGAATTTGCATACCAAATTTCACGATTCTAGTTGTAATACTTTAGTTGGTACCATTTCTATCCCTTTTTGTGCCTCTCTTCCCTTAAAAGTACAAATTTCGAAAAAATCAAATTTTACTTCGTTTCTATATGGTCAGAGGAATTTACATACCAAGTTTCACGATTCTAGCTGTAATACTTTATTTGGTACCATTTTTATCCCTTTTTGTCCCGCTCTTCTCTTAAAAGTACAAATTTCGAAAAAATCAAATTCTACTTCGTTTCTATATGATCAGAGGAATTTACATACCAAGTTTCACGATTCTAGCTGTAATACTTTAGTTGGTACCATTTTTATCCCTTTTTGTCCCGCTCGGCCCTTAAACGTACAAATTTCGAAAATTCCCTATTTGTAGCACGTCTGCATGGTCATTGCAAGGAACTCACCGAATTTCATGTTTGTAGCTACTGCCGTTTAGTCAGGACGAAGATTCGATGTTTATCCCTTTTTGGGCCATTTTATCCCCTAAAAGTACGAATTTCGTAAAACCCTTTCTTAGTCGACGTCTACGTCATATTTGGGAACTACCCTGAAAATTTCATGACCCTGGCTTCAGCCGTTTGGTCTGGGGGCTGGTCAATGATAAGTCAGTCAGTCAGTAACGCAACTCTTTTATATATATAGATTTCGCCTGATTTGAAGAGGATCTGTTAAACTATGTGGTTCTTAGAGCGGAAAAAGTCAAATCGGGAGCGAAATTTTTATGGGAGCTAAAGGGTGTTTTTATTGGGGTATAGAACTTTAAGTTGGCATCACTTTTTTAACTGGCGGCCATTTTGTCAGCTGTCAAGTGATTAATATTTAGTTTGGTTTGCCATTTCATCATGAACAGGTTGACAAAAGAACAACGCTTACAAATCGTGCAAATTTATTTCGAAAGTAATGGTTCAGTTCGCGAAGTTCACCGCAAGCTCCGTCCATTTTATGGTCGACATAATCGTCCATCAGAGCAATTAATTCGATGAGCGCATAATTTCGCGGAATGGATCTGTCAATTGGCCACTAAGATCGTGTGATTTGACACCATTGGATTATTTTCTTTGGGGATATGTGAAGTCGCTCGTCTACGCCAACAAACCAGAAACGTTAAGGGACTTGGAAGCCAACATTCGTGGCGTGGTTGAAAATTGGACCTGTAGAATTGGCTATATTCGAGCCAGCCGCGGCGGCCACATGCCGGAAATCATATTTAAACATTAATGGCATAAAATTATCCTTCCAATAAAGCCAAATTGATGGACATTAAAACGATTTTCTTGTGTTTTATTTCAATTCGAAGTTCTATACCTCAATAAAAAACACCCTTTATATATAAATCTGAACCGATCGGACCCATTTTCATCATGGGCGTTTCTAGTTGAAATATAAGATATTTTGAAAGATTTGAAAAAGATCTGTTAAGATATGTGGTATCTAGAGTGGAAAGAGTCAAATCGGGAGTGAAATTCGTATGGGGCTATATCTAAATCTGAACCGATTTACTTCAAAGTGCAAAGTTTCATTTGGTTTTGTCTACAATTGCGACCTGTATCGTGATTGCTAAATCGATTCAAAAAGTGATTCTAAGTCGATCGGTATAATTAACAATGGGTCTATCTCTCTTCCTTTTGGGTGTTACAAACAAATGCACAAAGACATAATACTCTAGTGGAGTGTATAAAAATTTCCCTAACAGGGACTGAAAATACCCATCAATATTTAGATTATTAAAACATTTTTTTGAAAATTTCTGATTTATATGCGCTTGAAATTGGGTGCGTACATTCCACTTGTAGCGTGAAAGCGCCAGAAATTAAATAAGATATTTCACGGGTGGAATAGGATAAAAATTGGTACCAATGATACGACACCGTCTAATTGCAGACACGTAAAACAGATGGATTTTTTACAATTCGTACTTTAAAGGGATAAAATTGGACAAGAGTGATAAAATGGTACCACCCATACCGTTGAAGTTGAAATCATAATATTCGGTATATACACACCTGATTGTAAATAAAAAACATTTTTTCTAAATTTGTGCTTTTAGGCGGAAAATATGATGAAAGGGGATAAAAATAGTACCAACCAAACGGCTGCAGTTAGAACAGTGAAATTCGGTATGTGTATTTCTCTGACTGCGTAGACGCGAAAAATAGGGATATCTTTTGATATTCGGCATGAAATTGGTACCAATCAAACGGATGTAGCTATAGACACGCAAAATAAGAGTACTTCTCCAAATTCGTACTTTTAAGATCGAAATTAAAAAGAATAAAACTGGCACCAAGCATACGGCTATAGCTAGAATCATTAAATCAGGTGTGTGGATTCCACGGTGGACGCGAAATACAAGTAATCTGCAAAATGAGTACTTTGAGTTGTAATCAAAAAATTGTAAATGGGGGAAATCGGCCCTGAGGGGAAATATTTTAATATATTTTAGGCACATTTTTGAAGATTGCTGCCTCATGTTCACTTTTTGATTACACTTTAAATATTATATTTATATCGTAGAGGACTAGAAATATTACAATAATGAATCATCACAATTTATTTAAAACAGTGCGCATAAGCGTGTCCTATAGTTTCAAATTGTAAATAAATATCGTAATGTGCAAACAAAATATTATTTATAATATTATTACTATTATTATTATTTTTATTATTTATTATACCAAAAATATTGGTGGGTGCTACAATTGCTTGTATTTACATTCTATTTTAATTCCAAAAGTACAATATTTGAGAATCCATTATCTCATGTACATAGTGCAAAATAACCTAACTTCATGATTCAACCAATTTTTGCCGTAAAGGTACGAATTTGGAAAAATCTTGTTATTTTGCGTGTCTATGCAGTCAGAGGAATGTATACACCGAATTCCATGATTCTAGCTGCGGCCATTTGGTTGGTGCCATTTTTATCCCCTTTCCAATTTTATCCCCTCAAGAGTACGACTATCTACAATCTCTTTATTTTACTTGTCTACGCAATTAGAGGGATGTACGCACCGAATTTCATCATTCTAGCTGTATTCGTTTAGTTGGTCCTATGTTTATTCCTCTGTACCCATTGTATCCCTTAAAAATATGAATTTGGAAAAAAAATATTTTTCGTGTCTACGCAGTCAGTGGAATGTATACTCCGAATTTCATGACTCTAGCTGCGGTCATTTGGTTGGTACTATTGTTTTCCCCCTTTTCCATTTTATCCCCAAAAAATACGAATTTCGAAAAATCCCTTTTTTAAATGTCTATGCAATCAAAGGAATATATACACCGAATTTCGTTATACTCCGAATTTCATGACTCTAGCTGCGGTCATTTGGTTGGTACTATTTTTATCCCCCTTTTCCATTTTATCCCCTAAAAATACGAATTTCGAAAAATCCCTTTTTTACATGTCTATGCAATCAAAGGAATATATACACCGAATTTCGTTATTCTAGGTGCAGCCGTTTGGTTGGTACCATTTTTAACCCTCTATTCCCATTATACCCCTTAAAAGTACGAATTTGGGAAAAATACTTTTATATCATGTATCTACTCGACTATAGGAATGTACACGCCGAATTTCGTGTTTCTAGCTGTTGGCGTTTAATATGTACCCCACGAATAAAAATCACTTCACATTTTTTGACATATCGCTTCGTTGAGCCAAAATTCGCACATAGCATTTGCCTAAATTGATTGATATTGTTGTTGGCGACAATGTTAAACAATGTTATTTTTAGTGAACGTTTAAAATTTTTATTTGCATTTTTTTCGCAGCTTACCTATACCGTCATAAATAAAAACAGCTCTAATATTAATTTTTTTAATTGTCAATTTTGCTTTGCGAGTACCTCGCCGAAATTTGAGAACAAATTTCTGCAATACAATTTATTTTTATTTTGACCGACGTCATACGGAATGGTTTGCGCCATAAATCAATCTTGTCATGACTTAAAGAACCTTGAACATCAATCTCGCCGTAGCTTAAAACCACATGGTTTTATATAGCAGTTTAAGCGAAACCAGATAGAGAGAGAGTTAAACAATTAGAGAAGCAAATGTACGTACACTGAAAGAATTATCTTCATAATATTTATGATTTTGTCTTAGCCTCAATGAAAATCGTCATTAAAAAGTCGCCAAAAACGTATGTATGAAATATGTTTTATAAAATTCAAATCAATGAAAAGTTGCATAGTTCATACATTCTATGCAACTTTTCATTTCTTAGAAACAATGAAATGCAGTTCTTCATTCGATGAACTTTTGTCATACAAGTTCATTTTTTTCGTAATATTATTTGTGAATATTTTCACAGATTTTATAAAGAAACTTCATTAATTTTCTTAAGTTTCTTAAATATTAAAAATTTATGCTCAAGTCTATACCCAGCAAAAAAAATGGAAGTACTTCCGTAGGAAATCTCAAAATCCAAATGTTCATTTTTGCCGCTTTTGAGGAAGATCTTTTAAACAACTTCCAAAAAAGTCCATAATATTTTAATATCCCGTAGCATTTTACGAATAGCATTTTCACAAGTGAATGAGAACGAATTTTTTGTATGGGGTCACAGAGGTAAGGCGTCCGCTTTGCACATAGAAGGTCTCGGGTTCGAATCGTGGGTCGGGGAAAAAACTTTTTTTGTTTTTGTTTATTACTTTTATAAATAAACAATGATTATTGTTATTGCTTAATTGTTTTATTGCTTAACAAAATATAAATTGATAAATATAAATTCAAATTAAATAAATATTTTTTTAAGTTTCCTATTGTCAGTTCTAACGATCAACATGGTTGGCTTTAGTTATTCAACACTCATAGCAAAGGATGGCTGAGATGGTTAGAGTGCCACTGTACCAACCTGAAGGTCCGCTGTTCTACCCCAGGTAGCTGCGGATTTTTAAAAGAGAAATGGAAACTAGTGAAAAAGTGGTTCCTTTGCAACACTTTAAAATAACTTTTAAGTCTTTCAAAATAAAGGACATCCCTCCTACGACAACTCCGTGTTAAATTCATTGGTAAATATCCCAATTTTCACTACTTCCGAATCACAAGATGAACATCTTTTCCACTTCTTTGGGTGCTCTCTTTTTGCTGGGTACATATGTATATATAAAGGGTAATTTTTTAAAAGCTATAGGAAAGTTTTTCCAAAAAAAACACATAAAATTCAGAAAAATGCATGAAATCTTTATTTGAATCGATAGTACGGTCCATATAATTTAATGTTTAAAGATTATTTCATGCAACTGTTGACCTTGACTGCGCCTCAAAAGGTCCATCCGCTTAGTCCAATTTTGGCATTTCCATTTATGAAACACGCTTCACACATTTTACGAATCACTTCGATGGTGACTTTTTCATGAAAATTTTCACTGAGGTTATGACAAAATCATAAATATTATGAAGATAATTCTTTCAGATTCTTACAATTGAGTAAATTCATACCTCTGTGGAGAAACAAGGTTATAAGAAAGAAACTATTTTTTGTTGGAAATTTTAACTAATTTTTATTTCTTACATTAAGTTAGTGTGTTTACTTAAATTTATGGAAAGTTATTCACATATTTCGGTATTAATTAACCTATAAAAACACTTCAATGAAAACACTTGAATAATAATACCGTGAGACAATATTACATTTTTTTAGGACCGGAAAAAAATCGGAATCTAGATATGGTATGTAGAAAACTGAGCACTCAGTTTTCAATTTGGTGATATTTTCTCATTTCTTCAGCACTTTTCATTTCCAATATTTAATTTTCGTACTTTTTTGAGTCGTAAAAGCTATATGGGAAGAATATCTGTTAAAAATAATTAAGTTTTCATGCTTCTATCCGTCTTAGAATAGTATGTATAACAATTACATTTGAGGAAAAAATCAGAAAATGTTCCTCTGTTTGAATAAATATTTACTTGTTTTTAGGAAAAAATTAATAAATTTTTCTTAAATGTATTAAAAAATTTGCTAGGTTTTAGGAAAAATATACATGGTTTGAGTTCAGTTGAAATAAATATTTGCTTGAGTTGAGGAAACATTCAGCAAAATTTCACTAGATTTAGTAAAAAATTACTTGGATTGAGGATAAATGTATTGCAATTTTCTTCAGTTTGAGTAAACTAGTTCAAAGTCGTACTTTCAACATGATATTAGGAAACATTGCATTAACTTATATACAAAGTTCAATTTTCCTAAATTTTAGTTAATTTTTCATGTGGACTTTACGGTTTTCTGAGTGTAAGATTCGCTGTTTTCTGAATGCATAATTCGCCGAAATTCTGGGAAGAAAGTCACATCTACACGTAACAACATTTAGCTACATGCATGTACATTAGGGTGAGTTTTTTTTTTGAAGTGCATTTGGGCTCACCTACTACGTTATTCCAAATGATGATAGCTTCGTGAAAAATCCATATATGGGCATCTCCCAAAAATAATCAACCAAAAAATGAAATCAGACCACACTAATAGCTTTTTACTTTATTTTTTCCTTATTTCTATAACTTTTTTATTATGAAACTTGAAGTTACTTCTTCTCTTTTATTTTTATTAAAAGTCGAGTGGAAATTTTTATCCCGTCCGTATTGTCGCGTCCGTATTTCTGCTGTACCTAATTAAAAAAATAAGAGATAATTCTCATATTTCATAAATCTACAAACAAAATATATCCTCGGACCTTCATTTACATGCATATAAGGAAAAAAAGTTCTCAAAAAATCGCAGAACTTTGTATTATATTTCTTGAAGACCTTCAACAGTATTTCTGTTTTTTGTCGCTTCCGTTTCGATGTAAAATTGTTTATAAGTATATATTAAAGATAGTTTTCCGCCAATTGTTTGTAACACCAAGAAATAATCGAGCTAGACCCACCTTTAAGTATACGGATCGGCGTAGAATCAAAAGCTAAATCGATTTACCGATGTCTGTCTGGCCGTCCGTCTGCTGTCCATCTAAGTTTGTTCGCACTCTACAGGTCGCAATTGCTGTCCGATTATCATGAAATTTAGCAGAAGTTACTTTTTTGGCCAAGGACGATCAGTATTGAATTTGGAGGAAATCGGTTCAGATTTAGATATAGCCCCCATACAAATGTCGCTCACGATTTGACTTTTTCCGCCCTATAAAGCACATATAGTACTCAATTTTCATCAAATTTTGTATAACACCTTATAATCTAACTATAAATACCTGCGACAAAAGCGGGTTAGATCGGTTCAGATTTAGATATAGTCCCCATACAAATGTCGCTCCCGATTGGACTTTTTCCGCCTTAGAAACGGAATATTATTCCCGATTTTATTTGAAATTGGCACAAAATCGTATAATTGAACTAGAAACACTTATGCTGAAAGTAGGTAAGATCGGTTCAGATTTAGATATAGCCCCCATACAAATGTCGCTCCCGACTTGACTTTTTCCGCCCCAGAAACCACATATTGTACCCGATTTTCTTTAAAATTAGCAGAACATTTTATAATCGAACTAGAAACACCTATGCTGAAAGTGGGTAAGATCGGTTCAGATTTAGATATAGTCCCCATACAAATGTCGCTCCCGATTTGACTTTTTCCGCCCTAGAAACCACATATTGTACCCGATTTTCTTTAAAATTAGCAGAACATTTTATAATCGAACTAGAAACACCTACGCTGAAAGTGGGTAAGATCGGTTCAGATTTAGATATAGCCCCAATACAAATGTTGCTCCCGAATCTTTAACCGATTTTGCCCAAAATTTACATATTATATTTCACCAATAAACATATATGGTGAAAGCGGGTCACATCGTTCCAGATTTCAATATACCCCCATACAAATGTCCTTTCCGATTTAAAATTTTTTGCCAAACACATACATTTACAGGATTCAAACATCCTTCCCGATTTCACTTTTTTACCGAATTGAATTGTAATGAGATAGAAAGTGGAGTATATGATAGTCGGCTTCGTCCGTCTTTCGCCTTTCCATACTTGTTTGAGCGATGACCATATGTCAATACTTTGGTATAACCCAAATTAGGCCCATCCTGTTCTATTACAGCTCCAGAAACTACATCTTATCGGATCCTCATCAAATTTTGTAGATGATTATATGTTTCACCTAGGAATACCTACCATGAATGAGAAAATATATAGGCGCATGTTTTGGCACAGGCCTCAACTATTGTTATAGGCCCCTTTCAAATGTCCGTTTGATTCATCCTATTACTGCTGTATAATCTGTATTTATCATTGGATCTTGATCAATTTTTCCAGATCATGTTATATTTACTTTACTCGGAATATCTGCTGGAAAATTGGAACAATTACTTTATTATTTACCATATTCATTAAATTTGACTAAAGATGAATTTATAGTATAATTTATATGAACTACATAGAATTGCTCCCATGAAATGCCTGGTTTTAGTATACAAAGCGAGGTATATACGCAGCGAGTGGTGTAGGGTATTATATAGTCGGCCCCGCCCGACTTTAGCCTTTCCTTACTTGTTTTTTACTAATCTGTACTAAATCTCTTTAATAGACTTTTTCAGTTTCTTTCTTGTTTTCGTCGTAGTTTAAGTCGTGTGAATATCGCGTCCAGGCCACTGGGAGATGCCCATATGTTCCTTAGTTGAAAGATAAAGTTAATGGTTTCAAATTTCTCCTTTTCAATTTCACTTACTAATAACTTTGCAATTCTATGCATTCTAACAATTATTTATTTACATTGCTACAGTTTATTACAATTTACTATATTTTATTTACATTGCTTAGATTTAAAAAAATATGCACAAAATATACATTAAAATCTATTTTGGAAAATAAGTGAAAATTTTAAGAAAAATACGAAATTGTAAATATATACACATTATGTTTACACTTCTGCTGTGTGATTTTAGGGTCACCTACCTAGTGAATAAAAAAATAATTCTGATTTGAACAAAAATCCGCGCAGAATTGGAAAATATGTGAATTTTAAATATCCTTCATTTGAAAATTCGCACATGAATCATTGGATGTTACGATGTTACGATTGACGATTTTTGACCTCGACAGACTGGATTGTTACGAAATTTTGTGCATGCATTCTTCTCATAAAAATATTTTGTAAGTATTTAAAAAAAAGAATCAATTGATTTTTTTTTGACATTTGTATACCCTCCACCTAAATAAATAAATATAAATATTCATCGGAGACTCCATAATGTATATATATTCTGAGTCGTGGTAAAATTCCAAGACGATCTAGCCATGTCTGTCTGCCAGTCTGTTGAAAGCACGCTTGCTTCCGAATGAAAAGAACTAGGAGGTTCAAATTTTCCCTAAATATGTCTTATGGCAGCAGATCGCTTGGGGTTGAAAGTGGGCAAAATCGACAAATAGGGAAAAAAATTCCCTAACAAGGACTGAAAATACTCCCTGATGCATATTTAAGAATATTTTTTGTAAAGCTCTGCTTTATATGCACTTGAATTTTGTTGTAGCTTGAAAACGGCAAAAAGTAAATAAAAGTTTTAGCGGGCGAAATGGGACAAAAAGGGATGAAAATGGTACCAATGCTACGACAACAGCTAGAATCTGAAATTATGCGTGTATATCCGTCTAATTGCGTAGACACGTAAAATAGAAGGTTGGTTTTGAAATTCGTACTTTTGGGACGAAAAGGGATAACAGTGGTACCAATGACACGGCAAAAGCTAGAATCATGAAATTTGGAATGTACATCACTCTAATTGCGTAGACACGTAAAATAGAGAGATTTTTTGATATTCGTACCTTTGGGACAACCAAATCGCTGAAGTTGAAATCATTAAAATAGCTCTATATACATTCATCTGACTGTGTTCATTGTTCTGGCTGAGTAGATGCGAAAAATAAAGAGATCTTTCGATATTCGTACTTCTAGGATCTAAATAGGATTAAATTTTGCGCCAATCAAGCGGCTGTAGCTAGAATCAATGAAATTTGTCTGACTGTGTAGACGCGGAAATCTAGAGGACCTTTTCCAACTCCATACTTTTAGGGTCAAACTAAAACAAGTAAGGAAAGGCTAAAGTCGGGCGGGGTAGACTCTAAGATACACTCCACTTTCAATCCGAATACAATTTAATTCGGTGAAAAAGTGAAAACGGGAAGGATTTTATATCCTGTAAATGTATGTGTTTGACAAAAAATGTTAAATCGGAAATGGGGGTATATTGAAATCTGGAACGAAATAGGTGAAATATAATATGTACAGTTTGGCCAAAATCGGTTAAACATTTGGGAGCAACATTTGTATTTGCGCTATATCTAAATCTGAACCGATCTTACCCACTTTATGCATAGGTGTTTCTAGTTGGATTATAAGATGTTTTGCCAAATTTAAAGAAAATCGGGAAGAATATGTGGTTTCTAGAGCGGAAAATGTCAAATCGGAGGCTATATCTAAATCTGAACCGATCTTACCCAATTTTTGCATAGGTGTTTCTAGTCGGATAATAAGATGTTGTGCCAAATTTAAAGAAAATCGGGTAGAATATGTGGTTTCTAGCGCGGAAAATGTCAAATCGGGAGCGACATTTGTATGGGGCTATATCTAAATATGAAACGATGTTAACCAATTTTTGCATAGTTGTTTCTAGTTGGATAATAAGATGTTGTGCCAAATTTAAAGAAAATCGGGTAGAATATGTGGTTTCTAGCGTGGAAAATGTCACATCGGGAGCGACATTTGTATGGAGGCTATATCTAAATCTGAACCGATAAGATGTTGTGCCAAATTTAAAGAAAATCGGGTACAATATGTCGTTTCTAGAGCGGAAAATGTCAAATCGGAAGCGACATTTGTATGGGGGCTATATCTAAATATGAACCGATCTTACCCAATTTTTGCATAGGTGTTTCTAGTTGGATTATAAGATGTTGTGCCAAATTTAAAGAAAATCGGGTAGAATATGTGGTTTCTAGAGCGGAAAATGTCAAATCGGGAGCGACATTTGTCTGGAGGCTATATCTAAATCTGAACCGATCTTACTCACTTTCTGCATAAGTGTTTCTAGTTGGATTATAAGATGTTGTGCCAAATTTAAAGAAAATCGGGTATAATATGTCGTTTCTAGAGCGGAAAATGTCAAATGGGGAGCGACATTTGTATGGGGGCTATATCTAAATCTGAACCGATCTTATCCAATTTTTGCATAGGTGTTTGTAGTTGGATTATAAGATGTTGTGCCAAATTTAAAGAAAATTGGGTACAGTATGTGGTCAAATCGGGAGAGACATATCTATATCTAAATCTGAACCGATTTGCCTCAAATTAAATAGCGTTCGTCCTTAATCCACAAAACTTACTTGTGCCAATTTTTGTTAAGATCGGACTATAATTGCGACCTGTAATTTGATTACAACAATAGATGGACAGACGGACATTGCTAAATCGATTCAGAAAGTGATTCTAAACCGATCTGTTTAATATGTGATGGGTCTAACTCATTTCCTTTTGGGTGTTACAAACAAATGCACAAAGCCATAATACTCTCGTGGAGTGTATAAAAATAATAAAACTGGCATCAAGCAAACGGCTGTAGCTAAAACCATGAATATAGATACTACTGTGAACGCGAAAAACAGCAGAATGCATGCACTTAGTACTTTTTCTATCAAAATGATACGGACATTTCGGCTGTAGCTGGAATTAAGAAATTGCAAATGGGAAAATCGGCCCTGCGGGAAATTGTTCCTACATAATAACGACTGACAATGCACCTGATAATTAGGACATACTTTTGAAGATTGCTGCCTCAAATTCACTTTTTAATTACTCTTGAAGTTTTATACTCATATAGTGGATGACTATTAATATTATAATAATGAAGCATTTATTTAAAACAAATATTGTGATGTGCATAAAAAATGTCACAATTTTCCTTATGTGATAGTGCACTTCTATGTATGTAAAGTTGATAGCCTATAATCTACCGGTAATACTGTGGAATGCACTCCCTGGTGGAGGGTATAAAAGATTCGGCACGGCTGAACTTAAGGCCTTTTATTTTATTTTTTTCATTTCCATTTTTGACATTGTGCATTTGATTTTGCTAGAGTCGATTGCATATTTTGAAAAATTAAAAAAAAAACTTACCCTAATGTATATAGCAGCTCCCGCTTTATTAACTTAGTTAAGCTAGTGTGAGCGAATATTCTATCTTCATTGGTGTACAATGTACACTCTCTCTAAACTTGCTCTCTGAAAATAAACACATGGCACATTTATGTAAGCTAATGCAAACTAACACACTCTCTCTCACTGTTGTTATTTTCATAATAAATACCGGCTCTTGGGATGATAAATCGAAATGATGCCCACAAAATGGTGTAGATAGTACAGTCAACAAATGGAACAAATGTTGAGATACTCTCTCATGTTACGTTAGTGTCGGAAGCAAACACAGATACTAAACCTCTTGAAATATTTGTATATGTTTTAATGATTTAATTAATGAAATTTGTTAACTGTAACTAAATCAATACATTATAGTTTTAAGAAAATCCATTATATATTGTTATATATAACATACATGATTTAAAAAAAGACTCAAATAAATTTAAAATTACAAAAAAAATAAAAAGGAACACGATAACCTCAACACAATAATAAAAATATGAAACCTAGGAAATAGTTCTGATTTCGTACACTTAGAAAAGAGTGTACTAAATTCCAGTAAAAATTTACTAAAATTAAGGAAATTTGTAGCAGTTTTTTTTATCAATTCAATTTTATTATACCCAACACCACAGGGTATAATGACTTTGTACATTTGTTTGTAACACCCAAAAGGAAACGAGATAGACCCATCGATTTAGAATCATTTTCTGAGTCGATTTAGCAATGTCCGTCCGTCCATATATTCTTGTAATCAAAGTACAGGTCGCCATTGTCGTTTGAACTAAATGAAACTTTGCACATTCATAGGACTTTGCACATGCATGGGATGAGGACGAACGCTATTTAATTTGAAGAAAATCGGTTCAGATTTAGATATAGCTCCCATGCAAAATTTTTTCCGATTGTACTCTTTCCGCTCTAGAAACCACATATTTCAACAGATTTTCTTCCAATTTGGCAAAACGCCATTCATTTCAACAATAAATAGCTCTAGTAAAAATCGGCCGGATCGGTTCAGATTTATATATAGCTCCCATACAAATGTCTCCCCTGATTTGACTCATTCCGCTCTAGAAACCACATATTTTAACAGATTTTCTTCAAATTTGGCAAACCAGCTCATATTTCAACTAAAAACAGCTGGTGAAAATGGGCCATATCGGTTCAGATTTATATATAGCTCCCATACAAAATGTGTTCACGATTTTACTCTTTCCGCTCTAGAAACCACATATTTCAACAGATTTTCTTCCAATTTGCCAAAACCCCATATATTTCAACTAGGAACAACTCTGGTAAAAATAGGGTAGATCGGTTCAGATTTATATATAGCTTCCATATAAGTGTCTCCCCCGATTTGATTCCTCCCGCTGTATAAATCATATATTTTAGAGATTTTCTTCAAATTTGGCAAAACAACTTATATTTCAACTAGAAACAGCTCTGGTGAAAATGGGCTAGATCGGTTAGAATATATATAATAGCTCCAATACAAATTTCGCCACCGAAATTTTTTCCGCTCTAGAAATAGCATATTTGAACAGATTTTCTTCTAATTCGGCACATCAGAAAATATTTCAAATAGAAGCATCTATGGCGAAAGTGAGTCACATCGTTTAAGATTTGTATATAACTCCCGATTTTAATCTTTCCGCTCTAGAAACCACATACTTAATAGATTTCCATCAAATTTGGGAAAACGTCTTATATTTCACCTAGAAAACCTATGCTAAAAGTGGGCCAGATCGCTTGAGATTTATATATAGCTCCCATTCAAATTTTCTTACAAATACGGATAGAAATATGAAATTTATATTCTCCTCTCACCCGGTTCAAATGTAACGGCCTTTTTATACCCTACTACACAGGGTGATAGTTGACCACGCCCGACTTTAACCTTCATTACTTTTTTTTACTTGTATGCACGTACTCAAACCAAGTAAAATGTAGTTAAAATTGGTTTTATTTACTCAAACTGTAAATGTACCCTAATTGAGTAAATTTTTTAGACATATGGTTTTTTTCAGTAACTTTTTTCGGAAAAAAGTTTCAAAAATTAAGTAAATGTGTATCTGTTAGATATGTTTTTACTCATTATACACTCCACGAGAGTATTATGTCTTTGTGCATTTGTTTGTAACACCCAAAAGGAAGCGAGATATATTCATTGTTAAGTATACCGATCGACTTAGAATCACTTTCTGAGTCGATTTAGCAATGCCCGTCTGTCCATTTATAGTCCGATCTTTACAAAAATTGGCACAAATAAGTTTTGTGTATCACGGACGAACGCTATTTAATTTGAGGCAAATCGGTTCAGATTTAGATATAGCCCCCATACAAATGTCGCTCCCGATTTGACATTTTCCGCACTAGAAACAACATATTATACTCGATTTTCTTTAAATTTGGCACAACAGCTTATAATCCAATTAGAAACACCTATGCAGAAAGCGGGTAAGCTCGGTTCAGTTTTAGATATTGCCCCCATACAAATGTCGCTCCCGATTTAACTTTTGCCGCTTTAGAAACCACATATTGTACTCGATTTTCTTTAAATTTGGCACAACAGCTTATAATCCAAGTAAAAAACCTATGGGCAAAATGGGTAAGATCGGTTCAGATTTAGATATAGCCCCCATACAAATGTCGCACTCGATTTAACTTTTGCCGCTTTAGAAACCACATATTGTACTCGATTTTCTTTAAATTTGGCACAACAGCTTATAATCCAAGTAAAAAACCTATAATGAAACTGGGTAAGATCGGTTCAGGCTATATCTAAGCCCAAATACAAATGTTGCTCCCAAATGTTAAACCGATTTTGGCCATACACATAAATTTACAGGATACAAAAATCCTTCCCGTTTTCACTTTTTCACCGAATTAAATTGTATTCGGATAGAAAGTGGAGTGTATCATAGAGTCGGCCCCGCCCGAGTTTAGACTTTCCTTGCTTGTTCTCAATTTATTTTTAATTTGTAATAGTATTTTTTTACTGAATTTTGGCATGCTCCAATATCAAACTTTTTTGGAGTACTGCAACTAAAATTAAAAAAAGGAACGGTCATAAATCATCTCGATTTCGTACTGACATGTCCAGATGAACCAATATTGGTTAAAAAAAAAATCCAATTGGAACACCTAGCTCAGTCATCGTTTCGAAATCGTAAAGATATAACGAAAGGAAGGGAAAACCCTCAGACACCGATTTCAGAAATGGTTCCGTTTTTCGGCATCAATGAATACGAAATTCCTACAATGAGTCGCAAAGTAAATTCTGTACAAAATCGATAAGATTTGACTGAAGAGTTTAGACAATGTTCAGACTTGTCGTATTGTGTGAAATTTGTCGTATTCTAATAGTACCAAAAAGTACACACCACAGCAATTTTGTCAACTCTGGCCGAATATTTATCATTGTATGTGTTAAAATTATGCTGTGACTTTTGTCAGCGAGAGAGAGTGACTGAGAGTAGCCAGTACCACGCGTTATGTGCGAGAATTCTGAGAGAGAACAAGAACAGGCCACGACAAACATGTGGTAGTTTTTTCAGTGTTGACATCACGGTGTTTTTTCTTGTGCACTTTTTGTAATAAAACTCAATCATAAGACTCGATAATAGAGCATAAATGTGTTGCTCGATTAAAAAAGAGGGTTTCTACATTTACCACAATATTCAAAAACTCGAGTTAGAGTATACTAAAAGTTATAGATGTCACACACCACACCAACTGATTGATTGACTGATAACCAGAATTGTTATAAACACAACGGTGGCGTAGGATCAAGTTTCAAAACAATATTATCTTTGTTATATTTATGTTGAAAATTACATTATACAAGAAAATAAATGCGTCCAGGACGTAAAAAATATTTTTATGATTTTTTTTAATTTTTTACTAAAGTTCCAATTTTCACCAAAGGTGCATTTAATATTTATACTCTCATTTTGGAAATATAAGTCCTCACATATTCAATTAAAGGAACTTTCACATAGTAGCAGCGGTCTAGAAACAGAAATAAAGTTAATTTTTTTTCGAAAAAAAATTGCTGACAAAAAACTCATAACAAATAGAAAAATTCATTTTGTTTTATTTTTTAATGTTTAATATTCCAAGACACGAAGACAATTCGTAAAATCAACACGAATATTTTTTGTGATTTTTTTTAATTTTTTACTAAAATTCACATTTTCACCAAAGGTACATATAATATTTATACTTTGGAAGCATAAGACATAACATAACATAAGACGATAACACCCACTTAAATGTACTTTAACATAGTGGCAGTGGTCTATGAACAGTCTCCAAAGAAATAAAATTAAAAATGTTTTTTTTTTTTTAATTTTGCTGATAAGAAACCCCATAACAAATAAAAAAATATATATATTGTTTTAAATTTAATAGCTAAAATTCAAACGACGAAACCAATGTAAAAGTTATGGCCTTCTTTGTAGATGCAAACAATTAAAAAAAACATTTACTTTTTTAAAATCCAAACCTTCTTAATGCGAACATGATATATTTTGGGAATAGAGAGATGATACTATTTCAGCATATGAGCCCTTAGGGCATTTCAGAGACATGCATTTTGTCTATTCTATAAACTATTAATTTTGTTATGTTAAATCATAAAATATATTCAATTAAAACATTCAGTAACATGGGTTTATAATATGAATTTCAGAATTAATAGATTACAATGTAATACATGCATTATTATTCTATTAAGTTGTCTATTCTATTAAGTTCGAGTCAATGAAAATATTTGGAATTTATATAGATCAAACATATTTCTGAAACCTTCGGATAATCTTAATTCCATTTGTGAGCGAACTTAAAAAACCTTGTTTTTCTGGCACAAAAAACGCATGAAAAAGTATTTTGTTTTAATGGCTAATATTCCAGCGATGAAAACAATGTAGAAGTTATGGCAAAATATTAAAAAAAAACTTTACTTTATTAATACATATGTATTTGCTAAACATTAACATTAAATAATATTTAAAAAAAATATCCTTGGGACTATGTAGTCCTTTTAATGGGCCACAGGATGAGACATGAACAACTAAAAACGACAATTAACTCCATTTTGCCTATAGTTTGAGACGTACAATTGTAATATAATCTGTAGGAGGGTGTTATATCGGACGATTCATGGTGAGGTTTGATTTTCAATCGGCTTTTTGTCAGATCAAACAACACTCATATCAAACTGCTTTGCCATTTTTGTGTTCAGTGGTTAGGCTCGAACGAGTCGCCCCTTATTGGACCTTCGGAGACTACGTCTGAGGTGGTCACCTCATTCTCATTTACATGATATTATTTCCAAATAGTAAATGCCATAAATAGTTCTTTTAACCGATAATAAAATTTTAAGTTCACTTTCTAATTTATGTGTTTTATTTTATATTATAAATCTAACCTCACGATGAATCGTCCGTTACATTGCCCTTCCGTAAAATTTTTGTTGAATGGTATAACCAACGTAGTGAAAATTAAAATGTAGACAAATAAAAACAAGTAAAAAGGCGATAAGTTCGCCCTGGCCGAATCTTATATACCCTCCACCACGGAGTACATTCCTCAGTATAACCGGTAGATTAGAAGCTTTCGACTTTACGAAGAAGTGAAGTAACATATTTTGAAAATTGTGATATTTTTAAAGCGCATTACTATATATATGCAATGTTTTTAAGAAATTTCATTGCTTCATTATTATAATATTAATATTATTATAATATTAATAACTGCAATAGTAATCACAAGGTGATCATGAGGGAGCAATCTTTAAAAATGTACTTTAAATATTAGGTGCATTGTCAGTCGTCATTTGGGAGAAACATTTTTCCTTAGGGCCGATTTCTCCCATATTGGAATAACCGCATTCAAATTTCATGATTCTAGGTACATCCGATTGCTTGGTACCAATTTTATCCTGTTTTGAACGTAAAGGTACGAATATCGAAAGATATCTCTATTTTTCGTGTTTACACAGTCTTAACAATGTACACACCGAATTTCACTATTCTAACTGCAACCCTTTGATTTGTACCATTTTTATCCCTCTCGCCCCATTTTCCGGCCAAAAGTACAAATTTTGAAAAAATCCTTTGTTTCGCGTCTACGCAGTCACATAAATTTATACACCGAATTTCATGATTTTAACTTCATCGGTTTGGTTTTTGGTTATCTCTCTTTTCCAATTGTATCACTTAAAAGTACAAATTTCGAAAAATCTGTCTATTTTACGCGTCTACGCAATTATAAGGATGTACACTCCGTATTTCATGTTTGTAGCTGTTGTCGTATCCATTTTTATCCCTTTTGCCCCATTTCACCCGCTAAATATTTTTTGTACCTTTTGGTGATTACACGTTACTAGAGGAAGGTACGAAACAAATTTCAAGTGTATAAAAATCTTAAATAGCCTAAATATTACGGGTATTTTCAATTCTTTTTAGGGAAAAAATTTTCCCGCTGGGCCGATTTCGCCCACTTTCAATTCCAACCGATCTGCAACCATAAGGCACATTTATTGGCGTTACAAACATTTGGCGCGAAACTAACTTATAATACCCTAGTCCACGAAGTGGTGTAGTGTATAAAAATAACATGTTAAGTTCGGCGGGTCCGAACATTGTATACCATCCACCATGGATGCATTCCACATATGCTGTCGATTTTCGTAGAAGTGCAGTAATATTACAGGAAAATATATTTTTTTTAATATAGCCAAACCAAATCAAATACAAATATTGACAAAATAATTTTATAAACTAATAAAATATTTTTATTATTTCAAACCACACTTATAAGGCAAGGCTACCAATACATTTACATTATATATATATCGAAATAATACTTCAAGTCAATTTAAAAAATTAATATTCTTATATTTATATTTTCAAAAAAGTTTAAATGCCATAAATATTGGTAGATACAGTTGGTAGCATTTCCATTCTATTTTAATTCCAAAAGTACAAATTTTTAAAATCCATTATTATAACCTAACTTCATGATTCAACCAATTATTGCAGTAAACGTAAAAAAGTACAAATGTGGAAAAATCTTTTTATTTTGCGTGTCTATGCAGTCAGAGGAATGTATACACCGAATTCCATGATTCTAGCTGCTGCCATTTGGTTGGTAGCATTTTATCCCTTTTTTCAATTTTACCCCCGGCTTTCTAAAATTAGTTTACGTGTCTAGGAACTTAGAGGGATGTACAAACTTAATTTCATCATTATAGCTGTAGCCGTTTAGCTGGTTCTATTTTTATCCCTATGTATTAGAGATGGGCGCCACTCACGTGAATTGCGTGAATCACGTGATTCACGCGTGAACGTGAGCAACGAAAAAATGTTCGTGCGTGAATGTGCGTGAGTCTAATTTCTGCGTGAATGACGTGATTTTTTCGTGAGTCGCACATATTTATTAATTCTTTTATTTTCATTTAATTTCGTTTAAAAATGTCAAATTTTCCATTCAAAATAAAAGTCATAGACATATTTATTTCTAAAACAGAGTGCTTCAGCGTAGGTGTAATATCTATTTTTTTCTTTTATTTAAGTTAGCATTCCCTGCACCAATACTAAGCACTGAATTTATATCCTTAGTGTTAATTCAATTAAAAAACACACAACTGGTTTTCTACTTGGATTTTATGTCAGTGTCCGATTTCTAACTTATTTTGCGTTAAACTATACGGTGTGGTAGTGTGGTATACACTGTAATATTGTATACTATTTTAAAAATATGAATTTAAAGCAAACATCGCAAACGTAGAGTGTTTTAAATAATTAAATTAAATAATTTTCGGATTTGCGGGGCGTTACTCATTTCGATTTAAAATGTATATCTTTGTGGAAATTGTTTGCGTGATTTACGTGAATCACGCGTGATCGTGAGCAAAATTTTTAGTAATGAAAAAATCTTCGTGCGTGATTCAATTTTTTTCCTTCGTGAGCGTGCGTGAACGTGAGCCAATAATCACTCACGCGCACATCTCTACTCTGTATCCGTTCTATCCCTTGAAAGTACGAATTTAGTTTTTCGTTTCTACGCAGTCAGAGGAATGTATACCTCTGACTCTATATTTCATGACTCTAGCTGCGGTCATTTGGTTGTTACTATTTGTATCCCCTTTTTCCATTTTAACCCCAAAAAGTAAGATTTTAGAAAAATCCGTGTCGACGCAATCAGAGGATTGTATATACCGAATTTCATTATTCTAGTTGCAGCCGTTTGGTTGGTACCATTTTTATCCCTTTATTCCCATTTTACCCTTTAAAAGTACGAATTTGGAAAAAGCTTCGATATTATGTATCCACTCAATTAGATGAATGTACTAGCCGATTTTCATGTTTTTAGTCAATTCCACATTTCCAAATGACAAATTGAATTTCGGTTCCTGAGTTTGAAATCGCTCACATTTTGCAAAGATCAAAAAAAAAATACAATTAATAAAAGCACCTTGAACGAAAATTAGAATTTTAATGTGTTTCAATATCGTGTTCGAATATAGAATGTATTGTATACCTATGTAAGTGTGTATATTACTTTTTATATTAAATTAATCACACTTCAAAACCAGTTAAATAAATAACATGAACAATTTTCAAATAAATTCTTTGGCTAAGCGAGGCCTTACGTCAACTTCGAAATCAAATGTGTAAACATGTTGTTATGGCGGAATTAACAGCAAAGCTTCAGTAATACTTATTTAGCTTCGAATTTCGACACTCGTTCTATAAAAATGCTATAAACTCTGGCAAAAAATTCACGAAGAAGTGACTAAAATTATGAAAATCTGTTACTTGAATTTAGTACGTACTCAAATCAAGTAAGATTTACTCAAGAACAGTTTTATTTAAAATAAGCATGTACTTAAGGAGATTAAATTTTGAAATCCAATGTTTGTATGCTCCAGTATATTTTTTGAGTGCACAACATTTTCTTTCTGCTCTGTTTGCGTCTCTGGTTGTACTACGAAAACATTGAAAATGTGTTTCCAATTTGTTGAAAAAAGATAAATGGTTTACATTAATTGTTTGAAATGTCTAAGCGTTAAAAGCGATTCTATATGTAAACATTTATGTGTACGTTTTTTGTACATAGAGAAAAAGTATTATATACATGCATTTGGGTACAAAAATGTAAATATTTGATACAAGCATTATATGTAAAAACAATGGTAACTAAATATAAAAATCTATACTTGTAAACGAAATATGTTTTCACCTAATTAATTTGATGTAATTGAAGCGATTATTTTTCAGAATTTACGTAGCTCTTGTTCTCAAGATTTACAGTTCGGTCCCATTGCTCAATCCGAAAATTATGTGCTATCAGATAATTTATTATTATGTAATTTTGGGAATACACTTACTAATTTGACATTTGAGGGAAATTCAGTTGTCCATTCCATGCCAAATACTAAAGAAGGGGATATGTGTCATGGCGAAAATTGATGAAAATAATTGGCGAATAGGGGAAGAAATATCAAAAACCAAATTGAATATAATTCCCGTTTTTCTGTTTTACGTCGGTACTATGTGCAAAAAAATTACAAAATTCAATTCCAAATGTCTTCTCTTTTGGAAGAATTAAAATTTGGTTCTTGAATATGAATTCGCTTTAATTTTTCCTTGAGATGTTCTATTAAGTTCGAGCCATTGATAAATGGCCACATTTTCTATAAATCGTATGCAATTGTTATACACCATATAATATAGATGACAATTAGCGTTATACTATCGTTTAATCTTAGTTCTATTTGTGGCAAAACAAAATAAAAAAATGTTTTAGATTCTCCGCTAGAGAATCTACATACATTCTATAGTGTCGGCAGCGTCATATCCGAAAGGATTTTGTTCAGATGCAAACTGGATGGAGTAGGACAGACGAGTGTATTGCTCACGATAATATATAATAAGATGATAATAGTTTTAGTTCTTTAGTAATATAGAGAAAAGAGGATACTCTATCTAAGAGTGATGAACATCGAAGGTGGTGAGTAAAAAAGTGAATGCCATTGCGCTTTCACCGAACAGGCAGTATTTTGTTGACCCAGAATTTTTATATAAATATTATACTCGAATCGGTACAGGTACGTTAGGCTGGGTCACGGTCCATACAAATGGAAAACCAATTACCAGTCACCCCACGAAACTAAAGTTTGGTTTAATGATGATTTGTAAAATATTTCGTTCCTAGATCAAGTCGTCTGTGATCTAAACGCTACTGAAAATACCCATAAAAATCATGTTTTTCCCGTGCAATTTTTAGACCCCGGAAAGCAGTTTAAATATAAATTTTCCATTCTTGCTTAGAGTTATTTATTGGTCGAATTATTGGATCTTTATAGTTTGTTTGTGTGTTTTTCATAGTGGCAACTGAACCATTTTTATACACTCCACGAGAGTATTATGTCTTTGTGCATTTGTTTGTAACACCCAAAAGGAAGCGATATGGACCCATTGTTAATTACACCGATCGACTTAGAATCACGTTTTGAATCGATTTAACGATGATTTGAAAGTAGGAACGCCTATAGTGAAAATAGGTCAGATCGGTTCAGATTTTTATATAGCTCCCATACAAATTTCGCTCCCGATTTGACTTTTTCAGCTCCAGAAACCACATATTGTATCAGATTGTCTTCAGATATGGCAAAGCATCTTATATTTAAAGTAGGAACACCTATGGTGAAAATAGGTCAGATCGGTTCAGATTTTTATATAGCTCCCATACAAATTTCGCTCCCGATTTGACTTTTTCAGCTCCAGAAACCACATATTGTATCAGATTGTCTTCAGATATGGCAAAGCATCTTATATTTAAAGTAGGAACACCTATGGTGAAAATAGGTCAGATCGCTTCAGATTTATATATAGCTCACATACAAATTTCGCTCCCGATTTGACTTTTTCCGCTCCAGAAACCACATATTGTATCAGATTGTCTTCAAATTAGGCGAAATATCTTATATTTGTACTAGAAGCAGCCATGGTACAAATAGGTCAAATCGGTTCAGATTTATATATAGCTCCCACACAAATTTCACTCCCGATCGCACTTTTTCCACTCCATAAACCACATATTTTAACAGATCTTCTTCAAATCTTGCAAAATATCTTATATTGCAACTAGAAACAGCCATGGTGAAAATGGGTCAGATCGGTTCAGATTTACATATAGCTCCCATAAAAATTTCGCTCCCGTATTGACTTGTTCCGCCCCAGAAACCACATATTTTCACCGAATTTCTTCAAATTGATTGTGAAAGTTAGTCACTTCTTTCCATGTCTGGCTATAGCACCAATGCAAATATTCTACTCGATTTGACAAATTGGACCAGGTCATATTAGTCTGTGATTAGGAAACATACAAAAATTCTTCCCGTTTTCACTTTTTTACCGAATTGAATTGTATTCGGTTGGAAAGTGGAGTGTATCACATAGTCGACCCCGCCCGACTTTAGCCTTTCCTTACTTGTTATAAGTTGAAATTTTGAAAATTAATAGATTGCAGTGTTAGCCACTTTTCGCATATTCTGCAATCCTAAAAAAATATCCAGAAAAAAGAGAAGGACAGGTTAAATTTATTGTGGCAAATGCGAAAAACGTCTGTTGCTTAGTTTTTCTACTAAGAAAAAAATTAAAGACACACACTCATGCCCTAGGCATGACACGCTGAAGTCATGTGATTTTTAAAAGAAAAAGAGTTTTTTTACAAATGTTGAATAAAGAAATATTTGTTTTATATTAAAAAGATTTTTGCACTGAAGCATGCTAAAATTGATGACTTGCATTCCACAGAGGCTGTCGAATTTCTTAGAAATGCGGTATAATTGCAAGAAATGTTAAAATAAAATAAATAAAAATATTTAAAAATAATTTTATAAATTATATAAAATATATATAAAATTTTAATTATTTTAAACCATGCAAAAGTAAATATAGGTAATGAATTTTGAAAATTCTTTATCTCTTACGTACACACTGCAAGATAACCTAAATTCCTGATTCTACACATTAGTGCCCTAAAAGTGAAAAAAAGTACTAATTTGGAAAAATGATTCTAATGATTGCAGTTTATGCAGTCTGATGAATGTATACACCGAATTCCATGACCCATTGGTTTGTACCATTTGTATGCCCTTTTTCCCATTCCAGGGTGTAAAAGTACGACTTTCGAAAATATATTTATTTTACGTGTCTACGCACTGTACTACGGGATGTGCACACCAAATTTCATCATTATAGCTTTAGCCGTTTAGTTGGTTCCATTTTCTTCCCTATGTTCCCATTTTATCCCTTGAAAGCATGAAATTTAGAAAAAATGTTTTTATTTTCGTGTCTATGCAGTCAGGGGACCGAATTACATTATTTAAATGCAGCCGGTACTATTTGGTAGGTTGATACTATTTTTATCCCTCTATGTGCATTTTACCCCTTAAAAGTACGAATTTGGAAAAAAGTTCTTTCACATTATGTATCTACTCAATTAGAGGAATGTACACATCGAATTTCGTGTCTATAGATTTTGTCGTTTGATAGGTTTAGATTTTTATCCCTTTTTGCTCTATTTCATCCCTAACACTGAAAGAATTATCTTCATACTATTTATGATTTTGTCATAACCTCAGTGAAAATTTTCATTAAAAAGTCGCCAAAGAAACACTTCATAAAATGTATGAAACATGTTTCATGAAGCACAAATCAATGAAAAGTGTCATAGAATTTATGAAACATTTAATAGAAACTATGAGATGCAGTTCTTCATTCTATGAACTTTTGTCATACAAGTTCATTATTTCTCATAATAGGATTTATGAAATTTTTCATAGATTTTATGAAGAAACTTCATTAATTTTATGAAAAAGTTTCATAAATATTAATAATTTATACTGAAGTTTCCAATATAAACAAAAAAGGTCTGACTTGTTGACTAACCAATCAACACACGCACCATCATTGCGAGAGTTTTCCAATGAGTATGTCTTTGACCTAAATCAGGGTAAATACTTATGTCAGTGTTAACAGAGGACAAATGAGAATTGCCATCATTAACCGAATAAAGTCGACACACTAAAATGTATTGTATGTTATGAAAAATTTCATAAAAACTATGAAATCCTTCTTTCTATTTATGAAGACATTTCATAACACAAATATTTTATTTGTTATGACATATTTCATAATATCTAAGATTTGTTTCCTTAATACTATGAAAACTGTCTTTGATCTTATGAAACTAAGTTTCACTAATTTTGTTTTATGCAATATGAAATTTTTATGGAAAAATTGTATGAAACATTTCATGTTATTTATGAATTTTTTATACATATTAAGAAACACCTTTTATGAAATGAATTATGAAGGAAAATTCTTTCAGTGTACAAATAAAAATCTCTTTATGGTGAGCGTTTATGCTAGCAGAGGAATGCACATTCCAAATATCAAGTAAATATAAGCAGACATATTCAAAAAACATGCTTAAATACTCTAAATATTAAGGGTTACTGGGAGTATTTTTAGTCCTTGTGACGGAAAAATTTTTCCCTGTGGACCGATTTTGCCCACTTCAATCCCAACCGACATACAACTATAAGACACATTTATATCAATTTAAAAAAAATGTTTGTTTCAATTTTAGTTGATATAGTGTGACTTAGACCACTTTCAAACTAACACTAAAGACAATTTTGGTGTGCAGAAAATAAGAAGTGTCATTGTTAGGGTACATTTTTATAAATGTCAAAAATAAATGTTCTTAAATTAGAGATCTGATAAGACTAAAGAGAAAAATTGGGATATGTCGTTCTTAGATTTGACCTTGACTTAGACCACTATCATTCTAACTGGCACATATATACTTTATAGGGTCCCAATTCGATATTTCTGGGAGTTACAAACGGAATGACAAAGTTAGTATACCCCCATCCTGGAGGTGGAGGGTATAACAATAATAAATGTATATGTTTACATATTTGTATTGTATATGAGCAAATAAAACTTAGTCTGGGTATATTTTCTTCCTTTCTTCTATTTCAAATAAAGGCATCTGTGTGACAAGCAAATACCAATTGTCTTAATTTTGGGAAATTTTTACATGAATTTTTTGATTAAAATAAAGGCATCTGGGTGGCAAGTAAATACCAATTTTCTTAATTTTAGGCAATTTTTACATGAAATTTTGCTACTTGTAGAATCAGTAACATATAAGTTTTTAAAACCTCAAGTTTTCTCATTAATCTGCTGTTTCGAAATGGTATTTTTTAAAAGCTGACTTGACACAAACTTTATGGCGCATTGACATCACTGAAGTATCGTCTAGACGGCAAAACGTGCGGCATTGAATGCGCTGCTCGTCGAAATGTTATTCAGTCAAATTTCTTTAGTATGCCGGGTGTTTAGTCAAGTTTAGTGATAATTCAAATAGAAAGAAAACCGAAGACATTACATAAAATTCGGGTTATTTTTAACAAGTTCTTCTGCAACATTTTTAATTGAATGCCAAAATAAACAATAGCAATAATGCCGTCCTGCGATTCGTTTAAAGTGGATTTATAAAATCGATACATTTCGAAAATGTGGTCTTCGTCCTTCCTGTCCTCACATAGCGAAACACAACGTGCTAAACTCAATTAAAATGAACTTGAGTAGCTCATGAATTGTATGCGAACTGTCTGTGCCTTAAATTACTGTGCTCTAAAGTGGTTTGATTAATCAAACAATATTCGGCAAAGAAAGCTATTCAATTGGGTGGAACGTAAAAAACACACACAACCACAAAGTAAATCATAATGGATCCGCTTTTAGAACATGTAAGTTTTGTTCCCACATGTGTTCTTATTTTGCACAGAATAATCTGTGGGTATTTTCCAAGAACATTTGAACTGTTGAATACTGAACAAGAATTTCAGTCGGTCGAACAGACACACTTTCCCGCGCAAATTGACTTTGACTGTTAGAGATTTACCATGTCGGTCGTAGGCTAAAGTAGAATGGAGCTCACTATATGATACTCTACTCCCAGTCATGGTTTTATAAACCAAACATGAATGACTAAAAATGACAGTGAAAATATAATAACAAAATCGCTTAAAATATGTGGTCTCTAGAGCGGAGCAAGCAAATCGGAATAGACTTTTGTATGGGGCTATAGCTAAATCTGAACCGATTTGATTCAAATTCAATAGCATTTGCCCCTAAAAATCTTAACTTCGCGGGTATATAATATTAATCACCAGGGGTTTCATTTACACATATCAAACGTATACCAACTACACTGAAAGAATTTTCCTTCATAATATTTATGAAGCAATTTCATAAAAGGTTTTTCATAAATTTAGTGAATTTTTTCTTAATATGTATGAAAAATGCATAAATAAAATGAAATGTTTCATACAATTTTTTCATAAACATTTCAGAAAACAAAATTGTTAAATTGGTGAAACTTGGTTTCATAAGATCAAAGAAGGATTTCATTGTATTAAAGAAAAAATTCTTAAAGATAATAAAATATTTGTGTTATGAGATGTCTTTGTAAATATAATGAAGGATTCCATAGTTTTTATGAAATGTTTCACAACATACCACTAAATATTTAGTGTGTCGACTTTATTCGGTTGAATGCTAGCAATTCTCATTTGTCCTCTGTTCACTCTGACATAAGTAGGTCAAAGACATATTCACTGCAAAGACTCTAACAACAAGTCAGATCTTTTTTGCTATTTTGTTTTTATTGGGCTGTTTAGAATAAATTATTAATATTTGTGAAAGTTTTTTATAAAATGAATGAAGTTTCTTTATAAAATCTATGACAATTTTTATAAATTATATTATGAAAAAACAAGTAAAACGGCGTTAAGTTCGGCCGGGCCGATCTTTGTATACACTCCACCATGAATTGCATTCCATTAACATTACATAAAATATCAATATTTTTTTAAATAGCCAAACCAAAACAAATACAAATATTAAAAAAAAATAATTTTATAAATAAATATAATATTTTTTTAATTCAAGCCACACTTATAAGGCAAGGCTACCAATACGTCTATACTATATATATCGAAATAATACTTCAAGTTAATTCTTATATTTATATCCTCAAGGAAGCTTAAATACCATACATATTGGTAGGTAGCAGGTGCTACAGTTGGTTGTATTTCCATTCTATTTTAATTCCAAAAGTACAAATATTGAAAATCCATTATCTCACGCACACAGTCCAAAATAATCTAACTTTATGATTCTATCCATTTTCGTCGTAAAAGTAAAAAAGTACGAATTTGGAAAAATATTTTTATTTTGTGTGTCTATACAGTCAGAGGAATGTATACACCGAATTCCATGATTATAGCTGCGGCCATGTGGTTGGTGCCATTTTTATCCCCTTTTTCCTAAATCTGTCTGTCTATTTTTATTTTACATGTCATCGCAATTTGAGGGATGTAGCCGTTTAGTTGGTACTATTTTTATCCCTCTGTTCCCATTGTATTCCTCGAATGTACGAATTTGAAAAAAAACTTTTATTTTTCGTGTCTACGCAGTCAGAGGAACGTATACTCCGAATTTCATGAGCTTTGCTGCGGTCATTTGGTTGTTACTATTTGTATCCCCTTTTTCTATTTTAACCCCAAAAAGTATGAATTTCGAAAAATCTCTTTATTTTACGTGTCTACGCAATCAGAGGAATGCATACACCGAATTTCATTATTCTAGATACAACCGTTTACCATTTTTATCCCTCTATTTCCATTTTACCCCTTAAAAGTACGAATTTTGAAAAATACTTTTATATTATGTATCCACTCAATTAGGGGAATATACACACCGAATTTCGTGTTTCTAGTTGTTGTCTTCGTTTGATATGTCCCATTTTTATCCCTTTTTGCCCCATTTCACCCTCTACAAATACACATCACCTTCACCTTCAAGTAAATATAAGCAGACATATGCTTAACTGATCTAAATATTATGGAAATTTTCAGTCCTTGTGAGGGAAAAATTTTTCCCTGTGAGCCGATTTCGCCCACTTTCAATCCCAATTGATATACAACTATAAGACGTATTTATGCATCTCCTTCACTCCTTTCGTTTATATGCTAGCGTGCTTTCGTCAGACGGACGGACGGACACGGCTAGATCGCTAGAATTTTATGATGATCAAAAATATGTATACTTTATAGGGACCCAGGTCGATATTTCAAGGTTTTACAAACAGAATGACAAACATAGTATACCCCATCCTGGAGGTAGAGGGTATAATAAAGAACTTGTAAGACAAAAGTTCATCGAATGTAGAAGTGCTATGACACTTTTCATTGATTTGTGCTTCATGAAACATGTTTCATACATTTTATGAAACACTTTGGCGACTTTTTAATGAAAATGTTCACTGGGGTTTAATTCTTTCAGTGTAGTGTACTCCAACTCATTCAGGAGTGTACGTTATTTTAATGTTCGTATACATTAATATCAATTGAATTCAACTCTATGCTCCTTAAACGCGGCTGCATTTGTCGTACTTTTTAATTCTTCATATTTTATCTATTACTTTTTAACAACTATTGAATTTTGACCGATGGATTTTGATTCTGAACCACTCACTCTGTACGATGTACATTTCAAGTTAATGCGAACGGATTGAGAAAATTCATATACCCGTGACACCATATAGACCCATGGATGCCATATAAATGTCGAACCTTTGTTGTACAGCGCAAATACTATCAAATCGATACATATATTTTATATATATTTTCCCGTGGTTCCTGGTTGGAACATAGGGCCAAATCGATACATACAACTGTACGTTTTCTCTTTAAATTCTTTTTGATTTACAACATATATTCTAATACTCCACTGTAATGAAATATTCTAAATTCACACACGACATTTTCTGCGATTCTACGAATCACCCTGTAAATCTTTACCCAACGGAAATTCCAAAATTATTAACTTTTCAAAAATGTCATTAGAACAATTCTCCGGAAAGTTGATTACATTTTTGTGTAATTAACACGAGCTCATTATTTTCCTCGTTATTTCAGGTGAAAGTAAATTATCATGACAAGTAGCATAGGCAAGATAAAGAAGCGTTAGGTTTGGTCTGGTCGAATCTTGCATAGCCCTACTAGAGAAGAGGGCCATAGACATCACAATATTTTCTTCAACTATATCTATCAAAATATAAATTAAACCGAACTCAAATATCACTGTGAAACAACGAAAGTATGACTAAATAACCAATATATCGGAGGCTTATATTCATAAGTGGCTGTGATCAAAAACACAACTTTTCAGGAGAGCGAAAAAACTGATTAACTCCTTAATTTTAAGAGTAATTATTAATCTTTCTTCTACAGTTTAATCTAAAGGGGATTACTAATAGCGACGATTAAAAAGTTTTCGAAATATCCTATTATTCGCGGTTTTATGGTTCATAGCCACTTTTGCACGTTTAAAATTGAGCACTATGAATTTTGAAATAAGCACATAGCCATTAATGCCCAAATATATAAATAAGATTTATTGTAAACTCGTCCACGCTTTTAATGAAATGTTGGCAATGTTGTGTAGAAAACGCCTTTTCTGGGATGTCCACAGCGAATTTAAAGATTCCAGCTTCTTCCCTCAGATTGGTACAATTTGTATCCCTTTTTTATTTTTTTTACAAAAAGTGTTTTCTGATTCTGAAACTTTTCTGACACAAATATTCCGAATGAAGTCAGAAATATGATAAAAAGTTACGCGGGTTTTTCTAAAGATACTTCTCACAATTTTTGACTTTACAGCCATTATTTATCCTATTTTAGCCTGATAACTTGGGAACAAAAATGCTATTAACTGCATTTGATAGTACGATATGGCCTAACTCTTCAAAAATCGTTGTAGCGAATTACAACCTTCGGTTATATGCTGCTCCATTTTTGAACTATATTATTTATATTAATTTTATGTTCATATCCATTTTTGCAGTCACAAAATAACGTGTGAGTAGATAGCCAAATCAGAAAAAATTGAAAAAATGGCTTTAGGAAAAAAAGTTCGTCTCCAAATATGGTTTGTACATTAGAGCGTACCAGGTTACAAGTAAAAAAAAAGTTCGCCGTACACCTTCGAATATGAAGTATTATTGAAAGGTAGTTTCAAAAAATTTTTTTTATTTTTTTATGCCGAACGTAGGGGTCGCGCTTTTACATTTTTCTATATAACTTCTGCATTTATAAACGGATTTTAAAGTGTGATACATCGATGTTTTTGTCTCGACGAGGCCGATTTTTTTGAAAATCGACATACTTCCTTAGGAAGAGTTTCATGATTTTATGCGAGCTTTAATTTTCTGATATTAGAGTGGTACATTAGGGTAGTAGCAACTGAGATATGATGGGTAAGTACCAGAAGGGGGTGCTTGAGCTCAATGACTTCAAAGACAAAAAAATCGGCCTCGTCGAGACAAAAACATCAATGTATCACTTTAAAATCCGTTTATAAATGCAGAAGTTATATAGAAAAATGTAAAAGCGCGACCCCTACGTTCGGCATAAAAAAATATATATTGTAAAATAAATGAATATTTCTAAACTAGTAATTTTAAGGGGTAAAATGGGAAAAGAAGGATAAAAATGGTACCAATAAAACGGCTGAAGTTTAAATCATTAACTTTAGCTGAACTTTGTATATTTCTATAAGAGCTTTAAAAGTACTTCTGTTTTTTGTAGCGTCCGTTTCAATGTATAATTGTTTATAGCTTTGTACAAATTTGTACTAAATCCTGACAATATATTATGAAAATGTAGTACTCTTTAAGCGCTTTAGAACACTAAAAATGCTGATCGGCTTTTTCCGTTTCTTTCTTGTTTTTGGCGTAGTTTAAGGCGTGCGAATGTCGCGTCCGGGCCACTGGGCTATGTCCATTAGGCTGGGTCGCCATCCATACAAATGGAAAAACAAGTTCCAGTCACCCCACGAGTAAAGTTCGAATTGTTTAATGATGATTTGCAAAATATTTCGTTCCTAGATCAAACCATCTGTGAGCTAAACGCTCCTGAAAATAACCGATTTTTCCAATGTAGTTTTTTTTGTGTTACATTTTTCTCGAAATTTTTTTCTGAAATTATAGAACCTTGAAAACACTTTAAATAAAAATCTTTATTCATGTCTTAAAGTAATTTAGTGGTCGAATTATTGGACGTTTATAGTAGTTTTCTGTAGATTTCCACTGTGACTACTGAATAAAATAACAATAAAATAAATAGCTGCAGTCAATACCTTTCGAATGATGCCTAAATGATGAATATCGGAATGAAATTGGCAACGCAGCGCTCATTTTTGTAAAAAGTGTTTGTACATTTTGGCTCAGAAAACCATCGACGTCATCGACGTCATTTATTCGTCCGTTATTAATCATTTAGGCATCATTCGAAAGGTATTGATCCTTCTTATTTATTTTTCATTACACCTCTTACACCTGTCACCTTGAAAACCCGCAAAATATCAATATAAACGCCCAATAATTCTACCAATGATTATTCAAGGACAAGAATAAAAAAATTGTTTAAAGTGCTCCCAAGGTCTAATAATTCAGAAAAAAGGAAAAGCTAAAGTCGGGCGGGGCCGACTATATAATACCCTACACCACTCCCTGCGTATATACCTCGCTTTGATTACTAAACCCAGGCATTTCATGGGAGCAATTTTATGTAGTTCATATAAATTATACTATAAATTCATCTTTACTCAAATTTAATGAATATGGTAAATAATAAAGTAATTGATCCAATTTTCCAGCAGATATTCCGAGTAAAGTAAATATAACATGATCTGGAAAAATTGATCAAGATCCAAAGACAAACACAAATTATACAGCGGTAATAGGATAAATCGGACGGACATTTGAAGGGGGCCTATAACAACACTTGAGGCCTGTGCCAAGACACGCGCCTATATATTTCTCATTCACGGTAGGTATTCCTAGTTGAAACATAGAATGATGTGCAAAATTTGATGAACATCCGCTGTAAGATGTAGTTTCTAGAGCTGTAATAGAGCAGAATGGGGCCCCATTTGGGTTATACCAAAGTATGGAAATATGGGCATCTCCCAAACAAGTAAGGAAAGCCTAAAGTCGGACGGAGCCGACTATATGATACACCCCACTTTCTATCTCATTACAATTCAATTCGGTAAAAAAATGAAATTGGGAAGGATTTTTGAATTATGTAAATGTACGCGTTTGACAAAAAATGTTAAATCGGAAAGGACATTTGTATGGGCGTATATTGAAACCTGTAATGATGTGACCCTCTTTCACCATGTATGTTTATTGGTGAAATATAATATGTAAAGTTTGGCCAAAATTCGTTAAACATTCGGGAGCAACATTTGTATTGGGGCTATATCTTAATCTGAACCGATCTTGCCCACTTTCAGCATAGGTGTTTCTATTTCGATTATAAAATGTTGTGCCAATTTTAAAGAAAATCAGGTACAATATGTGGATTCTAGAGCGGAATAAGTCAAATCGGGAGCGACATTTGTATGGGGAATATATCTTAATTTGAACCGATCTTACCCACTTTCAGCATAGGTGTTCCTAGTTCGTTTATAAAATGTTGTGCCAATTGTAAAGAAAATCAGGTATAATACGTGGATTCTAGAGCGGAAAAAGTCAAATCGGGACCGACATTTGTATGGGGGATATATCTAAATCTGAACCGATCTTACCCACTTTCACCATAGGTGTTTCTAGTTCGATTATAAAATGTTGTACCATTTTTAAAGAAAATCGGTTACAATATGTGGTGTTTAGAGTGGAAAAGGTCAAATCGGGAGCGATATTTGTATGGAGGCTATATCTAAATCTGAACCGATCTTACCCACTTTCAGCATAGGTGTTTCTAGTTCGATTATAAAATGTTGTGCCATTTTTAAAGAAAATCGAGTACAATATGTGGTTTCTAGAGTGGAAAAGGTCAAATCGGGAGCGACATTTGTATGGAGGCTATATCTAAATCTGAACCGATCTTGCCCACTTTCAGCATAGGTGTTTCTAGTTCGATTATAAAATGTTGTGCCATTTTTAAAGAAAATCGGGTACAATATGTGGTTTCTAGAGTGGAAAAGGTCAAATCGGGAGCGACATTTGTATGGGGGCTATATCTAAATCTGAACCGATCTTACCCACTTTCAGCGTAGGTGTTTCTAGTTCGATTATAAAATGTTGTGCCAATTTTAAAGAAAGTCAGGTACAATATGTGGATTCTAGAGCGGAAAAAGTCAAATCGGGAGCGACATTTGTATGTAAATCTGAACCGATCTTATCTACTTTCACCATATGTGTTTCTAGTTCGATTATAAACTGTTGTGCCAATTTTAAAAAAAATCGGGTACAATATGTTGTTTCTAGAGCTGAAAAAGTCAAATCGGGAGCGACATTTGTATGGGGGCTATATCTAAATCTGAACCGATTTCCTCCAAATTCAATACCAATCGTCCTTGGCCAAAAAAGTCACCTCTGCCAAATTTCATGATAATCGGACAGCAATTGCGACCTGTAGAGTGCGAACAAGTTTAGATGGACAGCAGACGGACGGACGGACGGACAGACAGACGATTCAGCTGGCGATTCTAAGCCGATCCGTATACTTAAAGGTGGGTCTAGCTCGATTATTTTTTGGCGTTACAAACATTTGGAGGAAAACTAACTTATAACACCCTAGTCCACGAAGTGGTGTAGGGTATAAATACATGGGAAAACATGATTTTTAGAAGTGTTTTCAGGAGCGTTTAGCTCACAGATGACTTGACCCAGTGACGAAATATTTTGTAGATCATCATTAAACCATCTAATCTTCATTTCTGGGGGTTGACCACAATTGAATGCAATTTAGTTTCGTGACCCATCCTAATGTCCATATGTGGCACACTGCCCAACAGCATTTTTGCAACAGAGTAGTGACCTATAATTCCGATAGTTCATGTGTAGTTCATTAGATCATTTTTGTAGAATATACTTATAGTCCAGCTGGTCTATTAATAATATGTGTTTGAATAAAATAGTAAGAAATAACAAATAATAGTAACAAAACAAATAATTTGTTTCAATGTGTAAATTATTTATTTATTTTATAATTTGCTGTTACAAACCGAATGGCAAACTTAAAATACCATCCACTGATTCTTTCACATATTACTATCCAATCTATGCACCCTTTAGCGGCAGTACCGAGGATTAATTTCAACAGCATTTGTTAATTAAACAAAAATCTTGTCTACTTTTAGGCATCCACCTCGATAGCGGCGCCATCTACATCTACAATGGAGAGCAGCCTACCAGCACCGCCACCGCCGAACGAAAGCAAATGTGCACGCTTTAGAAGAGTGGTATTCTCGCCGTGGTACAGGGAGATCTCAGTGGAACCCACCATGTTCCTGTATATGTTTGCCTTCATGATAACCTCTGTGGTGGAGCAGGACTTCTTCCTGCAGAAGGCCTGCCGGGTCAACAACAATTTAACGGACGAAATATGCGAAGACATCAAGAACAGTACGAATGCGGAGTACAAGAAACAAGTGCAGATTACCACAGCTTGGTTCCTGCAGTGGGAAGCCATTTCGGCGCATATCTTTCCCATTATATTGTCCCTGTTTTTGGGCTCATTTTCCGATCGTCGTGGCCGGAAGTTCCCCCTGCTCATGGGTTTGGTTGGCAAATTTATCTATTCGGTGATGATAGTGGTCAATGCCCGGATGAAGACATGGCCGGTGGAGTATATCATCTATACGGCTACATTGCCGAGTGCCTTGACGGGAGCTGATGTTGCCATATTTGCATCGTGCTTCGCCTATATCTCGGATATTTCCACACTGCGCAATCGGACGCTCAGAGTGACCATTCTGGATGTTTGTTATCTGAGCGCCATGCCCACGGGTGTGGCCTTGGGTTCATATCTGTTCAAAAATCACTTTAATCGTTCCTATGCAAATATGTTCACCTTGAATGCTTCGCTGTTGTTTGTCTCCATCATTTATACGATATTTGCTCTGAAGGTGAGTTGGATTGAGTGAGCTGTCACAGAGGGTTAACTGGGGAGTAGCTGAAAGTATAGCTTGAAGGGATTTTGATATATGTAGATCCACGGGTTCCCGAGCAATAGCATCTGCAACCCAAGAGCTGTTTTCTGAAAAACAAAATCAATAAACAACATGTACCAACAACATGCCTCCGACCACTGTGGACAGACGTCAAACATGTTGCATAGGGATATATATGAGTCATTTCATGACATACGGACGTCGAAAGTTCACTTTTTTTTACTGTTGGTTATTATCGTTCACTGAACGATCATAACGTAACTGTTTTAACCATTGAGTGCGCTCAGTGAGAGAAAATCTCTCACTGTTTAAATCATAGATCCATGTCAGAGAGCATTAAAATTGAGAGATTGAGAAAACTTGTCTTGTCCACATGTGGAATTATTTGTTCTTTATTATTTTGCATATACTCATTTCCCAAGCTTTCTCATTAAATTACGCTGATAAAATAAACGATTTAAGTGTGATTAGATGATTGATTCAGTAGCCTTAGTATTGCCTGTGAGAGAGTCTCTCGCGGCTTTATACATTGATTGAGAAAATTTTCCTTGGTTCTCATCGACTAACGCTCACAATGTAACTGATTAAACCATTGAGTGCGCTCTGTGAGAGAAAGTCTCTCACTGTTTTAAGCAATAGATCCATGTCAGAGAGTATTAATTGAGAAAAGTTGCCGTGTGAAATTTAGTTGATCTTTAAGGTTTTTCATACTCTCTCATTTTCCAATGCAGTGGCAAACGACTCCCAAACAACGGCCGTTGCGAGAGCTCAGCTGTTGCGGGTTGTTTGGAGACTTTTTCGACAAGCAACACGTCGTGGACTCAGTGGGCGTTTTAACGAAGAATAGAGCCGGCCGCCGAAGAAGTTTCCTAATAATTATGCTTATTTCCATGGCCCTGTACACCTTTCAAAGAGATGAGGGCCATTATTTGTACATTTACACCGCCTTCAAATTTAAATGGGACGTCGGTGTTTACAGCACGTTTAAGACGGTGAAGTCGTCGGCCTTCGTGATAGCCATGTTGGTGGGAGTGCCTCTAATGAACAAAGCCTTTAGTTGGAAGGATACGGTAAGATTTCGATTCGTAAGTAAGCGATTTTTTTTTTCAAATATTTTCTCTCTCCAGACCATAGTTTTCATTGGCGCCTGGGCCCATGCCATAGCCCGGCTCTTCTACTATTTTGCCACCAGTGGTCAATTGTTCTATGCCGGTGCCATTGTGTGCAGTTTGGGCCCCATTGTAGGTCCCATGATCCGTTCGATGGCATCGAAGATTGTACCTCAATCGGAGAGGGGTAAAGTTTTTGCTTTGCTCGCGGTATGCGACAATGCTGTTCCATTCATAAGCGGGGTATGCTACTCCCAGGTCTACCGAGCCACTGTGAACGCCGAGGGTCAAGGCGGCGAAGGCATTTTCCTGCTAACCATTGCCACACAGATGGCAGTATTTGTGTTATTTCTGTAGGTTCACACGCTCCTCCCCCACAACTTTTTTTGTCTTATCGATTGATATCTTCCTACAGATTCATACACATTATTTTGGGCGACAATAAATTGGAAGTTCCGGAAGTAAGCGAAAATGAAGAGGCTATTGTTTGTAATGCAGCTACTATAGACTACGCCCCAAACAGTAACGAGTTGAAGATAAACTAATATCGAATATATATGATCGACTAAGGGGCAATGAGTGGAATTTCAGGCCAGCCGAGAGGTGCAAATGCGGCCGGGCCGAAATTCCTATACCCTCGATCGTGAAGTATTAAAGGTACAGTGGAGAACATATGAGAGAAATATTAATAACCAGCGGTTTCCAGAGAACGAATTCGTGTGAGACGAACGATTCCATAAGATAAGATAAGTAAACATAAAGAAACCTTGATCGTGATCTGGAAACTGGCCAAAAATGTTTATTAATTCAAGTAATAATATGTGTATGCTATTTCTAATTATTCAGGGGTATCATAGTAACCGATTGCTGTCGAATTCGGAATTAAATTTGACGAAGGGTCAAAGGAAAACACAAAACGATTTAATGACTTGACCAGTGATCAATTTTTTTTCCAAAAACAATCGGAGTCTACGTGTTGATTTTAGACAATTTTTGATTTTAAAAAACGTGCAGTTAAAAAAGTAGTTATTTTTGTGATAAAATTTTGTTTGGCTCGGTAAATCGTCAAAAGAAAAATATATTTCTTTTTAAAAAGAATCACTTTTTTCAATTTATTTTAACGACTGACTACTAGTGACACCCCTGATTAATTTTTTTAGTATTCAATTTTAAAATTGTAATTTTTATAGTCTTATATCATTTTTGATTTGATTTTTTTTTTAATTTTCACATCCATATATAAAAGGGCCTAATCAGTACAGCATCATGTTAAGATAAATATTATTCTAGTTTCGGGGCTAAGAGGCAGATTTATATGCCTTAATCGAAGATCGACATTAAGGCTGTTTTTCTTTAAGACTGGATAACTAAGCTGCGATAACAAAAATCTAAATAAAATGTTAAATTTTCACTGAAAATAAAAAAATATTTTTTAAAATTGTCGCCAGAAGCAATATCAATGTGTGTGTGAAAACAAATTTTGAAAAAATAACTTTGTGTTAAAAACTTTGGACTTAGCCTGGATAATTATCCAGTGTAAGTCAAAATGATGGTTATCGAGGCTAAGTCCAATAAAGTCAACACAAAATATTTTTTGGAAAATTTGTTTTCACACACACACATTGATATTGCTTTTGGCGACAATTTTAAAAAAGAATTTTTTATTTTGAGCAAAAAATTGAATTTTTATTATCGCTTTTGTTATCGCAGCTTGTTATCCCGGCTTAAAGAAAAACGGGCCTATTATTCAAGAAAAAAACGTAACCCTTTTATTGACTTACTGTTAATGATAAGTTTCATTTCTACAACGAAGGATTTTCTTCCAGTATATCCCAATATCATGTTCCAATCATCACATAAAACGATCTGTGCAAAATATTTTTCAATTGGATATCGGCAAATGGACCACATTTGACGATTTTTTTTAATTTCACTCTACAGAGTAGGAGGGTATATATCATTCGCGACAATGAAAAAGTGTAACGCATTGAAGGTGTGACTTAAGTCCCTAAGTATGTTTGGACCAAATCCGATTCACGACTTTTTAAGGTGATATACGATAACTCTCGAAAGGAGTTAAGGCATCAATTCAAAAATTCCACCGGGTAATATTTTTCCCAAACTTAGTTTAAGTTCGAAAATGGGCGAAATTGCCGTACCCCTTTTGATACTTCCCACTCATAAAGGCCATATTCCTATGTCAGTTTGAAACCAATGTAACTTCCAAACGGATATTTGGAATCAGCTACATTTTGAGCAATTCTGATCGACTAAGCATACAAAGCCAGATAATTGAAGATGTCGAATCATTCTGTTACCTGGGAAGCATAATAGACAATACAGGCGGTTCTAAAAAAATACATATTTAGCCGCATTAATAAAGCTCGGCAGACATTAGGATTTTGAACCATGTGCGGAAGTCAGCAGCCATATCACAGAAGACGAAATTGAGCCTATACAACTCGAAAGTTAAATCAGCGGCCGTGTGTCATGGAAAGAGTTATACAAGTCATTTAGGCATTCCAAAACAAATGCAAATTGAAATTAAAGCTCATCCATTAAACCTAAGTCTAAATGAATTAAAAGCTCGCACTGAAAATAGAGTAGATTGGAATCAAATTGTTGCGGCCTTATGCTCCTCATAGGAGTGAAAGGAATAAATATTTTGGTATTTGATAATATTACAAAAATATTATCAAATACCAAGTTTAAGTGTACTAAATATAACGGATGTTGCCACGCCCCTTCCAGTACCTCCCACACAAATCAAGCAAAACTGCGTAAAATTAAAGCAGTTATAACTTCTATATTGATGATCGGAATACTGTGAAATTTGATAATTATAGTGGTTACATTCGCATGGAATATGGTCGATATTGCCACACCCCTTCTGGTACCTCCCGCACAAAGCGGCATAAACTTTGTCTACAATAAAACCGACATAACATCCATACGGGTATGTCGGTTTTATCACTTCACTTTAAACCTGAAAAACATTTACGCTTTCGCCACGCCCCTTTTGTACCTGCCACACAATTGTCTATCTCCTAGGTAATATTAAATCCTTCATAACTTCTATGCTGGTACATGGGATCCACTATGACTTGATATTCGGTCATGTTTTTACAATTGTTTTATAAATGTGGAAGCTGGGACCATGTGCTAGGAACCTCCTAGTACCTTCCACACAAATTATTAAATTTAATTCCTTATAACTTCCGTATATATGTTCTCTGAGAGTGAGGCTATAGATAAGTCGGTTTATCCGACTGGAGCTTACTTTCTTATTTTACATTTACTTCAATTTGAAATTATGGCTTATGAAAATGGGATATTTCTTCAAAAAACTAGTTTCGAGGACTATTTTCGTATTAATATAAAAACTAATATCGTTTAAAAAATCCACAAGTAGACCCTGTTATGGCCGAAAATAAATAAATCGAAAAATCAACTTATTGAACTTTGCGCCCACGATCCAAAGCGATTGCGCTTCGCAAGCCGTTATCCGATTGAGCTGATATTTTTTGTATCGAGTGGAACCAGATTGGGAGATCCTGGAACAATATAAATTTGTACATTATTAAAATTCCCTTACACTAAGGGCTAGCCTAGTGTACATTCCCACCCAACATGGAGTGTATAAAAATTATATAAAAATACAGTTTGTTTCTTTTTAGATTCGTACTTTATTTATTTAGGATTATTTTTTAATTTTTCCAGTTTTACGATTTTTTTTTATTAATTTTACTTTTTTTTCAAATACAGGGGTATTTACATATCACGATAGCAACCTACCTAGGTTGTGAACCATTTCTTTAAAGTGTTGTGACCTCCTAAATTCGAAAAAGATATATATTTTTTTAAGTTTTACCTTACGTCGGAAATATTTTTAGGGAAGCCCAAAACAGTCTCAATTTCAAGAGCCACAAATGTTCTAATCGAGGATTTTATATCGTATAAGTAACAGTAGAAAGAAGTGATAAAAAGAGTTTCTTTACAAATAATCAGAAAAATATTTTTTGAAAATCTGTGGATAGAAGTAGAAGTTATGGCCTTTCAAGAGAGAATACCTCGCAAAATTTTCCACAGCAAAAATTCCATAATAAGGCAATAATATTTGTCATTCATAGTTTTATATGAAAACTTATTATATTTTAATTCATTCTTAGTTCTCTCACCTAGTGGACTCCCTCACTTAGCTCCATATTTATCCAATTACAATAATTGTTCTACTTATTTTTTATAAACAGAAAATTTATTTTATAAAAAGGGCATTCGGCCACTGTAGTATCGATATGAACACTATGTCGTAGCCTTCATAGTTACCTAACATTGAGACCATACTAGGCTTAATATGATTTTTACATCTCCAAATAAAGACGAAAATCAAAATTAAAAATATATATTTTTTATTTTTAGGAGGCCGTAAAATACAAAATTTGTTTTCATTTACCAAATATATTTTCTATTTTTAGTGTTACTCTTAAATACTATTATACTATTATTAACTGATGCCATATTTGTTATAAATTTGTGATAACTTTATAATGAATCGACAACTATTTTTATCTTAGCTAGTTTTAACTTTCACATTTTATAAATATTTTTCTATTTTTTATAATAAGAAAACAATTTTAATAAAAAAGGTATTTTTATTTTTTTCACATAAGTTGGCACTGTTTGTAGCAGAATTATTCAGTACAGATTTAAAATTTCCTAAATCCGACCTTTTAACATTTTTTTTTCAACTTTTCATTCCCAAAATTTGTTATTTTTTTGTGTCATGCAAATCCATTTTCACACAGTCCGTTGGATCACCATCAGAATTGTCCCCAAAAATTTATATCGGTAAGACAGCACGAAGTGGAACTACGTTGGAAACCATAGCATAAGGAAAAATTCCCTAAAACTATATTCACAAACTAACTAATCATTTCAAAACTAAAATGAAATATTGTTTATTTTGATATTTATTTGTTTACAATTTGCACAAATAACACAGTACAACACAAAAAAATACGGGGTTCTGACCATGGATTCTGAAAGAGGAGACCAAAAAAATATACGTGTGTCGGCGTTTTAAATTTAAATGCCAACGGGTTTCAAATTTTTTAAAAATAATTTCGTCTACACTGAAATAATTACCTTCATAATATTTATGATTTTGTCTTAAATTTTCATTAAAAAGTCGCAAAAGAAACATTTCTTAAAATGTATGAAACATTTTCCATAAAGCACAATCAATGAAAACTGTCTTAGAATTTATGAAACATTTCTTAGGAACTATGAAATTCGAAGAACTTTTGTCATAAAAATTCCTTATTTTTATACCATTCGTGGACTAGGGTATTATAAGCTAGTTTTGCGCCAAATGTTTGTAACACCAAGAAATAGTTGAGAATCCGTATAGTTAAAGGTAAGTATCGGCTTTGAATCACCAGCTGAACCGATTTAACGATGTCTGTCTGTCCGTCCGTCTGCTGCCCATCTAAGCTTGTTCGCACTCTACAGTTCGCAATTGTGGTCCGATTTTCATGAAATTTGGCAGAAGTTACTTTTTGGGCCAAGGACGATTAGTATTGAATTTGGAGAAAATCGGTTTAGATTTGGATATAGCCTCCATACAAATATTCCTATAATTTAGCCTATTACTGCTCTAGAATACACATTTTACATGGGATCATGACCAAATTTTCAGGTGTTACATTTGAACTACAAACAGCTCACGGGAAAGTAGACATGGGTCTATGTTTTGATATAGACCCCATACAAATGTACCTCCGATTTACAATATTACTGCTCTAAAATGCACATTTTACATCGGATCTTGATCATATTTACCACACAATGTTACATTTATACTAGAAACATGTGTATTGGAAGCCAGCTATATAGGTCAATGTTTTGGTATAGCCCCCATACAAATAGGCCCCCATTCGACTCTATTACAGCTCTAGAACCCACATCGTACATTGGATCTCGATATAATTTTACAACTAAGAATACCTACTTTGAAAGTGATCTATATGGAACCACTTTTTAATGTAGCGCCCTTACAAATGGCCCCATTTTAATTATTACTTCAGATCTCAAATTTTACTTCAGATTTTTTTCAAATTATATTATATTTCAACTAAGAATACATACTATGAAAGTCAATATATGTGTCCATACTTTGGAATAGCCCAAATGGGTCCCCCATTCTACTCTATTACAGCTCTAGAAACTACGTCTTACATCGGATCATGATATATTTCAACTAGAAATACCTACCGTGAATGAGAAATATATAGGTCCATGTTTTGAACCAGGCCCCAAGTGTTGTTATAGGCCCCCTTTCAAATGTCGGTCCAATTCATCCTATTACTACTGTATAATTTGTATTTGTCTGCCGGAAAATTGGACGAATTATTTACCATATTCGTTAAATAGGACTAAAGAATTGGTGGAATAAATTATACTGTATAATTTATATGAACTACATAAAATTGCTGCCATGAAACACCTAGGTTTAGTAATAAAAGCGAGGTATATACGCAGTGAGTGGTGTAGAGTATCATATATAGTCGGCCACGCCCGACTTTAGCCTTTCCTAACTTGTTTTTAATATGATTTATGAAAATTTTCATAGATTTTATGAAGAAACTTCATTATCTTAATATAAATAAAAATGCAAAAAAGGTCTGACTCGTTGACTAACCAATCAACACATACCACCATTGCAAGAGCCTTTGCAATGAATATGTCATTCACCTAATTCAGGGTTCATACTTATGTCAGAGTTAACAGATAACAAATGAGAACTGCTAGCATGCAACGAATAAAGTCGACACTCTAAAAGTGTTGTTGTAAGTTATGAAACATTTCATTAAAAAACATGAAATCCTTCATTATATTTATGAAGACATTTCATAACACAAATATTTTATTGGTTATGGCATATTTCATATTATTTATGAATTGTTTCTGTAATACTATGAAATTTTTCTTTGATTTTATGAAACTAAGTTTCACTAATTTAACACTTTCGTTTTATGAAATATTTATGAAAACGTCGTATGAAACATTTCATGATATTCATGAATTTTTCATACATATTAAGAAAAAATTCACTAAATTTATGAAAAACCTTTTGTGCAATCTCTCCATAAATATTATGTAGGAAAATTTTTTCAGTGTAACATTATGCATTATCGAAAATTAATCGTTGATTTAACATTGATTCATGCAAGACAACATTGATATGGAAATGAAAACTCTAAATAATGTTCCTCTATTATTTAGTTTTTTTCTGGTTTTGTTTCTTAAAACGACGATAAATATGCTAGTTTTGTAGGCCCGAACAATCAAAAAAGAAGTGGTCACAACTACACCATAAACTTGATGTATACTAGTCATTTTACTTACAGTTTATCGCCTCAAACAGTTATAGGTTCCTATCCGCTATTAAATAATTTGAATTTGTTTCTGAATTCAAGTGAACATTCAACTGCTTTCAGTGTTATTCACATGGTGAAGACAGGTAATTTTCACACCACCCTCGTACCATGAAACATTCCGGAGTGACCATTTAAGTAAGTAAATAATAGATATAATCTCAAGTACCATAACAAATTTCCATCACAAAAAAAACAGAAACTAGAAAACAATGCAACTGCAATTTCTTCTTTCATAAAATAAATACGATGACGCCTTTAAGCGGAAATTTGCCTCAGCACACAAGGAACAGCAGGATGTCGGGCCCAACAACACATACACACAAGCCACACAGTGAGGTAGATATACGGAAGAGCGAGAGAGACGACGAGGACGAGGTATGAGGAAATATTAATGAAACAAAGTGTGAAAAGAACTAAGGCAGTTCAGGGGAATATAAAAATCTCGAAAAATGATTTAAGTAACATACATGTATCATGTTATTGCTGTTGTTGTTGCCGTCCTTGTCGATTTTTAAAAGGATCACAGTTTGCGGTATTTATCCTTTGCGCCTGCTTACAGGGGATTTGGCAACTTTTCAAGTGTCTATTTCAAGTACTTTCCTTTTGTCTAACAATCATTCTGGGATTAACGTACGTGATTTTTACAATCTTCGGTTAGTGTTTGTTGTTGTCGTTGTTATTGCGACTGCTGTCGCTGCTGCTGCTGTTGCTGTCATATGCAAGTGTTTATTCAGTATCAAGGATACCAGCAGGATATGGAAGCAATGGCGTTTTGGGATGTTCGTTGTGTACTGCTATTTGTTATTGTTGCCTGTTTGATGAGTGAGTGTTATTGTAGCCCTTGTAACGAAGTTGAATTCGTTGTTAGACGTATGGAGGTGTTTATCATACAACAACTACGAACAGCGTCGCGCTAAACCATCATCGGGCCATTTAAATATGCCCCCACGTTTTAAGTGTAAATTTGTACCTGAAAGAATAGTGGGCTCTGCAAACCACAACATAAAACCCGAAAATCTCCAAACATCGAGTATATAAGAGCAATTCCTTGGGAAACCGATCACTAATTTCATAATACGTTTGCGATTTTAATCGAATTTTTGTACGTAGGTTATGTTTTCTGTTAAAAGGAAGATTTGATTTATTTAAGTTAAATATTTTAAAAGCTAATAAAGTTAACGCCATTTTAGAATTAAAAAAAACATAATCTTCAACAAAATAAATAAATCTTCAGAATAGATCAATTTGTATTCAGAAGTTGTGTTTGAAATTCAGATCAATTGATTTTCAGAAATTCCATTTCATATTCAGAACTCATCAATTGATTTTCAGAAATTCCATTTAATATGTTTGAATAAAACCTTCGAATTTCAACTGATGAGTTGAATAGAATTTCTGAAAATCCATTGATGAGTTCTGAATTTCAAACAGAACTTCTGAATACCAATTGATCTATTCTGAACAACATTTGGAAATGGTGTAGAACTGTGTAACATATTTTTAGTAGAAAGTGTGGTTTTTTGTTCCTCAAATAGTGATTCGGAATCGTTTCGATCGCTCCTTTCTATGTAGTGAAAATGTTGAATGCTCTAAATTGTTGATTGTTTGTAACAGAGTTAAGATTGTTACCAGATATTAAGATTGAAAATCGGAGGATTGGATATATTTTAGAAATTAACTCGAATTTGATTTTTTATTCTTCGATTTCGGATTTATGAGATCTAGTATTGCCTTTCGAATAATTTTTCCCTCATTTCATAATCAAATATACAACCTACCTCAATCAATTGTCCCTTAGTAAGACTATAAATTGGGATTCAGTTTTAGCCGATTCGTGTAGTTAGTACTTACTTCATTTTTCGGACACTTCACAGAGAGAATTTCCTTCATAATATTTATGAAGCGATTTCATAAAAGGTTTTTCATAAATTTAGTGAATTATTTCATAATATATGTATGAAAAATATATACATATATATGTATATTAGGCTGGGTCACGACAATAAATTGTAGCGGTCACCCCCCAGAAATGATGATTGGATTGTTGATGATTGGATTAATGATGTTCTGCAAAATATTTCGTCACTGGGTCAAGCCATCTGTGAGATTAACGCTCCTGAAAACACACCTAAAAACAAGTAAGGAAAGGCTAAAGTCGGGCTGGGCCGACTATATAATACCCACCACCACTCCCTGCGTATGTACCACGCTTTGATTACTAAACCAGTTATTTCATGGGAGCAATTTTATGTAGTTCATATAAATTATACAGTTACTATAAATTCATCTTTAGTCATATTTAACGAATATGGTTAATAATATGATAATTGATCCAATTATCCGACAGACAAATACAAATTTTACAGTAGTAATAGGATGAATCGGACCGACATTTCAAAAGGGGGCCTATAACAACATGTTGGGAATGGTCCAAAACATGGGCCTATTCTATTTCTCATTCACTGCAGGTATTCCTAGTTGCAAAATATCATGATCTTCAAAATTTGATGAAGATCCGATGTAAGATGAGTTTCTAGAGCTGTAATAGATCAGAATGGGACCCATTTGGGTTATACCAAAATATGGACATATGGGTATCTATGTATGTTTGTTGGTGAAATATAATATGTAAAGTTTGGCCAAAATCGGTTAAACATTAGGAAGCAATATTTGTATGGGGGATATATTTAAATCTGAACTGATCTTACGCACTTTCAGCATAGGTGATTCTAGTTGGATTATATGATGTAGTGCCAATTTTAAAGAGAAACGGTTACAATATGTGGATTTTAGAGCGGAAAAAGACAAATCAGGAGCGACATTTGTATGGGGGCTATATCTAAATCTGAACCGATCTTACCCAATTCCTGCATAGGTGTTTCTAGTTCGATTATAAAATGTTGTGCCTATTTTAAAGAAAATCGGGTACAATATGTGGTTTCTAAAGCGGAAAAAGTCAAATCGGGAGCGACATTTGTATGGGGGCTATATCTAAATCTGAACCGATCTTACCCAATTTCAGCATAGGTGTTTCTAGTTCGATTATAAAATGTTGTGCCAATTTTAAAGAAAATCGGGTACAATATGTGGTTTCTAAAGCGGAAAAAGTCAAATCGGGAGCGACATTTGTATGGGAGCTATATCTAAATCTGAACCGATCTAACCCGCTTTCGCCACAGGTATTTCTAGTTTGAATATAAGGTGTTAAGCAAATTTTTAAGAAAATCGGATACTATATGTGCTTTATAGTGCGGAAAAAGTCAAATCGGGAGCGACATTTGTATGGGGGCTATATCTAAATCTGAACCGATTTCCTCCAAATTCAATACCAATGGTCCCTGGCCAGAAAAAATAACGTCTGCCAAATTTCATAACAATTGGACAACAATTGCGACCTGTAGAGTGCGAAGAAGCTTAGATGGACAGCATACGGACGGACAGACATCGTTAAATCGACTCAGCTGGTGATTCTAAGCCGATCGGTATACTTAAAGGTGGGTCTAGCTCTATTATTTCGTGGTGTTACAAACATTTGGCGCGAAACTGACTTATAATACCCTATTCCACGAAGTGGTATAAAAACATGATGAAATGCTCTAATTATTAGGAGTATTTTCAGTCCTTGTGAGGGAAAAAATTTTTCCTTTCGACCAAAAGATCTACGACTATAAGACGCATTTATGGAAAGTTCGGACCTCCTAGGTCCTTTCGTTTAGATGCTAGTGTGCTTTCAACAGGCGGACGTGACTAGATCGTCTTAGAATTTTATGACGAATCAAGAATATATATGTGTCATTCCATGTCAAGCTGTACGGTTTCTGACCTCGATAGCTTCGATTGTTTTGAAAGTTTGTGTATGTATTCTTCTCATAAAAATATTGTATACGTATTTTTTTAAAACAATGAAAAATCCAAGAAAAAATAGGTTATGGAAAAATTTAGCTTCAGGTTACACCATCAGAAAAAAATTAAAAAAAATTTATATATTTTTTTCCAAAGATCTAAGTACACCACTTTAAAATTTCAACAAAATGGAAATAAAATTGCAAATTGCAATAACTTTAAAAAATCTAACCCTGCTATAACACACCACATCAATATTTTAAAAGTAATTGAAATTACCTTCAAAACAAGGTGTAACACATTAAAATCGGTAAAGTATTTCAGGAGTTACAGCGATTGAATGAACACACCTTTTTGAAAAAGTAGTATCATTCGAACTTTCACAACAATCACAGCTATCGAGGTCAAAAACCGTACCGTTTGACATGGAATGACTCATATACTTTATAGGGTCTCAGGTCGATATTTTAAAGTTTTACAAACGAAATAACAAATTAGTATATCCCCATCCTGTGGTGGAGGGCATAATAATTGTCATTATTATTACACGGGAAAAACATAATTTTAGTAATATTTTCAGGAGCGCTTAGCTCACAGACTGCTTGATGTAGGAACGAAATATTTTGCAATCTTCATTTTTCTGTGTAGCCCAAACAGCTTTTTGGCAACCGAATGTCTTAAGGACCACAAAATTATTCCTATAATGAAATGTATAAACTCCAATAAAGTTTAGAATTGTCCTCCAATTTCGGTCAGCAAATGTACGGGATGCTTAATGTAGTGGATTAAGGGAATGACATGAGTATTTTCGACATATCAAAAGCATTTGACTTGGAAGATCATAGTATTCGAAGAGCTTAACTATTTTGGATTATTTCGAAATGTTATAGGAATATTCAGGGATTATTTATTTAATATTCAAGTAGAAGCACAAAGAGTAAAGATTTGATTAAAGTTTTAAGTTCGTGGTTCTCATTTACTTTAAGAATCCGGGTTAATGCTGAAAAGTCGCTACGAAGGTTGTCATGGGTCGGAAAACGTGACAATGCTAGTGTCCAACCAAGTAATAAATGTCACCATGTCCCCTCTACCAGAATGCGTTGGCCGAACCTTATTTTCTTGTTCCATTTTCTAAAAGCCCAGTTCCTCGTATGTTGTTTTAGAGGCCCCTAATATTACGTGTCATACAATTATTGCTTATGTTGGCGAATGAATGAATAATACGTCCATGACATCGACAATAGAAACACCGAACAGAATAGAAATACCAATAAATGAATTTTTAATGAATTCCACTTAGATTTCAATTGTGGAGTGGAGGACCTCAGTGCTAAAGAACATTCTGATTTGTCGTACAGGATGTTGAGCCATTTTACGTGATAGAACACGAATCGCAACGCAACGCACCGCACCGCATCACATCGTTCGTTGATGCGCACTTCGTTATTTCGGAAGAAAGTCGTACCGGGATGACAGCAAAAAGGTGCATACGATACGTCGATAATGAATCCATCGTTTATGGCCTTTTGTAGGAGTTTTGAGAGTTTTTGATTTCTTTGTTTTGAATGTAAAAAAGGTACTTGAGTTCTTCTTCCTTTTGTGTGGATGTGGCCGAGGGGAAGATACCTTGGCAGAGGTAGGTACGTACGGACGTACGTAGGTACGCTTTGTTGGATTTTAGCAGCATGATGCCAATCATAAGAACAACAAATTTATTTGCGCCTTAGCGAAACGCTTCCAACACACTTCACAACACAAGTGTTGAGAGTATTCCATTTCATGCCATTCACAGTGAAATCTATTCACGTTTTTATGTAGGAACCCATAAAATTTACACGTACTCCGGCAAAAGGGTGTAATGGTTTTAGCTTGATGGGGATATGGGGTTCTACTGGAATTTCCAGAGTACAAAAATTCCTAAATTGCCATCTTTTAATCAAGATTTGGTTAATGGCGCCAACATGATACTTTTTATTAATTATACGTTTGCAAGCAACAGATATATATCTCTCGTACTCATAAGCGTTATATATACAAGTACAATTTTAGCCTAATTAAAAATATTTTATGTAACCCTATTAAATTTCCAAAATAAAACTATGTTTGGAAATCTTTGAATTATTATGGTACCATAAATGCAAATAGTCGATATTTTATATTGTATGGTTTACTTATTTGTAATATTGTCGGCTTAAGGTTCCGCAGATGTTAACATAACTGGAGAAATATGAATAACTCTAATTAGCTCCAAGTAATATTAAGATTGTCCGATAAACATTTATTTAATATTTTAAAATACCTTCCAGCCAAGTAATAAATGTTACCACGCTATTTGAATTTAAATTTGCATTCTATAAAAAGATTTGAATCAATTAAAACGAGTAAAAACCAACCCCTCCACCATGGATTGCATTAATAGTAATATTACAGGAAAATAATTTTTTTAATATAGCCAAAGCAAAACAAATATTAAAAAAATAGTTTAAAAATAAATAAATGTGAGACAAACCCCCATTAGTTTTGTCTCTCTAACATTTTTTTCCGAACACACTTACCCCCTACCCGCGTATTTCAAATATGAATAACTCTAATTAGCTTAAATATTTCCTAAATGTGTCTTATGGTTGCAGATCGGTTGGGATTGAAAGGGGGTGAAATCGGCCCAGAGTGACAAATTTTTCCCTCACAAGGACCTAAAATATCCCTAATATTTAGAGAATTTCAGCATGTTTTTTGAACATAATATTTAGCTTGTATTTACTTGATATTTGCAATTCGCATTCTCTTTATATCATAAAAGAGAGTGATTTTTTTTTTGTAGGTGGCGAAATGGTACAAAAAGGGATAAAAATGGTACCTATCAAACGACAACAGATAGAAACATGAAATTTGGCGTGTACATTAGGGCGTACCTCAAAAAAAGTTCGCCGCACACCTTCGAATATGAAGTATTATTGAAAGGTAGTTTCAACAATTTTTTTTTTTATTTTTTTATGCCGAACGTTGGGGTCGCGCTTTTACATTTTTCTATATAACTTCTGCATTTATAAACGGATTTTAAAGTGTGATACATCGATTTTTTTGTCTCGACAATGCCGATTTTTTTGTCTTTGAAGTCATTGAGCTCAAGCACCCCATTCTGGTACTTACCCATCATATCTCAGTTGCTACTACCCTAATGTACCACTCTAATATCAGAAAATTAAAGCTCGCATAAAATCATGAATCATGCTTGAGCTCACTGACTTCAAAGAAAAAAATCGGCCTCGTCGAGACAAAAACATCGATGTATCACACTTTAAAATCCGTTTATAAATGCAGAAGTTATAAAGAAAAATGTAAAAGCGCGACCCCTACGTTCGGCATAAAAAATAAAAAATTTTTTTTGAAACTACCTTTCAATAATACTTCATATTCGAAGGTGTACGGAGAACTTTTTTTTTTACTTGTAACCTGGTACGCTCTAGTGTACATACCTCTGATAGAGTACATACATAATATACAAGTATTTTTCCTAAATTTAAATGGGGATAGAGGGATAAAAATAGTACCAATAGGGCTGCACCTAGAATAATGAAATTCGGTGTATATATTCCTCTGATTGCGTAAACACATAAAATAAAGGAAATTTCCGAAATTCGTACTTTTAGGGTGTAAAATGGAAAAAGGGGATAACAATTGTACCAAACAAATGGATGCAGCTAGAACCATGAAATTCGCGGTATACATTCCTCCGACTGAGTGACACGAAAAAAAAACGTTTTTCCAAATTCGTACTTTCATGGGATTCAATGGGAGCAGAGGGATAAAAATGGTACCAACTAAAAGGCTACAGCTAGAATGATGAAAGTTTCGAAAGTCGTACTTTTAAGGAGTAAAATGCGAAAAAGGGGATAAAAATGGTACCAACAAATTGGTAAAATGACATTCCTCTTAGTGTATAGCAACGTAAAATAGAAATTTGAAGAAAATCGGTTCAGATTTAGATATAGCCCCCGTACGAATTTCACTCCCGATTTGACTCTTTTCACTCTAGAAACACATATTTCAACAGATTTTCTTCAACTAGAAACACCTGTGGTAAAAATGTATTAGATCGGTTCAGATTTACATATAGCTCCCATACAAATTTCGCTCCTAATTTGACTTTTCCGCTCTAGAAACCACACATTTTATCAGATTGCTTTCAAATTTGGCAAAACATCTTATATTTCAACTAGGAACACCTGTGGTGAAAATAGGACAGATCGGTTCAGATTTATATATAGCTCTCATACAAATTTCGCTCCCGGCTTGACTTTTACCGCTCTAGAAACCACATATTATAACAGATCCTCTTCAAATTAGGCGAAATATCTTATATGTCAATTAGAAATACCCATTTTGAAAATGGGTCAGATCGGTTCAGATTTATATATAGCTCCCACACAAATTTCGCTACCGGATTGACTTTTTCCGCCCAGAAACCACGTATTTTCACCGTGGATTCCATTCAATGGCTTGTCTAGCGATGTCATTTGGGGTCTTTCTTAGAGTGTGGCCTATCCACTTCCATTTCCGTTCCATAACATTTAGATGTATTGGCATTTGGTTTATCAACGTCCATAAGCTGGTATTCGAGATTGTGTTTGGCCAGTATATTTCTAGCAAGCGTCTTAGACAGCGATTTGTGAAAGATTGTAGAAGATGTGAGGCCGCATTCCATGTTTCGCACCCATATAGGAGTACTGAGGTTACGATGGAATTGAAAATTCGTATCTTTGCCCGTCGTTAGTTTGAAGAGGAGGACCATATGTCCTTTAGTTGGCCGAAAGCTTGTTGTCCCTTTTTGATACGATTCTCAATATCATGTGAGCTTCCACCAGTAGTTGATATTAGCATCCTAGGTAAAGGAAAGACTGTACATTTTCCAGCGGTGTACCACTTATTTGAAACGAGCGGTTGTTGGTTGTATTGTTGCTCTAGCAGCGACCGTAGCAACCGAGTCGAGTTTACGCTCCATATCTTCGTATTTGTGTGCAAGTAGACATATATCGTCCGCATAGTCGAGATCTTGTAAAAATCCTTGTAAGCCCCAGATTATTCCCCTTTGATTCACACAAATAAATATATGAAAATGTATTCTAAGCTGTGGTGCGCTGCTATTATTTTGACCGCAACTGTATATTGCCCAGTACAGTAAAAAGTGGCTTTGAACCTAATTTTGCTGTAATACGTCAAATTTGACGAAAAGCTTTTGGAATATGTTATTTTGTGCTATGTGAAATACCATGTAATCTGCAAAATTATAATAAATTGGCGGCATGTTTGTATGGCGTCTATACCAAAACATGCACCCATATAGCTCATTTTACGGTAGGTAATTTTTGGTTGAAATTTAAATTGGATGAATATTTGTATGGGGAATATACCTAAATCGTATCCTATTAAAAATTATCTTCATATTCAAAAACTCCTGCCAAATTTCACGACAACCAGATGACAATGGCAACCGGTACTTTCATCACAAGCCAAATGTCCTGCAGACCAAAGCACATAAAGACGGACGGATGGACTGGCATACAGATCGTTAAGACGAATCTTCCGTGGTGGTCGGTATACCTTAAGGTCGGTCTAGCTCGACTATTACTTGGCGTTACAAACATTTATCGTGGTTCCAACTTATAACACCCTATTTCATGGGTACAACTATAGTGATTATTGAATAATAGTTTCATTTTCATATTGTTGCCTAGTGTTGCATCAATTGGAAAATCGGGAAATATATTTTCAGATGAATAACAAAATCCCAACACTCATACGCCCAAAGACCCTTTGCAAATGCGCACATAAAAAATCGAAGACACCAGAATGTCTGCCATTTATCAGGCACAAAAATATGGGGAATACAAAACAGCAACAACAACTACCACTCCAGCCAGCAACATCAACGGCAGCAGGAGAAAATGAATATGAACAAAAAAATGAACAACAACAACACCTAAACAAATGTTCGGTTCTTCATAACAAACGCACAAACCCAAGTAACTCCAACGGGCATCGTGTTCTGCTTCGAACTTTGTATCGTGAACTTTAAGTTACTGCGCAATTTCTGGTGAATCCTTCCAATGCTATGCACTCTGCCATCGTCACCACCACCAGAGACCAGCGACCATCGTCATCATCATCATCAGCAGCATCGTCGAGAAAGATCAGGCCAGCTGCCGGTAATTTTGTGAAATCTCTGCTCTCCATTCAAAGTCACAAGAAACAAATTCAAACAGTGTTTTCTAAACGATTCCATGGCACGAACGTCTGCCTCGACACCAAATCCGGCTCCTAACCCAGTGTGCTTTTCACAAAACTCGCGCGCGCAAAAAAAGGAAAACGTAGAGGGATAAAAAACGAAAAAAGGCAAAAGGAATAGCATAAGATCGTTATCGTTTTTAGCTTGTTTACACGCGCATAAAACACAACAATCACTGTCAAATGAACATACCAGCAGCAGCAACAGAATCAACAGAACAACTGCAACGACCAACGGTCCGGAGAGGAGCCAACCTCCAACGTTCCACAAAAAATAAAGAAAATTACATACATACAACTACCTGGCAACAAATATTGGCTAAGCATGCACTCGTTTTGGCACTGGCACTGGCACTGGCATTGGCATCATCATCATCGTCGCCGTTGCCGTTGTCGTCCTCATTGCCATCGCCATCGCCATCACCATCATCTCATGGTTTTGGTGATGCGTACAAATGAGCTCTAAAGTTTTACACCTTTTGAAAAGGGTTTTAGTTTTTATCTGACAGAACGAAAACAAAGTTGCTGGTTGTTCTTCGCTTCATTGGAGTTTGCCAAAAAATTTAAAACGAAAAAAGAAACTTCAGACAATGAGCTCATTTCATGTTTCTTTTTCTGTTTTGTTATTTATTCTCTGTTGCAACCGCTACTCAACGCCAACGACTCGATTGTACTCTATAATGCAATGAACGATAAAAGCATGATGTCTTTAATAGGAAAATTTTCTAGAATTTCTTAGGACATTCAGTCCACTTCAGTCTTTCGATTTTGTGTAAAAGGAAAGCGATTACAAAATCATTGGTGTCACAAATTTTAGCTACAGCCGTTGGATTGGTACCAGTTTCACTCCTTTTTCCAATTTTGACCCTAAAAGTACGAAAAAATCGTATCTCTTATTTTCCGCGTCCACGAGTGCAAATACTGAATATCATGATTCTAGCTACAACCGTTTGATTGTAGCTAAATTTAATTCCATTTAGATCCTGATGCAACGAATATCGAAAGATCTCTTTATTTTTCGCGTCACCGCAATGAAAGAAGTGTACACACCGAATTTTATTATTATAACTGCTGCCGTTTGGTTGGTACCCTTTTTATCCCCATTCGGCCCATTTTCCGCATAAAAGTACAAATTTTGAAAAAAAAAATCCTTTTTATTTCGCATCTTCATAGTCAGATGAATGTACAGACCGAATTTCATGCTTTAAACTTCAGCGGTTTATTTGATTCCATTTTTATCCCTCTTTTCCAATTGTATCCCTTAAAAGTACGAATTTTGAAAAATCCCTCTTTTTTGCGTATCTGCGCAATTAGAGTGATGTACATCCCAAATTTCATGTTTCTAGCTGTTGTCGTATCATTGGCACCATTTTTATGCATTTTTGTCCCATTTCGCCCGCTAAAACATTTATTTACTTTTTGGTGCTTTTACGCTACAGAAATTAAAAAAATGCTTAAATATTCTAAATATTAGGGCGTACTTTCAGTCCTTGTTACTCGACCTTCGTTCTGACTAAACGGCAGTAGCTCGAAACCTGAACTTTGGTGTGTTCTTTGCAATGACCTTGCAGACGAGCTACAAATAGAGATTTTTTCGAAATTTGTACTTTTGAGGGAGGAAAAAGAAGAAAAGGGATAAAAATGGTACCAATTTAAGTATTGCAGCTATATTCGGGAAAATGTGACAATATCGCCCATACCCCATGCGAATGTAACTTCTATACAGATTTAGTTTTACGTAGTTTAGGGTGATTTGTGTGGGAGGTACTGGAAGGGGCGTGGCAAACCCCGCAATTTTTCTGTCCCAAATGATATATACCCTCCAACTCTCTAGAAAACATACATTCCAAAATTTTGTACATACCATTGTATTTTACATTCTCTTTTGACTTTTCTGCTCATGAAATTGCATATTTTAAATTTTGTATGTTTCTATGCGTGTGTATTGTTATGTTTCAACTAGAAACATTTATTGCGAAAATAAAAGTGTTTTGACATTTTTGGATCAAGTTTGATACAATTTTGTGTTGTATTTTCACTGAAATTTTTGCATAATAATTCCAATGAAATTGAGAGAGTAGTGTTTGATATAGTCGACTATGCCCGATTTATGCGTTTCGTCATTTGTTTTCATTTTTAATGTTTATTTAAATAAATACATACATACCATTTTAAACTATAAATGCAACAAAGGTTCAATATTACACATATATATTTATAATGTGATATTTCTACTAATAATTTTTTTAATTACTAGCTGAACCCCGCCCGCTTCGCCAGGCAAAAAAACAAATTGTAAAATTAAAATCAGGTTTCATATTGATCTTATCATATTGATATTATCGTGGTTTGTAATATCTACGTTCCAAGTTTCAGCCTTCTAGCTTAAAAAACACTATAGCCACGCCCACTAAACGAAAATCCAAATTTCGGCATCAACTTGATCTTTCTCCTGGTCAGTAATATATATGTACCAATTTTCAGCCTTCTAGCTCTCAAAAACAAATTTTTCGTTGAAAAGTTATTGTTTCTTCCTGCAGGTGTTAACTTCTTTTATTTTTCGTGAGGAAGACATAATTTAGATTCGTTTAATGGCCTTCCTAAGCCATTATGGTCAATGGACCTCCCAGGTATGTTCTCTACAAAATTGCCATTTTTTTAATATACAACATTTTATTTGCAATAATTCTCAAATCGCTTGTGTTCTCTTTTAAAGTCAACACATGGGACTTTTTACTCAGAACGTACTATCATATCCCTGCGGTAATAAAAATTGATTCACTATTTATTGACTGTTATATATTACGGGAAAACTTTCCGGACCGTGTTATCTCTCGTGCGTGGCTGCCCTATGTCCTCGACCATATCCTTCATGAAAAGGGTAGGGTCCTGTAAGCGTGGTCGTGGTGGCCATTTGGCTGATGTTGTTTTTCATTATTAACGGCATACCTTCCTCTTTATTATGAAATAAACATCCGATCATTTATCTCAAAAAATGCAATTTTTCTGTGAATACCAAAATAACACCTCTTGTTGGAAAACCCTGTATTTGCCCCTTCCCAAATGGTGTAGTTTTTTATACAAAATGCATTTTCTGCTTCAATTCTTGCGCCATATATTTAGAGTACAAAATTGATTTCGAATTTCATTTGATATTTTGTGAATTTCAATTGGTGTCTTTTGAATTCCAAGTGATGTATTTTAAATTATAATATAAAAAAAATCCAAACATCCAAAAATACTTTAATGCAACTTCACCTAATATTCAATTCAATTCAATGAAATTCAATTGATGTGTTTTGAATTTCAATTAGTGGCTTTTGAATTTCAAATGATGTCTCTTGAATTGCAACTGAAAAAGGTGTCTCCTACGATAATTTATCCATCTGATTCTGTATTAAATCATAAAGCTGATATTTATAATATAATTATAATTATAATAGGAAATAACACTTAACATCCCGTAAGTAGGATAGCGTGAATAGTACTTAGCGTTGGTTCTTGCTCCAAAGGATGTCCTAAGTCGCTGTCAAATTAGCCCTAATGCACTTAGCACCACATCGCTTAGACCCTGCACGCATCGATGATCAAAAAATACAAAATTTATCCAGTCAGTCAACCAGGAAATAAATAATTAAATTTGGAAAGTTAGCCTGAACCAAATCGAATAATCGATCATGTAACTTCTTAATTAAAAATCTCTCCAGACATTACGAACGTCCACCACGTTCCTTATCGCGCCGTGACGTCTCTTGTATCTCGTCAACCGCATCAACTCGCCGCATCGGATCGGTGTACGCCGCCGCCGTATACCTTATTCCGTTTTTGTTGCTGCTGCTGCCGATGTTTTCAAATTATAAAAAACGAACGTACCAACCAAACAACATGAATAACAACAGCAACAAAATTAAAGAAAAAGGAAAAAAGAACGACAACTCAGATATGAAAAGAATACAAAACGTGACATAAACAGATTAGGGATTGAACCAACAGCAGCAGCACCACCACCACCACCATCAACAACAACAGCAACATCGACGGCTAACAAACTATAAAAAAACAAAGCACGTTGTTGTTGTTGTCATGATTTCAAGTGTAATTTACGCAGCAGTAGCTACCGAAATACGCTCGAGATTATTATCGCACCGCTGCTGTTTAAGTGCGGTGCGCGATGTCATTTCAACAACAGCTACAGCTACAACTACAACAAAAACCATAACAATGTTGCCAACACTCGCTGGTGAATATACATAGGTATCCCCCCAACCATGGACAGGTAGTTTTATTTCTCAAGGAAGGCTGGTAAGATTATACCCAAATTTTAATTTTCTAGATATTGCGGAGAGAAATAAAATGTTGACCACTTTTCGAATCTATGTAAAGGGTGTTTCTAGAAGTGCAACGAAGGTCTGGTCCACACTGACCGGAATGAATCAAAATGTTACTGTTTATTACCTTTAATTCGAATGACATGGCTACCCTGCTGCATGCACTTTTAATGGAGTTTAAGTTGGAAGACAACAAAACCAACACAGGTGAGATTATGAAAAGAATACTTAAATATAAACAGCAACAACAACAACAACAACATCTCACCAACAACTACAAAAGACGCACGAGCATATTAAACAATCAAAAAGAGGGCCATATTGTAACAACAACAAGAGCAGAGTGAACTACGGTAAACACTTGACGGTGTCCACAGGGATACAGGGGGTTTGGTCTAGCCCAACATTGAACAAATACACGGATTCGAGTAATAGTTTCGTTTGTTTACTCCGACGAGATTATAGGCCACAGTAGAACATTCTTAGGGAAGACGGTCAAAAAATAAAATAATGGTATTAATCCAATTTGTACACAATTGTAGAGGGTGGCTGCGAAATACTGCTACCATGCTGCTGCTGAATGAGTTTTTCATTGCAGATCTGTACCAAAAGTGAATACCTTTCAACACTGTGAGGTTTCACCTAGATGGTGCAATTCATCACTTAGCCTGTCCTGGTACTATAGTATTGCAGCCAACATTACCCAATAACCTGATTTCAAGAAACTCCACATGTCGTTGGCCCCAAAGTCTTCCGTCCTTAAAATGCTTGAATTTTTCTTGTGGGGTTATTACAAACAGGTTATAAGGAATTAAATTTTACTTAGGGCGGGATAGTTTGTGTGGATGGTATTAGGAGGTTCGTGTCACATGATCCAAGCTTCACATTTGTAAAACAATTGTAAAAAACATGATCAAATATCAAGTCACAGTGGATTCCATGCACCAGTATAGAAGTTAGGAAGGATTCAATACTACCTAGTATAAATACAATTGTGTGGGAGGTACAAGAAGGGGCATGGCTAAAGCGTAAATATTTTTTATGTTTAAAGTGATTATAAAAACATTTTCAAATATCAAATTGCAAATGATTTTGACTACCCGTATGCATGTTATGTCGGTTTTATTGTAACCCAAGTTAATGCCAGTTTGTATGGGAAGTACCAGAAGGGGTGTGGCAATATCTCCCATCTTCCATGCGATTGTATCTTCTATAAAAGCATTGCTAAATATCAAATTTCACAGTATTCGGATCATCTGTGTAGAAGTTATAACAGCTCTAATTTTACGTAGTTTAGGGAGATTTGTGTGTGAGGGAGGTGTGGCTGAACTCGCCATACTTAAAGTGTTTATGAAAACATTATGAAATACAAAAATATAGCTAATTCCGAATATCCGTATGGAAGTTACATTAGTTTTAATTTAACATAGGAATACGGGTCATTCGATCATCCCCAAACTAAGTTTGGGAAAAATATTATCAAGTGCAAAGTTTGAATTGATTCCTTAACTCCTTTTGAGAGTTATCGTGTACACCAACCAGTCAGACGCACGGACGGACGGACATGGCTCAAACATCTTAAAAAGTCATGAAACGGATTTGGTTCGAACATACGAAGGGTCTTAAGTCACTCCTTCAATGCGTTACACTTTTTTCTGTCCCAAATGATATATACCCTCCAACTCTGTAGAATGAGGGTATAGCAATCAACAACAAGAGCAGAGTGAAAGACGGAAAACACCTGACGGTGTGCACGGATTTGAGTAATAGATTCTTTTGTTTTCTCCGACGATATTATAGCTAGTAGGCCGAGCGCCGTAGAACATTCTTAGAGAAGATGGCCAAATATTATTTATCACTTTATAAATGACTCATTTATTGTATCGCCCGGCTTAGAATGATTAGCTGAGTAAATTTAAAGTGAGCCTGCCCGTCCCCAATAAATTTGATTCCAATGCTAATTAAGGCCAATGAATTTGCCAATATTAGCTTCCTCGACAATGGAGGGACCATATTTCAGGGTATTCGGTTCACAGTTTGATATAGCGCCTATATAAATATATGTCGACTTGACTTCTATCGGGCCTAAAACCCGTTGTGGTTGATTCTAGGATTATGGGACAATTTCGACATTATAGTTATCATTGAAGTTTTTAATCCTTTTAAGAATAGCGACTCAATTACTGAAGTTGCACATCTATTTCTTAATTTTTTACCAATTTATACGAAATTTTGAAAATATAACTTGCAGAATAATGACTTATTAGTGATGTGCGAAAATTGATTCACTATTAAAGGACTCTTACATATTATTAAATACC